>CM044397.1:64362500-64752500 GCA_024322285.1 Musa beccarii | reverse complement strand
TAGAGATGGCTACCAAGACTCCTCTTAATCATGTGACAACCTACGAGCACCAACAAGACTTTGATACTAATGCCCTTCCTTCGATTTCACCAAAGTAAGCATCAACATCCCCACTTCATCGATTAAAGAAAACCATAAAAGTTCCAAATGGCCTCGTAAATCTCACTAAGGATGATAATTTTTTTTCTATGCTTTCCTTGTTCATCGTAGACTTGCAGCTGCGACTGATAAGAACCACAAGAGAGAGATCGATGACAACACAAAAAAAATTAGGTATATTCCCATCGATATTGTGGAGTCAATCTTGACGCGAATGAACACGAGGGACATCATGCGCCTTGGTGTAGTATGTAAGGACTGGAGAGCTATTTCAGTGCAGTTCGATCCGATCATAAGGAAGATCCCATGGCTAATTATTACAAAGGTTTCGAAGACCACCTACTACCTACGAAGTGTAGTAGATGATGAAGACACCTTCAAGATCAATTTCCATGAGATTCCATTGAGTAGGACATTATTCTACAATTGCTCACATGGTTGGCTAGTGACCGAACCTGACCACTATCGCCCGATGATCCTACTGAATCCCTTTTCCAGTGAGTGGTTGCAACTCCCAGCTTGCAAGCCTGTGCCCAACTCTTTCATCTACATGTCATCAGCTCCAACGATCCCAGATTGTATCCTTCTCGCACGTGACTACATTAATCACTTATATGTTTGGAGACCAGGAGATGAATCATGGATCTTAGAAGAAGGCATACTTGAACCTTTCGAGACAATTATTAGCTTCAAGGGGCAATTCTACACCTGGGATCGTCGGAGTAGGTACTTAACAATCTTTCAAATCCTTCCTCTTCGGCTCAGGAAGCTAATGGTGCCATGTCCGTTCGATTCTAGTAGGCCTTATGTACGTAACGTGTCATTGGTCGAGTCTTGTGAAAACATATTGTTAGTTTGCATAATGAAGCACGGCCTTGAACCCTTGGTCATATCCCTCTTTCGACTCGATCTAGAGAATAAGGCGTGGATCAAGATGGAGAGCTTGGGAGATCAAGCATTATTCATGGCCACTCCTCGTAATCAAGTGATCTCAGTCTCAGCTTGTGAAGTTGGATGTTCTGCTAATTGTATCTATTTGACTGGTGCCTGGCATCTATTACCACTTGGTGAATTCAATGTTTACAATATGGATAACCATATCATCGAAAGTTTTCCTAAATTTGTTGGACACAATCGACAGCAGCATAGTTGCAACTGGCTTTGGATCACCCCAAGCTTAAGTTGAAAGGAAAGAAAAAAAATAAACTTTTTTTTGGAACAATGAACTTTTGGATTTTGTTTTCTTTCTATCTCAAGTTTTTATTATGCACAATTGTTTGTCAATAGTCATATCATGACTTAGAGTAATATCATGAATCATAAAAGGAAATATATTATTTGGGAACTTCAAGCACTGGACATCTTCCTCTATACCTCATCTTACCAAAACCTTGAGATTCATGGTGTATTTATAAGAACAAATCCTAGTTCTTTAAGAGTTACACTTTCTATTTGGATCCTTAATCTGAAATATAATCATAATCTATCATGGAGTTTGAATCTAATTTGGACTTCTCCAAATATTTAGAATCTAATTAGGATTCCTAAAATACTTATTAGCCATAACAAAAATGCATTTACGTGACATTCACTACCTCCTCCTTGTAAGTGATGTTGTATTTTTTTTGGAACAAAAAAGATGTTTTTGATCCTTTTGGAATTGTACCCTCTCTTTAGTGAATTTTGCCAAGTTTTCTCTTGAGTTAAAAATAGTACAACACTATCTGTTGTCTACTTTTTACTCTAGTTGATCACCATCCTATGGATCTGAATTCCATTTTTTTTGACTAAGTCAATAAAAAGCACTCTTACATGGGTCTCATGAAGTCCTTTAGTGTTGATCATTTTGCTTGGTACTTTGAGTCCACCTTTACATTCTCTATTGCCTTGACCTAGATTTTGGACCATCGTGCTCTTCCTCTTGGGAGCAATGAATTGATAGTTGTCTAGAAATCATAGATATACAGTATAGTGGTGCTTTTCTCATGCTCATGACCTCATTGTTTGTCACCTTGCATTAGGATAGTGGTGCTCTCTAATATATAACACTTTCTCGAGTCCACAACTCTTCTAAGTGATTTTAATGTTGAATAATTAAGTCCCTCTAAACTTGTTCTTTCTTCTAATCCATTTTAACCAACTACTTCAATACATCGGTGTTCTCAAGTGATTTTCCTCTAACTTTATTTTTTTTGCATATATCATCACTAGTGTCAATGTTAGCTCACCTAACAAATATGATTCGCAATTTGATATTCTAACAACCTAATACATGTGAAGAAGGGAGCGATTACAAGTACAACTCTTTCTCAAATTATAATAACATGGTACTATTAGCCTAAGATCAAACTAAATAGAAAAATAAAAAACCTAAGGTGGCAGTTAAAAAAAAGCTATATTGAATTTCTAAAAAAGAAAAACACTTACAAGATCTTGAACTACTCTTTGACTTGAACCTTATAAGCATCGACACTTGAAACTTGGAATGGTTTTACACATGTAAATATCATCTATTTATATATGGAGAATAATAATTTAAATCAAGAGACCCTTATCTCTAAAATTTTATCTAATTATCTTATTTAACAGATAAAAAATAAGAATCTTAAAATCTTCCAAAGGATAATACTTTAAATCTTAACACTCCCCCTTAATAGTATAATTTTGGAGGTAAGTCCTAGCTTGCTTTGAAAATCTTCAAACCCTCTTTTGGAGAAAAAATTTATAAGAATATATGCAACATTATCTTTGCTCTTGATCACCATGACCTCAATGACTCCTAGAAACACCTTTTCTTAGATGAAATAATGTTTAATTTTAATATGCTTGGTTCTTGCATAATAAATTTGATTTGTAACTAATTTTAAAGTACTTTGATTGTCACACTACAAAATAGCTACTTTGTTAATTTGATAACAAACATCCTAGATCAAACATCTTAACAATATACATTCTTGAGCAACAAGTGAGGAGTTTTATATTTTGTTTCAATTTTATAAAGAGAGAATGGTTATTGATTCTTAATACACCATAAGATATATGTAGAACCATATAAAAAATATAGTCAAAAGTGAATTTATGATTATCTAAATCACCTACCAAATCAGCATTGACATAACCATGTAACTCAAGATAAAAACCCTTATTATAGTATAATCCCAAATCAAAAGTAGAATTCACATATTTTTAAATTCTTTTTGCTACATCAAGATGGGCTTTCTTGGATATCATATAAAATAACTTACAAAGTCAATTAAAAATATAATACATGGCCTTGCAATTGTTAAGTAGATAAGATAACCAATAACAGCATGAAAATATCGAAAGTAAGACAAAACCTTTCATCATTATAATTTAGCTTTATATTTGCATCAAATTGTAGACCCTTCTTACTTTTCTTAATTTTAAATCATTTCAATAATTATCTTTGTATAGTTTGTTTGAGAGATAAATATATCATCTTTTATATTCATCACCTGCAGGCTAAGAAAGAAAGATAAATATACAAATCAGAGAGAAAGATCATCATGAATCTTTGAAATATTTCTTTAATTATTATTGATAATTATCATGTCATCCAAGAACAATAACATTTAGGCTTTTTTGCTTTTTAATAAATAAGCTACGATCTGAATAAGAAGAAAAATAAACCTTCCACTTATGTATTGTAGCAAATAAGAAAATCATTTAGGCTTTTTGCTTTTCACATCGATATGTCGAGCTAGAGGTTCGGTCGACTATTGGCGAAGGAGGCTTCGTGAGCTTAAATGCGTCGGGCAAAGTAAGCTACGATCTGAATAAGAAGAAAAATAAACCTTCCACTTATGTATTGTAGCAAATAAGAAAATCTCCTTCAAGATTAAGGTCGATGGCTTTCCAATGAGTAGGGCCTTGTTTTACAAGTATTCCTATGGTTGGTTAGTGATCATTCTTCACTTATATAACTCGATGATCCTATTGAATCCCTTTATTGGTGTGTGGTTGGAACTCCCATTTTGTGAGCCTTTTCCCTGCTTTTTCCTTTGCATGTTATTAGTTCTGATGACCCTTTCAAATTTTTGATTACATTGATCTTCCTTTTCACACAACCCTTAGAGAGTGGGACTACATCGATCATCTCTATGTTTGGAGGCTTGGAAATAAATTTTGGATGAAGGAAAATGCCAAACTTTCTATTTTACTTTGATTTTACTTGCTCCACTTCCTTTTTATCTTCGTATAGCATTTAGTTTAGAGCGCAATCAAATCGTTTCAAACGAAGCGTTGCTTTCATTATACGAAGTTCTTGATTTAAATTGCAAAATCTATCATTTTATCCGCTGGCATTACACCCCCCCTCTTAGTGCCGCTCGATCCCTAACATTCCTATGGTTGGTTAGTGATCATTCTTCACTCGTATAACTCGATGATCCTATTGAATCCCTTTATTGGTGTGTGGTTGGAACTCCCATTTTGTGAGCCTTTTCCCTGCTTTTTCCTTTGCATGTTATTAGTTCTGATGACCCTTGATTACATTGATCTCACACGTGACTACATCGATCATCTCTATGTTTGGAGGCTTGGAAATAAATTTTGGATGAAGGAAAATGCCAAACTCGAAGATTTCGATATAGCATTTAGTTTAGAGGGGAAATTCTACACCTGGCATTACTGCAGTGGATGCTTAACGATATTTGAAGTCCTTCCTCTTTGATTTAGGAAGTTAGTGGTGCCATGCCCTATTGATTTTAGTAGCTATCAAGAGCATATTGTATCATTGGTTGAGTCTTGTGGAAACATATTATTAGTCTACATAATGAAGCATTACCATCGTACACCTATTTCGACTCATTTTGGAGAACAAGGCATGGATCAAAATTGAAAACCTTGGAGATCAAGCATTATTGATGGCCATTCTTGATAATCATATGACCTTGATCTTAGCTAGTGAAATTGGATGTTTTGTTAATTGTATCTATTAAACTAGTGTTTGAAAACCATTTGAACATAGTGAATTTAGTGTTTACAATAAGGATAACCATAACATAGAAACTTGTCCCAAATTTGACAAAACTAGTAATGAATAATATGGTTATAATTGGCTATAGATCACTCCAAGTTTTAGTTGAAAAGAGAAAAGAAAAAGAAACTTCGTATCCATTAGGGCAATAAATTCTTATGATTTTTTTCATTGGAAAAGAAAAGATTTGTAGCCTTTGTCTTAGATTTTCATTATAAATAATTGTTTGTTAATAGTTATATTGTGACCAAGAGGATTATTATGAATCATGTTTTTGCAAATGCCACTAAGAGTGGTACAAATTGTTAAAACACATTTTGGGTAGCATTCACTATCTCCTATTAGTGAGTGATATTATATTATATATATAAGATTAAAAATAAATGTTTTTGGTGCCTTTGGGATTGTATTATCCCTTCATCAGTTTTGGCAATTATTTCCTTGAGTTGAAAATGGCAATACAACATGTGTTGCCCTTTTTTTTTTTTTCTCAACTTGAAGTCTCCCACTCTCGACAAACTTTATGAATCTCATGTCTTGTGGATTCTCACAGAACAAAGATTGAGCTATTGCAAGAGACGAGAAGGCAAGTGACTCAGGAGTCGAGTCTTTTTGAGCTATATTAGATACATGAGTTTATACTATGCTCGATTGCCACACTAGAAACAGCAAAGAGTACACTAGTGGGTGTAATTAACAATAACAAGGATTGCTAGTTGTGTTCTACTTGTTGGGGAAGGAGAGGAAAACAAAAAATTGATGCAAGATTAATGTGTATGATAATTCCATTTTCATCCATAAAAAAATAAATTATTTATTAAGTGAGATCAATTATATGACCCTCGAGTTATTTCCTTTCAAGCATAAACTTTCTTACATACTCTCTCACATGAATTTTAAAAATTTTATATATTTTCTCTCCTAGAAAGCACTCTCTCTAGATACCATATAGAGAAATATACAAACCTCAAAAGTATTCCATATATATTGCTCTCCTTTCATCAAAATCCAAAGACATGAGTTATTTATTGAAGAATCAAACACTAATGATTAGGTTTTTCTTTTTTCAAGAGAATTCATTATACTAGGATTCCTTATATATTGGCTTTAGAAACCTCAAAATACCTACCAATCCTAATACTAGTGAGCATTGGCCAACTTGATATCCAAGCCTGTAAAACTATAATAACATTTTTGCTTCTAATGATAGTTTCTGATATCTTGATCTGCAGGAAGGTTTTAGCCAAATAATCCTACACTACATCCTAAGGTTTCTTCTCATGGCTCATAAACCATCATGACATAATTTAAAAGGTAAAATCCATCAATGAGAATGAGATGGGTTTTATTGGTAAAATCATAACTCATGCTAGTAATCAAAAATAAAGGAAGAGGGAAAGAATGGTTATGCCACCATAGCTTGCTATAGTTGGCTTGGTTAGGAGAGAAGGAAATTTAAGCATAAAAACTATAATTATAATTTTGTTATGTAAAAAAATTTTATTATTAGAATTGAAATCAAATAACGATAAATCAAGATCAAGATTGTATGCTTTTCGATATCATTCAAAAAATCTTTATATGATATGCAAGTGCACTATCATCTGATCTAAAGAAAGTTGTGATATCGATCTATAAAAAAAAACTAGATTCGCTCTCTCCTCTCTTCTTATCCTTTTATTGGATCATTGTAAACAATATAATAAGGACTAAGGATAGATAAATAATAATCTATAATATCTTTTTGTATGTGGTATGTATTGTCATGTCATATCACATCACATCATGTATTGAGTCTCTAAGAGAATCTATGTATAGATGATAGTAGAGGGTTTAGAATAAATAATTAGAATACTTCATCTCATTAGAGTTATCTTATAAAGAATCATATCATAATTAAACTTTTTTATTGAATAATAATCATAATAAGGATCTAACTAGATCTATAATATAACTTACTTAATTAAATAGGATCATATAATCTAATAGAAAAAAGAGGGAAAGAAGAAAGGTTATGCCACCAAAAGTAGTTGTAAAGCATGGCTGTGGCTTGCAGTTGACTTGGTTAGATTGGAAGGAAAGAGAGGAAAGGAAAAGAGAGGAGAAGAGAAAAAAGAAATAAAAGAAATAAAAGAGAAAAGAAAAAAGTAAAAAAAAAAAAATTTTAACTAATTTTTTTTATTATCGAAAGCTTATTTTTTTTATCACAAATTCGAATTAGATCCATAAAACTATGATTATGTATGTTTCTTAGTTCTTAACATTTTAAACTAATCTAAAAATTATATTGGATTGTGGATTAATTAATGCTAGTCTTTTAAACTTAATGTGATCCATGATGATTTTAAATTATAAAATATTAAATTTAATATTTAAAAGAAAGAAAAGTTAAGTGATTCTTGTATAAAAAAGAAGAAAGTTAAAAAAATAATTAATTTTTATTGACATTGGAAATAAAAAAATTAACATGATTTATTTAAAATGAATATCAGATTAAGTATTAAAAATTTATATAGTTTTAGAATTCTATTCCTCATGATAATGTGTAATGTTCTTTGAATGATTTAGGAAAAATGAGCATTAAGATCACATATTTGAAACATACATTTGAGATCCATGGTAGGTACTTGATGACTCTCTCTAACTTATTTATAATATTAATAATATTATTTATTTATTTTTAAAATAAAGCAAAAAAATTAATATTATAAATGTATTACAAGAGAATATATATTTGTAATCAGGAAAGATATATGAACGATAGTTATTGACTAAAATAGTTACTGATTTTTAGTATCTATTGATTGAAATACCTATTAGTTTTAAATGATATTTTTACCTATAATAAATGTGTTACCTACAATATAGGTGCCAACATAGTTATGCGCTATATGGGAATGTAGCATGATCATAATTATTTTGACATATAATTATATATATATATATATTTATATATATTTGTGAATATTACTTCTAATATGATATGTCACATTAGTTATACTTATATTTTTATTCATTAAAATGTATCTTAAACAGGTTGGCTTGAAAGATTATCTTAAGATGCGTGAAACTTATGTCATGAAAAAAAAAATAATTTATTGTATATTTAAAGGGCGATTTTATGGAAAAGTCCCAATTTTTTGTTTTTTTAATATAGCACCCCTCATTTCTATATTTCACAAAGGGACTCATTCCCTTTATAAAACAACCAAAAATATCCTTAAAGGCGGATTCTAATTAAAATCTACTTTGGGTTAAACCGGTTCAATATCACAGTATTTTTTTAATAGAGTTATAATATTATTAAATAGATTATAGTGTTTTTATTATAATAATAAAAATATTATAAGTCCATTATTAAATAGAATCATATTGGTTATAGTATTTCTGAATAGGGTTAAAATGCTTTTATTTCAGTATCGATAAACACTATAATTCTATTCAAAAATGATGTAATCAACTTATATAAATTAAAAATATTATAATCGATTTGATTTAACACTGAACTAGTTTAATTGATTTGATCTGGTTGGATTTCAAGTACAAAATAAAAAAATTAAACCAGCAACTTGAAGAGATATATATTTTTGGATATTTTGGAAATAAGCGGCACTATATGAAAAAACTCAAAACTTGGAGTTTTCTCGAGAAATCACCATGTTTAGAGACCAAGCATGAAATGCAAAAGGAATAATAAACTTAAAATTAAATTATATTTTTGATAAGTTTTCTTAGTATGTGGTTTGCTCATATATCTTTTTTTTTTTTTTTTTTAACGAGGGGTTAAGAGCTATGGCTTCACCTGATGAAAATAAAATATATTGTTAAACATTTGAGACTTATGATATAATAAATATTTATTTGGATATTGTGCAGTACACTTATTGTATAATGAGAATGTGAAGTGTGATGCACATATCTTAGTTAATAATTATGATATGGTGAGGTTTAAGCCTTGCAATTCTTATCGAGTTCCTGTAAAGTCATCCATGCAATTCGAATGACAAATCTAAAGACAAATTAAGAGAAGTTGCCAATTACATCATATTAAAATTCTCCTTTGAACACATCTTATTAGTGTATGAATATATTTATACGTATTAGGAAACGTATTATTTAAATTTTATACACCTATTGTAGACAACAACAAAATTAAATATTTATGCCCCATGAGGGACCAACAAAATTCTTCATTCCTCTGAAAACCATGGAGGAAGCAGCCCCAAATAGAGCGTTCGCAGAGATGGCAATCGAGGACATACCAACTACCAACAACAAAGCGGTGGTAGAGATGGCATGCCGGGTGGTCGGCGTCGTGGTGGATTCGAGCCGGGAAGTGTGGCATCGTCTTTCGGTTTTGCACCAGTAAGAATCCTCCTCTTCGTTGATGGAACAGTAGTTTAAAGATTCAAACTAGTCTCATAAATCTTTGATAAAAATGATGTTTTCATATCCATGCTCACCTCTTCCACCGTAGATCTGCAATCAGAAGAGATAAGAACCACAAGAGGGAGACCGATGCTGATGCCAGGCCAATCGAGTACATTCCGATCGATATCATCGAGTCATTCTTGATGCGGATGAACCCCAGGGATGCTGTGCGCCTTAGTGGAGCATGCAAGGAATGGAGAGCTATCATTGCACGGTTCAACCCAACCATGAGAAGTACCCCATGGCTTCTCGTCACCAAGTTTTTTAAGAACAGCTGTCGCTTGCAGAGCGTTGTAGACAAGGAAGTCTCCTTCAAGATCCGGTTCCATGGCTTTCCGTCGACAAGGACCTTATTCCATAGTTGCTCACATGGTTGGCTAGTGTCTGACTCGAACATTCCGATTCACCTATTGAATCCCTTCTCTAGGGCGTGGCTGCAACTCCCAGATCGTCAGCCTGCTCCCTCCTTGTTCCTCTGCATGTCATCAGCTCCGACGAGTCCCGACTGCATCCTCCTCGCGCGTGACAACCACAATCATCTCTGTGTTTGGAGGCCGGGAGACGAGTCTTGGACCTTGGAAAAAGACAAACTTCAACCTTTTGATGCAATCCTTAGCTTTGAAGGACAATTCTACACATGGAATCACCTTGGAGAGTGTTTAACGATCTTTCAAGTCCTTCCTCTTCGGTTTAGGAAGGTGGTGGTGCCATGTCCTATGGTTTTTACCACCGACAACATCCTTGCTATGTCGTTGGTTGAATCGTGTGGAAACATATTACTAGTCTGCATAGTGGAGCATAGCGGTAAATCCCTGGGTGTCTATGTGTTTCAACTTGATTTGGAGAATGAGACATGGATCAAGATGGAGAGATTAGGAGACCAAGCACTATTCGTGGACCTTCTTCCTTATAATCGAGCGATTTCGGTCTCAGCTCGTGAAGCTGGATGTTGTGCTAATCTTATCTATTTCACTAATATCAGGCATCCATTTTTAGGTGATGACTTCAATGTTTACAATATGGATAATCATAGTATCAAAAGTTTTCCGAGATTATCTGAACGCGGGCGACATCAATGCGGTGACCGACGTTGGATCACCCCAAGCTTGAATTAAGAAGAAAGAAATAAAATAAACTTTGTATCCATTGCAATGATAAAATTTCATGTATTATCTTGTTTTCTTGGAAGTCCAAAGATATTTGTGGCCCTTTATTTCATATTTTCATTGCAAGTAGCTAAATGTCATTGGTCATAGTGTTACCCAGAGGACTACTAGGAATCATGTTTCTGCAAATGCCACATTTGAGAACAATACAAGTTTGATGGAACACATTTGGGTATAATTCACTACCACCTCTTGGTGAGTGAGATTGTATATTTTTGTATTTCATTTGAAGAGAACAATATTTCTGATAAAAACATAATAGATGGGGAGGAATGATGATTGAGAGTTGGTGAAAGTCCGAATGGCGATTCACACATAATTATGTTTTCTCTGTATAATTAAAATTTATCTATGGGGATTAGAAGAGACATTTCAAAGCTCACGTTTGGTCGTGTACCAATTTAAAGTTCATGCACCTTTTCGTGATGACCGTATTCAGTGCAACCATTCATTCGTGCATGTTTTAAACAAAATCTTTTCTCAATAGAAGATATAAGATAATAAATTAAGCTTATCGATTCTTGGTTTACAAGTGAGTTAAGGATTCAATGGAAAAGAGGAGAAGAGGTAAAAGGTGGTGCTTTTATTCAAATTTCTTATGACAAACAAAGATGACATTTTATTGTGTTTGAAAGGTTAAAAGATATATATACAAGTCTTGCTGGTAAAGAATTTGACCGAAAATAGCAACATCTTTGGGGCTCAAAGCCTGGCTTCGGCATGTATAGACCGAGACAAAATCAATTGAATAAATGTTTTCTCTCATGACCAAATGGACCAAAAATTATTTACAATTGTGATCAAATCAATTATAGGATTATTTCGTACCATGTTTGAATCAATCAAAATATTATTTACCCTAAAAATAAAGCTAGTCAATTTAGCTTTTCAATATTGTCCAACCAATTAGCAGATAATGGAAGGTATTAAATGACAAAGTAAACTTGGAAAGCATTTCTAGACGACAAATAGCTGCAGCACTCGCAAACATATAATTTTGGATGGATAAATATTTTGTATCCTTCATTCATTAACTTCCTTTTCCTACCGAGATGTCTTAGCCATATCGTAGGGACCTATTTGATTAATCTTTAATGAACTAAAATGAAAACTTTTATTTTCTCATTTATTTTCTGAATCGCCTCATTTCAATATTTAAGGTGGATTGCTGCAATCCAACCAAGCAAACGAGAAGTACAAGAACTTAGAAAGAAAAAGGAAGAATAATAGAAGAAATATAAGGAAAGACAGAAAGGATGGGATTTGCGACCTTTATTCTATTTTCATTTCTTATTTAAGTTGATTTTATTTAATTTGGAAAATCTTAAATACATTGTCTAGCGCTGTCTTACATGACATGTATGTTGTTTTTATTATTCTGATATTGGAGGTGTTGGATTTCTGTGTTTATGATGATATTATACTGTACATATTGTATAATATTATGTTGAATATACACATTACTCCTGTGGATTGACAAGATTAGGTTTGGGGATTTATGGATCATGAAACGTGACAACTATATGATCTCCTACTTGGTAAGGAGATGTATCTCCACCGTGGCTAATAAGAGACGATTGTTTTTTTGCATTGCATGTTTATCAAGAAACATGTGAGATATGCAAATAGAAAATTTCAGCTCTATTTGATGAATTTTATGAGAAAGTTCAATTTACTCGATATGTGGTGTAATAGATATTTTCCCTACAAATCAAACTACAATAAAGAGAAGTTACCAACTATACCATATTGAAATTATTCTTAGTATGGAGTATTAAAATTGTATATTTATAACTCATGAGTCAACAATAGAATTTATCATTCCTCCAGTGTAATTGACTTTCGCAATGTCAACTCCTATTTTAAATAGAAGGGGAGACAAAGATCAGATGGAGGAAGCAACCATGAATAAACACACGACTGAGAACATATCAACGATTGTTGATGAAGTGATGGCAGAGACGACATGTAAGCATCATCCTGACCTACCACTCCTTGATCAGATGGCGAATTGTGAGAGCTAATAGTGCTCTAATCTTAATACTCTTCTTCCTCTAGTTCTACACAGGTAAGCATCCTCTTCGTTGATAAAACACCACCATAAAGATTTGAATTGACCTCTTAAATTTTAGCTAAATATGGTGCTTTCTTCACTACACTTTCCTCTTCTACTGTAGATCTTCAATCTCAATTGATAAGAATAATAAGAGGGAGACTGATGTCAAAACCTGGCCAACTAGGTACATTTCGATCGATATTATGGAGTCGCTCTTGATGCGAATAACCCCCAAGGATGCCATGCACTTGAAGTAAAAAATGACATGTTATTTCAACCTAACTCTAAGACCAGTTTGATAGAAAAAATAGAAGAGAAATTATCAGGAGGGGTAGAAATATGATGAAGGACAATCCCCAAAAAATTACATTTTCCCTGTATAATTATTATTACTTCACACATTGAATACCGTAAACCTCTATTTATTTATATGTATTAAAGAAAACATTAGAAAGGTCGTGTACCTATTTAATGGTTCATTCATCTTTTCATGGTGTTTATTTTCTAATACAAGGTAAAAGATAATAAATTAAGTTTATTTTCTAGTTGTTTATTATTCAAAGTTATAGATCAATAGGACATGCAGGTCACTCGAAGATGGCTCCTAGTGTTTTTTTTCTTTATTTTGTGTCAGATAAGGTATTTTTTTTCAACAAAAAATAACTATATATATAATATTAAATATCATGACTGATGCTCATATGTGGATTTGAATATGAGATTTTCAACTTGTGCAATAATGTACTTACCAACTCGAAAATCTCAAAAGAGATAAAGAATAAATATATTACTTTAATAACCAAAGACAAACCATAGTAAATGCAAATGCCATTCAATCATCGCTATTGATCTAATACTGATCTCTACTTCGCCATCAACTAAAAGTTCTCGGATCCCACACACCAAACCCAGCCTCAACCCCGACTACCGCCTCTTTCTCTTCTACTCGCACAATCGAGGTGATCATAAACAAGTATTTAGATGTTATACACTAATTACAAACAAGTATACATTTATCATTACTCTAGTATGATTAAATTCTGTAATGCCAATTCGTATGCAGAATTGACGAGGAATGCAAATGGAGGTGATCATGTATAAAAGCATTAACAAATACGAGGCCATTCCTCTTCGTGCTGTCTTTTTTTGTTTTTTCTTTACATTATCACTATCTTATCGACCTAAAGTCCTCCTACTTTTGATTATCTTTATCATAAAGGAGAAGAGGCCGTTCAGCTGTGTGTGAAACCCATGTCTTGTGGATTCTACAGAACAAAGATTGGGCTTTTGCGGCAGATAGGAGGAAGGCTGGCTCAGGAAGAGCATTGTGAAATTACAACGACTTCATACATTTTTGCTTCTCATTGTCTTGGTAGTTTCTGGTCTACCTTCCGCACAAAGGGAAGAGTTTGGTGGTTGCAGCTCAAGCTACACTTGTGTTGATAAATTAATCTCTCATAGAAGAAACATACAAAGGTTGTCGATGAAACCAATCTTTCAGTAACTGCATGTGGATACAATCCAACCAAACGACACAATGAACACATTAAAAACACTTCTCTTGTTTAAAATTTCTAGGTTGTGCTCTCATTAAATTTCTAGTGGCATACAAAGATGACGTTGTATCGTGTTTTAAGATTAACAAGAAATGTTTAGTATTTTTGCAAAGGATAAAAGCCTATGACAGGTTATTGTAAAGTCTTGAGCTCAAATCACATTGTCGTCCCCATAAAAAAATAAAAGAAATATATAATCTTTTCTAAAACTAGGCTTAAACTAAGACCAAATTAGTTTAATAAATGTTTCCTTTCATAACCAAATCAAATAAAGGTTATTTCTGTTTATGATCTTATTTCTTACCATGTTTGAATCAATGAAAATATTATTTACTCTTAAAATAAAGGTAGTGAAATTAACTTTTCAAAATTGTCATACCGACTAAATATAATTGAAAGTACTAATTGACAAAGTAAACTTTGAAATAATTTCTAGACTAAAATTACAATTTTGTATTATAATTTTTCTATATGCTACTAACACTCGAATTAGACCTTGTGTGTGAATTTTGATTTATTCTCATTAAACTATATATATGTATATATACATGTATATACATATACATACACATATATATATATACATATATATATATATATATATATATATATATATATATAATATATATATATATATATATATATATATATATATGTATATATATATATATATATATATATATATATATATATATATATATATATATATATATATATATATATATATATATATATATATATATATATATATATATATATATATATATATATATATATATATGTATATATATATATATATATATATATATATATATATATATATATATATATATATATATATATATATATGTACATGTATATATATACATATATATATATATATATATACATATATATATATATATATATATATATATATATACATATATATATATATATATATATATATATATATATATATATATACATATATATATATATATATATATATATATATATATATATATATATATATATATATATATATATATATATATATATATATATATATATATATATATATATATATATATATATATATATACATATATATATATATATATATATATATATATATATATATATATATATATGTATATATATATTGTAACACCCCACTCTTAATCCCATCTATATAAATAAAACTTGTTAATGTATGAAAAAAAATGATAAGGTTTTTCCTATATGTAATGATTTTGACACTTGTACAAAATTATAACACTTAACCGAAAAGGAAAATCCAAACATAATATGTCCAAACTA
Source organism: Musa beccarii (assembly GCA_024322285.1). Taxonomy (NCBI): domain Eukaryota; kingdom Viridiplantae; phylum Streptophyta; class Magnoliopsida; order Zingiberales; family Musaceae; genus Musa; species Musa beccarii. The sequence goes on along the minus strand of CM044397.1, from coordinate 64,736,891 downwards.
GTTTCATTTAACATAATATTATGTGTCCAAATTTTTTATATACAAACTACTTATAGGTCATTGTCCATATCTGCTCTGACATGGGTTTGCATGTGCTTATTTCTCTATCCAATTACTTAGGTGATGTGGTAGTATCTTTACCTATAAAATAGGGTCTATAATAAATAACTTACTCAGTAAATATAAACTTTCATAACTTTAATCAGATGAGCATGCATCATGTTATATACACAATGTTTCAAAATAGTTGGTATAAGACATTTAACCCTACATATAGCATGTGTAAAATAAGGGTACAAAATTCTTTATCTTAATAATTCGAAATGCTAATATGCATATGTAGAAAACATAGCAATTCATAAACTTTTATACTTTCCATTCATAACATATAGGTACACTTCCATACTATACGTCATCATAATACATATGCACACTCCCAAATGATACATCATAATATATATGTATACTCTCACACCGCATATTATAAAATATGTGTATTTTCACACCACACACCAAAACATGTACATACCATGATATATACGTATACTCTCACACAGCATGTCATAATATATACATGTACTCACACATCGCACGCCATAACATATTGGCATACATGCAAGACTTTCAATATAGGTCCAATTTCAATTGAACTACATAGGTTCTCTGAGCTAGCATAATCTAATCCTTGAGTTTGAGCTTGGGTAGACCAAATTGGAACAAATTTGTAGTATGACTAAGATAAATGAGAATAGGACTTAAATTGGGCTTGATAGTCTCATATGATATAGAGCCCATAGTTGGTATGATACATCTAATAATTTAAACGATGTTATAAGAGAATGATTTTGAGGACATATAGTAAGTGAAAATTGTTAGCATTAACTTGGTGAGAAATCTGGCTAATTTTCTTAAAGATCAGAGTGGTTTGAAACAGATTTTCAAATTTGGTGGACAAAACTTTTAGAGAAGTAAGTTGCAATATTTGTATATTTTTTACAAATATTTGAAGGACCAACATACATAGTGACACCCAGCATGCCACCTCAATCATATAAAAAGGACCTATTTTATAATATTAATCCTTAATGAACTAAAGTACGAAATTATATTTTTATTTATTAATTTATTTATTCTATTGTTGTTTGTTTTCCTTGAATTTTTTTTTCCCACTACGTATTTGTGCTCACTTTGTTATCATTCAGATTATCATTGGATTCGGTTGGAATCCTTAAGATTGATCTCATATGATATTTGGCGGAGCATTAGACCAGAGTTGTTGTTGGAAAATTATTTTTGTTTAGCAGTTGCCGTTTTAAAATTTTATATTTATTGAGCAACATGTATGATATGCAAATTTCTCTTACCTACTATGCCATATTGAAATTATCCTTCATATAGAGTATGACGTTTTTCATTCGTTTAAGGAAATATATTATTTAGATCTTATATGATAATAGATAGGATTTTCTCAACTGCACGAGGAAATCTCGGTAGACAGTTGAGGGAAATCCTCTCCTCCTATGTATATAAATAACTATATTTAGCCATATCTAATGTACCTTTTATCATTACAACTCAATTTTAACATGACATCAGAGCTGCTTGTCTAAGAGCAAGCTCTCTTTCTCACTGTCCGACGACAGTAATTGACCCTCACCGAGGCCTGCCACCTTCCAAGTTCGGCACAAGCATTGTAGGTGAAGCAGCCCCGACGCCATTGCACTCCACCTGGCTGGACCCGTAGTCACCGGTGGCGTAGGAGCTGCACCCAGCCACATCGAACGAGCACCCCATGTAAGCACAGAAGTGGTCGGACCAGTCGAAAAGGACTAGTAGCCACCATTGCCATTGCCGCTGCTTCTCCTTGGCTTTGTCGTTGGCTTCTTTTTAGCCTCTGATAGATCTAATTAACCAGATCCATTTCACCGTCACGACTCTCAATCCGCGGCCCTCTTCTTTTTTTGCCTCCTACCAGATATCGACCACGACTCCTCTTTGTAGTTGCCCTAACTGCTGCTGCTACTGTAATCTTTATCGACCACGAACATTATTGCCGACTTCGCTGGTGTCCTCCCAGCCACAGACAGCATCTCCTCCCAGCCGTGCCACCACCGCCATCAGCTATCGCAGCCGCCACATTCTTCGGCGTCACCAATGCCCCCCTCTATGGTGCGATAGAACAGAGTAGCCCCGACGCCTTCCAGCCTTGGCGCTCTCCCCCCTTGCTGCCTCCCCTTGGGTTGCAACCACAGCCCTTGCCCTCTATAGCCGTAGCCTTGTTCTCTACTACTATAGCCGCCGCTACTTCCTCAACCGCTCATTGCCTTCCAACATCCCCTATTCTATGTTGAAACAAAGCACTTCCCACAACCAACGCAAGTGCTGCCACCTTATTCCTGCATGGCGAGCTCGAGCGCATTGACCCTGCCCTTCCCTCCCTCTATCGAGAACCCTCTCTCCTCTACCGTTGCTTTCTTCCCAACGGCAACTACGACACTTCTTTGGCGAACGACGACTATCTTTCCTGTTGTCGCTCTGCACCAGCATCTTTGCCCTCGTCCTCCCAGATCTCGCTTGCGATCCCTTACGGCTTCGCTTCCTCCAGCAGCAACTATTCTAAAGTTGCAAGCCATAGTGACAGCCATCAATGCTTTACTGTTGACCTCCTCCACGAAGCGAAGCAACAGGCTACCTTCAGCTCACACCAAAGTACATCAAGGTGTTGCTGCTACAGCTCGCACCAAAGCACCAAACACAACATGTTGCATCATCGAGGTGTCGCTGCTATAGGAATTGACACCCCTACCTATAGTCTTCCGCTTCCTCTACGACAACCAGGTTGCTACTTGGTGTCGTCTACCACTTCTTCCTCCACATCATTGCAGCCTACATCTAGTAGATTTCACAGCTGATTAACGCCATCGCATCCGCACTGTCCGACTGCCCACGGCAATAGCAATCCTCGGTGGACTTCACCACTGTCGCCCATTGCTTCCACCTATCACAAAGCAACAGCTCGCCTAAGCATCGCTATCTTCCCATTGCTGCCTTCCTCTTCAACAATAACATATCCTCAAATGTCTTCATCGTCTACCTCTAACACTCTAGTCATTGTCACTGCAGGGAACCATAGCACTTCTCAACCTACAGGCCTTATCACTATCAATGTTACAGCATTCATTCCTTTCAAACTATCCAAAGGTGAGAACTACACACCTTGGCATGCATAATTTTTTAATCTTCTATTTGGATATGACCTACTAGGCTACATCAATGACTCTCTCCATTGTCCACCTGCAGTGATCAACATCCTAGAAGAACCTAGTCCAGTACCAAATCCAGCCCATAAAATATGGTTACGTCAAGATCGCCTCATCCTTTAAGTCATTCAAACCTCAGTCGCTAGGTCCATAACCCTACTAATATCTTCATGTACGACTGCAGTAGAAGCATGGTTAAAGTTGCAAACCACTTTGGCAAATTGCTCATGTACTTACATGCTCGGACTTTTATCCAATTTGATGAAAGCAAAACAAGAAGGAAGTACTATTGCTGATTATTTACAAAATATCAAAGTTATCATCGATGACTTGGCTTTGATAGGTCATTTCTTCAGTGAAGAAGAAGTCCTAGTCTACACCCTTAATGGCCTAGGAGACGAGCATAAAGAACTAGCAGCCGCAATTCAGGCACGCGACTCGCCAATATCATTTGAAGTACTCTTTGACAAGTTGACTGACTATGAGACGTATTTGAAATATGATGACAGGTTGCATGGACTATCTATTATAGCTTAAGTCAATCAAAAATCCAAGAGGAAGAACAACCAATACAATAAGCACATCAATAAAGGTTTGGCTAAGTTGCCTCATGACCCTAAAGGTCTCACACCAAACCCCCCTCATCCACATTATCCACACTTTAATCCTCACAATCAAGGTGGCAACTTCTATACTCATCAACCCTGGCATCTTGACCTCAATAGCTATCATAGAATCGTCTGCCATTTATGCGATAAAGTCGGACACTCTACGAAAGTCTGTCGGTCTCGACCTCGACTCCCTACACCATCACAATGGCCTCAGGTGAACCTCATGACTACTCCGACTACTGGCTAACCTAATTGAATTGTGGACTCTGACGCATCACATCATATCACCTCTGATATTCAGAACTTGTCTATCCACAACAACTATGGTGGAAATAAAGACATCATCATCGGTGATGCTAAAGAAATTCCTATCACTCATACTAGTTCGACAAAGCTTAATTCACTTACCATAACCTTTACACTTGATGATGTTTTGTGTGCACCTCACATTAAATGAAATCTCATTTCTATCTCTTAATTCTACAAACAGAACAATACATCAATTGGATTTTTTCCTAACTCCTTTCTTATCAAGGATTTGAGCACGGTGGCATCCTTAGTCCAAGGCAAGAACAAAGATAGAATTTATGAGTGGCCATCAGCTTCGCAAGCAAACCAGCCCAATGTTTACTCTTCAGTAGCAGCTCTAGTTGATGTATGACATCGACATCTTAGTCATCCCTCATCCTTTATCCAGCAAAAATTACTTTCTCGTTATTCACTTTCTACCTCTACTACTAATAGCATTTTAACTTATTGTGATGCTTGTCATAGTAATAAAAGTCATAAACTACCTTTTGGAACATCCTCTATATCTTGTCTTAAACCATTTGAAATTATTTATACTGACGTTTGGGGTCCTACCCCAACTCTTTCTTTTGACAAGTTTCGATTTTATGTCATTTTTGTTGACTATTTCATTAAGTATACATAGTTCTATCCTCTCCGCTATAAATCTAAAGTTTCCACAATCTTTACCAACTTTAGAAAGTTGGTTCAGAATTTCTTTCAATCTTCTATTAAAATAGTTTACTCTGATGGCGGAGACGAATATCAAGCCCTCACATCCTATCTCACAACTTGTGGTATACAACACCTTAAGTCACCCCCTCATACTCCTCAATTAGTTGGTTCTACTGAACGCAAGCATCGACATATAGTTGAAACTAGTCTCACACTTCTGCATCAGGCATCCATGCCACCAACTTTTTGGTCAGCAGCCTTTCAAACTTTTGTTTGTCTCATTAATCGCATGCTCACTCTAGTTCTACAGTATAAGTCACCATTTGAGAAATTATTCTGCAAGCTTCCAAACATTCAAAAACTCAAAGTCTTTGGTTATCTATGTTATCCATGGCTACGTCCTTATGTCTCACATAAGCTAACACCATGATCTAAGCCTTGCATTTCTATAGGATACTCTCTTGAATATAATACTTTTCGATGCTATGATCCACAAACTCAAAAAGTATTTATATCACGTCATGTTATTTTTGTGGAGTCTTCTTTTCCTTCTCAAAATCATAAGTACCCTACCATGCAAGCTACTCCAACAAACATACATCACTGGAGTATCTCCTTGACTCCATCACATGAACCTCCCACAACACCATCCAATCCTTACTCTCATGGTCAGTACACTCCTCCTATTTAACAGCTCCTCACCCCCTCCGTTATTTCTCCAATCCCTCCTTCACCAGTTTTCCCTATTAATGAAGTAATGCCCTCAGCTACCTCGCCATGCAATATTGAAGTGTCGCAGACTAGTCCGATTAATCTCGATGACTCACCACCAACTATACCAATAACCCAACCTCCCACTTCTATAGCCTTTAGCCATCCAATGACAACATGCTCCAAAAGTGGTATCTTTAAATCCCATTAAGTTCTTGATCTCCATACTATAATAAACTCTTCTCTTGAGGCCAGTGAACCCACCACAATTACTCAAGCTCAAATATCTTCTCATTGGCGTAAAGTTATGTGTGAAGAATATGATGCTCTTCTCCATACTCTACATGGACCTTAGTGCCCTTTCATAACACACAAAATATTATCGAGTGTAAATGGGTCTTTCGAATTAAGCAGAACCCTAATGGATCTATTGCTAGATATAAAGCACATCTAATCGCCAAAGGGTTTCATCAACGATCTGATGTTGATTTCATAGAGACACTTAGTCCAGTTGTCAAACCCATAATAATCCAGCTTATCTTGAGCTTAGCCATCTCAAAAGGATGACACATACGATAATTGGATGTTAACAATGCCTTTTTACAAGGGACTCTGACTGAAGATGTCTTCATGCAGCATCCTCTTGGCTTCGTTCATCCACAATATCCAAGACATGTCTGTAAACTATAAAAAGCTATTTATAGATTTCGTTAGGCTCCAAGGGCTTAATATATAAACTTAGCACATTTTTAACATCAATGAGTTTCATCAACTCCAAGTCTGATACTTCATTATTCCTACAACAGTAAAATGAACACACATTATATCTTCTAGTATATGTAGATAATATTATTGTCATAGGCAATGATCCTTTAGTGATCCAGGCATTCTTAAAGCAATTGACCGTTCCATTCTCTCTCAAAGATCTAGGCACCTTGAGCTACTTTGTAGGAATAGAAGCAACATTCACATCTTCATGTCTCCTCCTATCCCAAAGAAAGTATATTCAAGACTTATTATTAAAAACAATTATACATGATGCAAAAGAGGTTACAACTCCTCTCTCCACTAGTAAATCACATAGATTATGTGATGGAAACTCTACTACGGACTCTACTTAATATCGATAAGTACTTGGCTCCTTACAGTACTTGGCTCTCACTCGTCCAGATATCTCATTTGCGGTCAATAAATTATCATAATTCATGCATCGACCATCTAATGCACATTGGTCTGCAGTTAAATGAATTTTATGATATCTTAAAAGGACTCTCAATCATGGCCTCTTTCTTGGTAAACACGCTCCGCTTCATCTTCATGCCTTTGCTGATGTTGATTAGGCAGAAAACTTTGATGATAGAATGTCCATGTCTGGGTATATTATTTTCTTTGGAGCTAATCCAATCAGTTGGAGTTCTAAAAAATAGAAGACAGTTGCACGATCCATAATTGAAGCTAAATACCAGCTATCACCATAGCTACTGCTAAACTAAATTGAATCACAAATCTGCTCAAGGAACTCAACGTCAACTCTACCCTTCCTCCTACAATATACTGTGATAATGTTGGCACTACCTACCTATGTACCAATCCAGTATTTCACTCGTGCATGAAATACATTGCCATTAACTTTCACTTCATCTGAGATCAAGTTGTTAGACACCAACTACGTGTTTCTCACGTACATACGGCTGATCAACTAGCAGAATCATTTACAAAGCCTCTCGCCCGTAAATTATTTTCATTGCATCGGTCCAAGATCGATGTCCTTGACAGGAGCATAATCTTATGTGAGCATGATAACAGATAGGATTTCCTTAACTACATGAGGAAATCTCGATAGACAATTGAGGGAAATCCTCTCCTCCTATGTATATAAATAGCTCTATATTCAGCCATATCAAATGTACCTTTTATCATTATAACTCAGTTTTAACATTATACACCTATTATAAACAACTATACAATAGTAGATTAATTACTCGATCAATAAAATTTATCATTCCTCTAATATAATTGATTTCCACAATGTTCATTCCTATCTACAATAGATGGAGGAGATGATCATGAATAAAGCATTCGCAAATGTGATGAATGTGAACATAACAATGGTCGATGGAGTTACGGTAGAGAAGATGGCCGATAGGACTCCTCTTGATCATATGACAAACTAGGAGATCAAGCATTATTCATTGTCATTCCTTATAATCAGGTGATCTTAGTCTTAGCTCATGAAGTTGGATGTTCTGCTAATTGTATCTATTCGATTGATGTCTGGCAACTATTTACACTTGGTGAATTCAGTGTTTACAATATGGATAACTATGTCATCAAAAGTTTTCCAAAATTTATTGGGCAGAATCGACGATGATATGGTTCCAATTGGCTTTGGATCACCCCAAGCTTGAGTTGAAAAGAAAGAAGGAAAAGAAACTTCCTTTTAGAACAATGTGAACTTTCAAATTTTTTTTTCTTTCTTGTGAAAAAAGAGATTTATAGCCTTTGTCTCAGGTTTTTATTAGAATCAATTGTTTGTCAATAGTCATATCATGACTTAGAGTAAAATCATGAATCATATGAGGAAATATATTATTTGGAAAGTTCTAGCACCGAACATATTCCTCTATACCTCCTCTTACCAAAACCTTAAGATTCATGGTGTATTTACAAGAATAAATCCTTATTCATTAAGAGTTATAATTTCTATTGGGATCCTTAATCTAAATTATAATCATAATTTATCATGGAGTTTGAATCTAATTAGGACTCCTCCAAATATTTAGAATCTAATTAGGATTCCTAAAATAATTATCAGCCCTAATAAAAATACATTTAGGTGACGTTTATACCTCCTCCTTGTAAGCGGTACTATATTTTTTTTGAAGAAAAAAAAATATTTTTGATACTTTTGGGATTATACCTACTCCTTCATAAATTTTGAGCTAAAAAAATACAACACCATATGTTGTCTACTTTTTACTCTAGTCAATCACAATCTTATGGAACCGAAATCCATCACTTTTGACTAAGTCAATAAGAAGCACTCTTAAATGGGTCTCATGAAGTCCTCCAGTGTTGATTATTTTGCTTGGTAATTTGAGTCTACCTTTACATTCTAGACCACCTTGGCCCATATTTTAGACCATTGTGCTCTCCCACTTAGGAGCAATGGATTGATAGTCAGTCTTGAAGTCCTATATCTATAGTATAGTAGTGCTCTTCTCAAGCTCATGACCTCATTATTTGTCACCTTATGTCGATATCTCTTTCCTTGTCTATTGGCATACCCACCTCTATAATATCATGACATTCTTTCTTGAGCCTATTACTCTTCTAAGTGATATTAATGTTGAATAAGTAATGTAATCAAATCAAATATTTAATTTAAGATTTAAATATTATTTCCTTACATGCTAGTATAAAATAGGGAAAGATAATGCAATCAAATCAAATATTTGATTTAAGATTTAAATATTATTTCCTTACATGCTAGTATAAAATAGGGAAAGATAATCATATTTCCTTGTTTGTTATTATGAATTAGGAAATACTTATTAAGTATTTCCAAATAAGATGAGATCGTATTTGTCAGTATATTAAATAAAAATAATTTATATTAAATAAATATGAAAATTTAGAAAATTTTCCTTTAATGGAGGTTCACCTCCTCCTATTTAAGAGGAGGGATTTCTCTCCTTCGTTCCTCGCTGAGCGAACTCAACAAATGGGAGGAGCGAGGAGTTTCATCTTGCTAAAAGAGGTAGGTTCTCCTACTTTTCTTGAAATTAAAGTTTTTGTTTAGATTTTATGTTGAAATTCTTTTATTGATATTAGTTTGAATTAAAATACTTTACCCTTCGGTACCTTTTAAAAGTTTTCATTATGAAATTGTATATGTTTTATGATATCAGATTCTTAAGAATGTTATTTCATTTTATTACAATATTACCTTCTAATCTTATTTAGATTTAAATATAATATGAGTAGTTCAAAAAAAAAAGAGATTCTTAATCCTTTAGATGTTAAAATTTTTATTAGAATATGTTATTTATAATTTTTATCTTTTTTAGATTTGAAATGTTATTATTTCATCATGTTGAAATTATTCATATGATTTCTAGTTCTTATTAAATTAAAAATATTATTTCCTCATATTGAAGCTTATTTTATCATTTATTTAATATGTTGTTATGTTTTGATGTATTATTATCAGCAGTGAATATATGTAATTCAAAATTATGAAATTAGATAGGATTGGGTTAAAATAGCTGTAGGCCAGGCCCCCCATGGGTGGGCCTAGCCACAGTTAACCCAACCCGACCCAATGTGGGCATCATGGGCTAAGGTTGGCCCAACCTGGTGTGATGCATGTACAGTCATGTACAGTGCACAGGATCGATATTTGGGTCGGCTCAACCTAGTCCAATATTATGTAATTATTGGATTTAAGCCCAATTATTGATTGAACTAAACCAGACTTGATTAGTCTAGATCAATTCAGGGTGGTTCCGAATTGATTTAACATTTCAAGTCGGTTAACCTAACTTGAACCTAATCTAGTCCAAATTATACTAGTCTAGGGTGGTTCCAGACCAATTAAATGAGGATTAGAGATCGGTCCAGTTAGGTCCTAATGAATCGAGTTTGATTAGATCGATTTAACTAGGGTTCAAGTCAATTGGGGGCTATTTGGTATTATTGATATTGATATTATTGAAAAGAGATGTTTTGAATGTGTTGTTTCATCCCGAATAGACATGAGATTATATTTCCCTGCCAAGAGCAGGAAGGGCGATTCCCTTCGGGGATTAGCGTGTCGTCAGACGTGACGGCTGGACGGTTCCTCCATCCGCTGTTGGGAGGAACGCGTCCCCACTTTGGCGAGTGAGGGACGCCACTCCATCCGCTGTTGGGAGTGTGATATGAGTTTGTCTCCATCCGCTGTTGGGAGAATCACAAACTCATCCCGTAGGATAAAGCCTCTCCATCCGCTATTGGGAGAGTGCTCCTTCGGGTATTTGATATATGCCAATGGGATGATGGATTTTTGATTATGCATTTATTTTGAGTTGACTTTTGGGGTTCCTACTCAGCGTTACTGAATTTTCTTTGTTTTTGATTTTCCGAGTAGCCTTCCGCTAGCACTAAATCAGATCCCAGTGGAGACCGGACCTTTCTCTACCATTAGGTAGAGACACTTGAATAATTCTCTGAATTAACATCACTATGTTTACTTTTTACTCATGAATTGAGAAAATAAATAGACTGTAATAAATGTTTATGATGATGAATAAAGTGATGTTTACTTATTTGGCTCTATATGTGTGGGAAGATATAATCCTGGAAAAAAAAAATCAGGATGTGACATCTTTTTATGGTATCAGAGCATGGTCTAGGGCTTGTAGGTATTTAAGTCTCTTAATTGATTTTGACCAATGATTATCTTGACCTATTATAGGAGTAATGGAGCCAATTCAAGAAAATAGTGACCCCATCACCCGTGGCGCTCGTGTTCGTAATACTATTGGCCTTCGCCCTCGAAGGGGTGTTCGAGCAAACAATAACTTGGACGTTCCACGCACCACGGAGCAAACCCAATCCTCACATACACCTATCACTGATTATACGCCAGCTTCTCCGACATCACAAAATATACCTCATGCGCCAGCACCTATCAATGCTCCAGACGATGTACATGGAGTCCTTAATGCTATTAGAGGATACTTTGAGCGACAAGAGGAGCATGATAGAGCTCCACGAGGTGGAAGTAATACATTGGAACACTTTAAGAGATTGGGACCACCTGTTTTTGAGGGCAAACCAGATCCCATCCTTGCTGAACGTTGGATTCGTCAAGTGGAGAAGACATTCGAAGCTATCGAATGTCGGGAAAATCAGAAGGTGCCTTTTGCTTCTTTCATTTTGGAAGGGAAGGCAGACACTTGGTGGACTTCAAAAAGGAGGATGTTAGAGTCTAGAGGCGATGTGGTGACTTGGGAACAGTTTAAGGAAGCATTTTATGAGCAGTTCTTTCCCGATTCAGTTCGCTTTGAAAAGCAACAAGAATTCCTTACCATCCACCAGGGAAGTAGAACAGTAATGGAATATGATCATTATTTCACTGAACTAGCTCAGTTTTCTCCACATATTGCCTTTAATGAAAATCAAAGAGCTCGTCATTTTGAGAGAGGACTTCGATCATCAATTAGAAAGTCTATTGCAGTATTGATTTTACCAACCTATGCTGAAGTGTTAAATCGAGCTCTAGTGGTGGAGAAATTGGATAATGAATTACAACAAGTAAAGGACCGAAAGCGACCTTTTAATGCTGCACCATCTGCGTATGGGGGATCTCATTCTGGACCTTCAAAGAAAGGCAAGGGCAAATAGCTTGGGCATCAACAAGCAGGAGCTCCTAGTAATCAAGTCATTATAAGATGCTACTTTTGTGGAAAGACAGACCATGTTTTCACCTCATGCTCCACGGGACAGCGTGTATGCTTTTATTGTCAACAATCGGGACACATGTCGAAGGATTGCCCTCGAAAGCAACAACGCCGAGCTCCACCCCAAGCAGTTGGGCAACAACATAAGACCTAAGAGGAGGTCAAAGCGAGGGTCTATGCATTGACCCATCAAGATGCTGAAGCCTCAAGATCTATTATTAAAGGTATCATCACACTTTGTGGTACACCTGCATCTGTACTTATCGATTCAGGTTCTACGCATTCTTTTATATCGCCATATTTTGCTAGGAAACTACATAAGAATCCTGAACCAATGCATAATATGTTAATGGTAGCAACACCAGTTGAAAACTCCTTGATAGCTGATCAGATATATAGAAATTGTATTATTACTATTGAAAGTTACGATTTGCTAGTAGATCTTACTCTACTAGAATTTCAAGATTTCGATGCTATCTTGGGTATGGACTGGCTTTCAGCATATCATGCAAGTGTCGATTGTTTTTAGACGACCGTTACTTTCTCACCTCTAGATCAATCATCTTTCAAGTTTATTGGAATTCAGGAAAAGCTCCCTCCTATCATATCACCTTGAGTGCTACCCAACTATTATTAAAGGGATGTCAGGGGTACTTGGCCTTCATTTCTGGAGAAGAATCTAAGAAGCCAATATTAGAGGACATCCCCATTGTACGGGATTTTCCAAATGTTTTTCCTGACGATCTACCTGCACTACCACCAAATAGGCAGATTGAATTTACAATTAATCTTCTACCTGGCACCGTTTGTGCTTCTAAGCCCCCATATAGAATGGCACCAATTGAGTTGGAAGAGTTAAAGAAACAAATCCAGGAGCTTTTAGATAAGAATTTTATTCGACCTAGTGTATCATCACCTTGGGGTGCCCCTGTCCCTATTTGTGAAGAAGAAGGATGGATCCATACGGCCATGTATTGATTATAGGCAACTCAATCAAGTGACTATAAAGAATAAATATCCCCTTCCTCGAATTGGTGACTTATTTGATCAACTTCAAGGTACTCGGGTATATTCAAAATTGATCGAGATCTGGTATCACCAATCAAGATAAGAGAATGAGACATATAAAAACAGCTTTTCGTAACAAGATACGGTCATTATAAATTCTTAGTAATGCCCTTCGGACTCACGAATGCACCGGCTGCCTTTATGGATCTCATGAATAGGGTGTTCCACCCTTATCTTGATAAATTTGTAATTGTATTCATTGATGATATCTTGATCTACTCCAAAAGTATGGCAGAACATGAATACCATCTTAAGACAGTTCTGGAAGTCCTAAGACAAGAGAAACTATATGCCAAATTAAGCAAGTGTAATTTCTGGCTCAATAAAATTATGTTTCTCGGTCATGTAATTTCGAGTGCTGGTATATTTGTTGACCCTCACAAGATTAAAGCTGTGACAAAATAGAAGCGACCTTCTAATGTTTCAGAAATTAGAAGTTTCTTGGGTTTAGCTGGATACTATAGAAGATTCGTAGAAGGCTTCTCAAAAATAGCAGCACCCTTGACCAGGTTGACACAAAAGAATATAAAGTTCATATGGGATGACAAATGTCAACGAAGTTTTCAAGAATTGAAGAAAAGGTTAACCAGTGCCCCTATCTTGGTGATTCCTTCAGGGGGAGAAGGTTTTATAGTATATAGTGATGCCTCACTACAAGGACTTGGTTGTGTTCTAATGCAAAATGAGAGGGTAGTTGCTTACGCGTCTAGGCAATTGAAACCTCATGAGAAAAACTATCCTACTCATGATTTAGAGCTAGCAGCTATTATTTTTGCATTAAAAATTTGGAGGCACTATCTTTATGGATAAATTTTTGAAATCTTCACAGATTATAAGAGTCTCAAGTAAATTTTCACACAAAAAGATTTAAATATGAGACAAAGAAGATGGTTGGACTTTTTAAAAGATTATGATTTTAATATCAACTATCATCCTGGGAAGGCTAATGTAGTTGATGGTGCCTTGAGCAGAAATACTTATAGTCTTGTAGCCTATATGGATATTCAAAGGAATTCTATGATGACAGAGTTAGTAGACTTAAAACTTAGACTTTTATCGAAGACAAATAAATGTTTTCTTGCATGTCTGATGGCACAATCATATTTAGTAGAAAGGATTAAAGAAGGTCAGAAGGAAGATCCATATCTCCAAATGATAGTTAAGGAAATAGCTCAAGGAGCTAGACCCGAATTCCTCCAAATCGAAGATGGTTCTATTACATTCTGCAATCGTTTGTGTGTTCCTGAAAGTCATCTAGTAAAGATGCAGTTATTGGAGGAGGCACACCGATCAAAATTTAATATCCATCCCGGAACTACCAAGATGTATCGGGATTTACGCCAAAACTACTGGTGGCGTGGTATAAAGAGAGATATAGCAGAGTTTGTTTCTAAATGTCTTATATGTCAACAGGTGAAGGCAGAACATCGAGTACCTGCTGGAAAATTACAAAGGATTTCAATTCCGGAATGGAAGTGGGAGCAAGTCACTATGGATTTCGTAACAGGATTACCCAAGACTGTGAAAGGATATGATGGAATTTGGGTAATAGTAGATAGACTTACTAAATCTGCTCACTTTTTCCCTGTTAAAAAGAAGTATTCATTGCATAAATTAGCATGTTTATATATTAAAGAGATTATTCGATATCATGGTGTGCCAGTTAGTATTATCTCAGATAGAGATTCAAGGTTCACCTCTAAGTTTTGGGGAAGTCTACAAAAATCTTTGGGTACATAGTTAAAGTTTAGTACAACATTTCACTCCTAAACTGATGGCCAATCTGAAATGACAATACAAACTCTTGAAGACCTCTTAAGAGCATGTACTTTAGACTTTGGTGGAAGTTGGGATATGCACTTACACCTAATTGAGTTTTCTTACAATAATAATTACCACTCGAGTATACAGATGGCCTCGTTTGAAGCTCTTTATGGGAGAAAGTGCAGATCACCTGTATATTGGGATGAGGTAGGAGAACAAAAACTTTTGGGACCTCAATTGATTCAAAAAGATGCTGATAATATTCGAATTATACGTCAAAGATTATTAACAGCTCAAAGTCGCCAAAAAAGTTATGCAGATCGAAGACGAAAAGATTTAGAGTTTAAAGTTGGCGAACACGTTTTCTTAAAAGTGTCGCCAACCAAGGGAGTTATGAGGTTTGGTCAAAAAGGAAAGTTAGCCCCTAGATTTATAGGCCCATTTGAAGTCTTACAAAGGTCGGGCTGTGGCGTATAAATTAGCATTGCCTCTGGTTTTGGCTAGCATTCATGATGTATTCCATGTGTCTATGCTTCGAAGATATATCAGGGATCCATCACATGTCATATCTTACCAACCTCTACAATTGAGAAACGATGCCACTTTTGCAGAATAACCAATCTAGATCTTGGAAAGGAAAGAACATGTTCTGAGAAATAAAGTTATACCTTTGGTAAAGATTTGTTGGCAACACCATTCAAACCAAGAGGCAACATGGGAAAAAGAAGAAGATATGCGAGAGCAGTATCCTCATCTATTCTCTTGAGGTAAGTAAAATTTGGGGACCAAATTTCTTATAGGTGGGGAGAAATGTAATCAAATCAAATATTTGATTTAAGATTTAAATATTATTTCCTTACATGCTAGTATAAAATAGGGAAAGATAATACAATCAAATCAAATATTTGATTTAAGATTTAAATATTATTTCCTTACATGCTAGTATAAAATAGGGAAAGATAATCATATTTCCTTGTTTGTTATTATGAATTAGGAAATACTTATTAAGCATTTCCAAATAAGATGAGATCGTATTTGTCAGTATATTAAATGAAAATAATTTATATTAAATAAATACGAAAATTTAGGAAATTTTCCTTTAATGGAGGTTCACCTCCTCCTATTTAAGGGGAGGGATTTCTCTCCTTCGTTCCTCGCCGAGCGAACTCAACAAAGGGAGGAACGAGGAGTTTCATCTTGCTAAAAAGAGGTAGGTTCTCCCTACTTTTCTTGAAATTAAAGTTTTTGTTTAGATTTTATGTTGAAATTCTTTTATTGATATTAGTTTGAATTAAAATACTTTATCCTTCGGTACCCTTTAAAAGTTTTCATTATGAAATTGTATATATTTTATGATATCAGATTCTTAAGAATGTTATTTCATTTTATTATAGTTACCTTCTAATCTTATTCAGATTTAAATATAATATAAGTAGTTAAAAAAAAAAGAGATTCTTAATCCTTTAGATGTTAAAATTTTTATTAGAATATGTTATTTATAATTTTTATCCTTTTTAGATTTGAAATGTTATTATTTGATCATGTTGAAATTATTCATATGATTTCTAGTTCTTATTAAATTAAAAATATTATTTCCTCATGTTGAACCTTATTTTATCATTTATTTAATATGTTGTTATGTTTTGATGTATTATTATCAGCAGTGAATATATGTAATTCAAAATTATGAAATTGGATAGGATTGGGTTAAACAACTGCAGGCTAGGCCCCACCCATGGGTCGAGCCCTAGCCACGAGTTAACCCAAATTGACCCAATGTGGCGATCATGGGCTAAGGTTGGCCCAACCTGGTGTGATGCATGTACAGTCATGTACAATGCACATAGGACCGATATTTGGGTCGGCTCAACCTAGTCCAATATTATGTAATTATTGGATTTAAGCCCAATTATTGATTGAACTAAACCAGACTTGATTAGTCTAGATCAATTCAGGGTGGTTCCGAATTGATTTAACCTTTCAAGTCAGTTTAACCTAACTTGAACCTAATCTAGTCCAAATTATACTAGTCTAGGGTGGTTCCAGACCAGTTAAATGAGGATTACGGTCCAGTTAGGTCCTAATGAATCGAGTTTGATTAGATCGATTTAACTAGGGTTCAAGTCAATTGGGGGCTATTTGGTATTATTGATATTAATATTATTGAAAAGAGATGTTTTGAATGTGTTGTTTCATCCCGAATAGACATGAGATTATATTTCCCTGCCAAGAGCAGGAAGGGCGATTCCCTTCGGGGATTAACGTGTCGTCAGACGTGACGGCTGGACAGTTCCTCCATCCGTTGTTGGGAGGAATGCGTCCCCACTTTGGCGAGTGAGGGACGCCACTCCATCCGCTATTGGGAGTGTGATATGAGTTTGTCTCCATCCGCTGTTGGGAGAATCACAAACTCATCCCGTAGGATAAAGCCTCTCCATCCGCTATTGGGAGAGTGCTCCTTCGGGTATTTGATATACGCCAATGGGATGATGGATTTTTGATTATGCATTTATTTTGAGTTGACTTTTGGGGTTCCTACTCAGCTTTGCTGAATTTTTTTTATTTTTGATTTTTAGAGCAGCCTTCCACTAGCACTAAATCAGATCCCAGTGGAGACCGGACCTTTCTCTACCGCTAGGTAGAGCCACTTGAATAATTCTCCGAATTAACATCACTATGTTTACTTTTTACTCATGAATTGAGGAAATAAATAGGCTGTAATAAATGTTTATGATGATGAATAAAGTGATGTTTACTTATTTAGCTCTGTATGTGTGGGAAGATATAATCCTGGAAAAAAAAAATCAGGATGTGACAAGTAACTTCCTCTATACTTGTTCTTTCTTCTAATCCATTTTAACCATCCACTTCAATATATCAGTGTTCTCCAAGTAATTCTCCTCTAACTTTGTTCTTTGCATGTATCATCAGTAGTGTCAATGTTAGCTCACCTAATAAATAAGATTTTTAATTTGATATTTTAACAACCTAATACAAGTAAAAAAAAAAAGGAGAGATCATATGCAAGTATAACTCTTTCTCAAATTATAATGACAAGGTACTACTAGCCAATCAAACCAAATAGAAGATGAAACACCTACGGTGAAAGTTTAAAAAAAAAGCTATATTGAACTTTTTAAAAAGAAAAACACTTACAAGATCTTGAATTACTCTTTGACTTGAGCCATATAGGCATGAATGCTTGAAACATGGAATGGTTCTATACATATAAATGTCATCTATTTATAGGTGTAGAATAACAATTTAAACCAAGAGACCCTTATTTCTAAAATTCTATCTAACCAACTTATTTAAAAGATAAAAAATAAAAATCTTAAAATCCTTTTAAGGACAATATTTTAAATCTTAACACTCCCATTAAAAGCATATTTTTGGAGGTAAGTCCCACTTCGAAGATCTTCAAACCCTCTTTTGGAGAGAAATTTTATAAAAATATCTATAAGTATATTTGCTTTTAATCTCCATGACCTCCATGATTCCTTGAATCATCTTTTCTCGAATGAAATGATGTTTAATTTCTATACACTTGATTCTTGCATGACAAATTAGATTTATAACCTATTTTAAGGCACTTTGATTGTCACACTACAAAATAACTTATTTGTTAATTTGATAATAAACAGCCTAGATCAAACATCTTAATAATATACATTCTTGAGCAACAAGTGAGAAGCTTCATATTCTGCTCTAATTTTAGAAAGAGAGATCAATTATTGTTTATTACTACACCATAAGATGCAAACAGAATCATATAAAAAAGATATAGTCAAAAATGAATCTTCTATAATCCAAATCACCTTTCAAATTAGCGTCAATATAACCATGCAATTCAAGATAAATACCCTTCCTATACTATAATCCCAAATCAAGAGTAGAAATCATATATTTTTTAAATTCTTTTTTTGCATCATGATGTGGATTCCTTGGAGAATGTATAAAATGACTTACAAGATCAATTAAAAATATAATATCTAACCTTATAATTATTAAGTAGACGAGACTATTAATAAGACCATGAAACGATGGAATGTCAAAAAGAACCTTTCTATCATTACAACTTAGCTTTATTTTTTATCAAGTTGAGTATAAGCCTTCTTACTTTTGTTAATTTTAAATTATTTTAATAATTTTCTTTGTATAGCTTGTTTGAGAAATAAATATATCTTCTTTTGTATTCATCACCTCTAAACTAAGAAAAATATTAAGCTCCCCCAAGACTTTTATTTCAAATCAAAGAGAAAGATCATCACGAATCTTTGAATTATTTATTTTGTTATTATTGATAATTATCATATCATTCACATATAGAAGAACAATAACATGTAGACTTCCTTACTTTTTAATAAATAAGTTAGGAAGAAAAATAAACCTTCCACTACATATTGTAGTAAATAAGAAAATCTCTTTCAAAATCAAGGTCGACGGCTTTCCAATGAGTAGAACCTTATTTTATAAGTACTTCTATGGTTGGTTAGTGATCGTTGTTCACCAGTACAACTTGATGATCCTATTGAATCACTTTATTGGTGTGCAGTTGGAATTCCCATTTTGTGAGCCTTTTCCCTACTTTTTCCTCTACACGTCATCAGCTCGGATGACACCCTGATTACATTATTCTCACATATGACTACATCAATCATCTCTATATTTGGGGACTTGGAAATAAATTTTGGATTGAAGAAAAAGCTAGACTCAAAGATTTCGATATAGTGCTTAGCTTCGAGGGGAAATTCTACACCTGGCATTACCATAGTGAATGCTTAACGATATTTAAAGAACTTCCTATTCGGTTTAGGAAGTTAGTAGTGCCATGTCCCACTGATTTTACTAGCTATCAAGAGCATATTGTGTCATTAGTTGAGTATTGTAGAAACATATTATTGATCTGCATAATGAAGCATTACCATCATACACCTATTTTGACTCAATCTCGAGAACAAGGCATGAATTGTTGAGAAATCTTGGGGTGACATTACATGTGCAGTGAAAGAATAGAAACAATAATCCTAGATCTTCACAAAAAGGTTTTATCGTCATACAAAGATTAGTGTGCAAAACCCTACAAAACTGAAAATCATGTATAAGATATTTGTGTTATCTAGGGAGATCATATATCTTTAAATTCCTATAGATCTGTAGGAAAGGATGAAGGAGGTCAAGCGTCTTCCTCTCTAGCAGTGATCCACACAGCAAGGGTTGCAAAAATGCTCCTCAAATCATTACCCAAATTTTTATATGCCCCAAAAGGGGCTGTTGGTTAAGGAGGAGAAGAAGAGAGGAGAATAGGAGGTGGTAATCAAGAAAGCTCTAGCCTATGGACCTTTGATTCCTTCATATTTATAGAGATTTCCTATCAACTTGACCCTAATGGATCCTGTCCTATTGGGTACTAGATCTCCATCCAACTACCAAAGCCTTTTAGATTAGTGGATCTCTACCCAATAATCTCTTATTAGCTTTTATTGGATCTCATCCATATGATCCAATAATTCAGGAGCTTATTGGATATCCAATAAGATATGGGCTTATTGGATATCCAATAAGATATGGGCTTATTGGATATCCAATAAGATAGGGGCTTCAACGGATATCTCATATTCGAATTTCTACTCGTCGTAGCACCTACAAAATGTGTAAGACCCTCTATGTCCAATATCGAGCTGGTCATGAGTTATACCTATCAGAACTCCTTCCAGCTAAGTTAATTATTATCTCCATAATAATTCACTTGACTCATCGACTACGAACACATTAGGCCACTAAGCCATAGTTCCCAAATGATACAAGAGAATCCAATTCTTTGGACTTATCTGTCTTCAGTTACCATATTTCTATAGTCTCTCATCCATCTAATATCCTACGGATCGTATTCTGAGTATAGTGTTGTGAGGCCTATATGAAATGTACTCAAGTCTCGCTCTAATCGGATTCTACCGGAGAACTCTTTCTCTCTCAATCTGAATGACCATAACTAGGGATTTGCCTGAGTAAGAATACATGAGATATTCCTCTTATGACACCGAGAGCGAATGATCCTCTATTGATACTCAATTGTCCTCGTAAGGTTGGTTATCACTCCCGATAACTGGTTATACTAGATCTGAAACTTCTAAACCTATAAGTCTGGTATTAAAGAGTGGAGTACTGATACAAGACATTATTGGTGTCTCGAGTTTAAGGACCAAGTACACCACTAAGACTACGAAATCACTGTCTAACAATAAGGTATCATCAACCATCTAGCATTCCATAAGCGGATCAATCGGTGAACTCATTCTCTAGTGAGCACCTGCATTGTATTCTTAATGTCCCCACACAAGCAGCTATGAGATCAACCTCCTCCATCATATGGACAGGTATATAGTATACCAGTTTGTCTGGTTATCTCGATGTCCCTCTAGAGTATCATATGATTGGGATTATTTAGAATATTTATTTAAAAGCAAATCAGTCTCACTATCATGATCTCATCACGATTCGATTCTCATTACATAGACCCATGGACATGACAATATATAATAATACATACAAGATAAAGTGATAAAATATCAATATATAATAAAAAAAATATATATGATGTCACACGTGTTATCACTCACGTGATTGGCTTGTAGGGTACCTATGACTAGCAATCTCTCACTTGACCTAAAGTCAATCACCTATATGTCTGATCCCTATCAAACCCCTATGATGTTCAAAGATAATCTGAGATAATGACTTCGTCAGTAGATTTGTGATATTATCTTTGGATGGAACTCTTTTCACTGCTATATCTCCTTGGGTGACGATCTCTCTGATCAAGTGGAACCTCCTCAAAATGTGTTTTGATTTCTGATGAGACCTGAGTTCCTTCGCTTAAGCAATTACCCTATTGTTGTCGCAATATAAGAGAATCGACTCCTCGCTGCCTGACATGACTCCTAGATCTATGATAAACTTCTTCATCCAGACTCCCTCCTTTGCTACCTCTATCGTAGTAATGTACTCTACCTCTATGGTTGAGTCAACAGTGATGTCTTGCTTGGAACTCTTCCAGCATATTGCTCCTCTATTCAGGGTGAACATATACCCTGAATTAGACTTGTTATCATCGACATCAAATTGAAAACTCGAGTTTATGTAGCTCTCAACCCTGAAGTTACTTCCTTTGTATACCAATAAAAGATTCTTAATCCTTCTTAAGTACTTAAGGATATACTTTACTGCTTTCTAGTGGTCCAAGCCTAGATCTGTCTTATACCTACTCGTGACACTCAAAGTATACGCTATATCAGGCTTGGTACATAGCATAGCATATATAATAGACCCTATCGTTAAGGCATATGGTATCTTATCTATATCTACCCTTTCTTCAAGAGTCTTTAGGGATATACTCCTAGAAAGTGATATCCTATGTCTCATCGGCATGAGACCTCTCTTGAAATTTTTCATACTAAACCTTTTGACAATAGTGTCTATGTACTTGGACTAGGACAAGCTAAGCATCCTCTTAGATCTATCTCTATAAATTTGAATCCCTAATATATATGATGCTTCTCCTAAGTCCTTCATGGAGAAGTGTTTAAATAGTCAATCCTTTACTATGGAGAGCATTTCTACATCATTTCAAATGATCAGGATGTCATCCACATATAGTACCAAAAAGGTGATATGGCTCCCACTTACCTTCCTATATACATAAGGCTCATTTTCATTCTTAACGAAGTTATAAGATATGATCGCCTCATCAAATCTTACGTTCTAACTTTACGAAGCTTGTTTTAGCCTATAGATTAACATAAGTAACTTGTACACCTTATCTGAACTATCCTTAGACATGAATCTCTCAAACAATATCATATATACCTCTTCCTTAAGGTTATCATTAAGGAACGTAGTTTTCACGTCCATCTGTCAGATCTTATAATCATAGTGTATTTTAATAGCTAACAAAATTCAGATGGATTTTAGCATTGCTACAAGTAAGAAGGTTTTATCATGGTTAACACATTACCTTTGACGACATCCCTTAACCACTATCCTTGCTTTATAGGTCTCCACATTTCCATCTACTCTAATCTTTTTCTTAAATATCTACTTGTAACCAACAGGTACGATACTATCAGGGGCATCAACTAGGTTCCAAATCTTGTTAGAATACATGGAATCCATATCAGAATTCATGGCTTCATACCACTTCTCGGAGTCTATACTTGTAATAGCCTCCTTGTAGGTCTGAGGATCTATATCCATAATAATCTCTCTCCTAATATATCCTACATATCTCTCAAGAGGATGAGGTACTCTACCGGACCTATGTAAAGTTGGAACTTGTGTGCTAGGTACCTGAACAAACTCTAGCTAAAGAATGATGCTTGAACTAGGTTCTCTAACATTGCTCAACTCTATAATGCTCTCATTGTCTCCACAAAAAATGTGTTCCTTCTCGAGGAACATTGCTCTTTTAGCTATAAAGAGCTTTTGGTCTACGGAGTGATAGAAATAATACCCATAAATTTTCTTGGGATATCCCACGAACTTGTATCGTTCCGTCCTAGATTCTAACTTATCGGGATTGTGTCTCTTAACGTAGGCAAGACAACCCCAAATCTTAACAACCTTAAGATCGGGCTTCTTCCCTTTCCATATCTCATATAGTGTAGATACTACTAACTTAGTTGAAACTTTGTTCAGAAGGTAAGTTGCAAACTCTAAGACGTATCCCCAAAATAAGATAGGTAGGTCAGCGAAACTCATCATGAACCGCACCAATGTCTAATAGTGTGCGATTCCTCCTTTCAAATACACCATTGAGCTGGGGTGTATAAGAAGGTGTCAACTAAGATATAATCCTATAGTCCTTGAGGAACTATGTGAATTCTATACTCAAGTACTCACCTCCTCAATCTGATCGAAAAGTCTTAATGCACTTTTCATTCTAGTTCCCTACTTCATTCTTATATTCCCTGAATTTCTTAAAGGCTTCGGACTTATACTTCGTCAAGTACATATATCTGTACTTGGAGAAATCATCATTAAAAGTAATGAAGTAGGAGTAACTACTTATGGCTTGAGTTGACATGGGACTACATACATCACTATGTATGAGTTCTAATAACTTAGTGGCTCTCTCTCCAATTCTACTAAATGGAGAGTTGGTCAACTTTTTATGGAGGCATAGTTCGTATGTCGCATATGACTCATAATCGAATGGATCTATGTATCCATCCTTCAGTAACTTTTGAATCCTTCCCTCATGGATATGACCTTGCCTACAATGCCACAGGTATGCATTGTTTGCCTCATCTCATTTCCTCTTAGATATACTTGCATTCATGATATGTAAAATAATGTCTAGCATAAATAAACCATTATACGATGTCCCTCTAGTAATGATTTTATCATTCTTAATAATTAAATAATTATTATTCTAAAAAACTACTTTATAGTCATTCAATGTTAAATATGAAATAGAAATAACGTTTTTGATAATAGAGGGAACAAAATAACATACATCTAATGCAATAGTAGCTCTACTAGGCAAATATAGAATGACTTCACCAATGACCACTACAGTAACTTTTGCTCCATTGTCCATCTTGAAGTTCATCTCATCTCTCACCAATCTTTTAGGTCTTGTCAAACCCTACAATAAATTATAAATATGATAAACACTACTGATATCTAATATCCATGTATTATCATATGAGTATGACAAATGGAGATTGATCATGAATGTACCTAAAGCTTCTCCAAGCTTATGTTTCACCTTCTCTGCAAGATACTTTTTCTAGTTCTTCTTCTAGTGCCTGTCTTTGCCATAGTGAAAGCACTGGCTTTTGTCCTTTGTCGGGTCCTTCTTAGCAACCTTTGCTTTACCCGGTCTATCCTTATCCTTCTTAAGGAACTTCTCTACTTTCATTTTCTTTTTAGTCTCACCAGTAAAGAGAATTGGCTTCTCTTTCTTGATGGTGCTCTCAACTTCCTTCAATATATTGAGGAGCTCAGGAAGAGTCACCCCAAGCTTATTCATATTAAAATTCATAATGAAATGGGAAAAGAAATACGATATTAACTAAAACATAATATCTACACATTGGTTTTTCTTTAGGACCATTCCTAGACTCGTGAGTTTCTCTATCTACTCAATCATCTTAAAGACATGGTTCTAAACCGATATCTCCTCAGTCATCCTGGCACAAAAGAGGCTCTTCGATACGTCATATCACTGAGTTCTTTCATGTTTCTTAAACAATTTATGAAGATGCAAGAGTATGGATCTGACATCCATCTTTTCATGTTGTCTCTATAATTCGAGAGTCATGAAGCCCAACATGTAACACTGAGCAAGAGTGGAGTCATCTATATACTTCACATAGCAAGTGATCTCATCCTCGCTTACCCCTTCCTTGGGCATAGGCATCACTATATTAAGGACATACGTGATTTTCTTCGTCGTAAGAATGATTCTTAGGTTGCAAAGCCAATCCGTATAATTTAGACTAATGAGGTGATTAACATCATATATGTAACGTAAGGGATTTGAAAGTGATATTTTTTGAAAATAAAGATGTAGCAGAAATAAATAACATGCAGATTTTACAAAAATAAATAATTAAGAGAATGACTTTTATCTTAATCTACTCTCATATTTTCTTGTGAAACACACAACTCCCTCTGGTATGTGAATTGAAGACCCCCGACAAATCTCTAGTGGGGATCGAGATCTAATTAGTATCTTAATGTAATCTCGAGAGACTCGACTAATCATGCTAAGCTTAAAAAGATAGGAAACTCTTGCTAATCACAATTTATTGTGATTCCCATCTTGTTCGATCTCTGAACCACTATAGTCTCAAGAGACGGACTCAAGCAAACCATGATGGTTGGTTAAGTCATCCCCATCGTTACAAGATGAGTCTGATTTGATACTATGCCCTCAAGGGACTCGACCAAGCATACCACGACCTCAGGTCATCGATCTTTATGTCATAGGCAAAATATTAAATCATGATATATGTGAGCTTCAAGGGACTCAACCAATTCAACCTACATCGGGAATCGATTCTCACCTATAACAATGGAAGGCCACGTGGGTCAATCTAATTATCTCATGTTTATCGACTTAATATTATCGAGAGAGGGGATTTTGATTCGTTCTCCTAATATGATATGTCACACACATATATATTTAATATATATCTACATCGCATGTAAATATATATCTAGTAGGTGTATAAATAATTACACCAGATGATCATAGACCATATCCTAATTTAATCAAGCTTGAGTCAATGGGCCCAATCACTCACATCAAGATATATGTGTGTAGTGGTGCATTTCCATGCCATGTGGTCATCCATCTCATCCTCATTCGTTCCGTTGGCATCTCGACGCATCTTCATATGTCGCGATCATCTATCTCAGCCTCGTGGGTCCTACTATCACTTCCACGCTCCCGCCATGTCTCCTCGTATAATTACAATATAATCATAAGCACGCAAGCCCCAATAATAATAATAATAATAATCACATCACACATATACATCATATCACTCGATCCACGATCATCCATCCACATCATACATCACATGTATATATCATCATATAGGATTACTAGATAAATGATAGTTAATTAAATATTTTAATTAATAATATTTTTTAAAAAATTTAAGATATTTAAGAAAATTTCTAATTTGTGATGAGTATTTTAGTAATTTGGATAAAAGAACATGCCGTAGAATTTATAAAATTCATAGGGGCAAAATTATCTTTTGGCCAGAAAAACCTAACCCTTCTATTGCTTACTGCGTTGTGGCCATCGCCACCCCACCAGCGATAGCCTCTATGGGCTAGCGCGATGCCACCCTTATGGGTAGGTGCTCCTGCGAGCGGGCACCCCTGCAAGCATCGTTGCGGGCGAGGGCAACCCCCATAGGCGGCTTGACCGCAAGCATTGCTTGCAACCTATGCCCACGGGCGAGTCGCCTTGTGCTGCTATTGGCCTATCTACGAGCTCCTTGCCCCTACGCGCCGCTGCTATAGGCAGGCTACCGACCGCCTACACACGGGTGGCAACCAAAGTTGCAAGTAGCCTTTAACCAATCTGCGAGGGCAGCAACAACTGTTGCCCTTTCTTGTTTTTGTGTTAATAATTTTGATGTCAAAAGCCTTTTTAAATCACAACACATAGTTTAAAATCCAATCTTCATACGAATAACCTAGCTCTGATACCACTATTAGGGAATCTTGGGACGACATCACATACGTAGCGGAAGAATAAAAATAATAATCCTAGATTTTAATAAAAAGATTTCATCGTCGTGCAAAGATTGGCGTATAAAAACCCCCCAAAACTAAAAACCACGTGTGAGATATTTGTGTTACTTAGGGAGATCATATATCCCTGAATTTTTATAAATCTATGAGAGGATGAAGGAGGTCAAGCGTTCTCCTCTCTAGTAGTGATCCATACTATAGGAGGTATGAAGATGTTCCTTAAATCATTGTCTAAATCTCCATATGCCCTAAAATGGGCTATTGGCTAAGGAGGAGAAGAGAGGAGAATAGAAGATAGCAACCAAGAAAGCCTAGCCTATGGGCCTTTGGTTTCCTCCTATTTATAGAGGTTCCTTATCAATTTAACCTTAATGGATCTTGCCATATTAGGCACTAGATCTCCATTTAACTACCAAAGTCTCTTAGATTAGTGGATCTCTTCTCAATAATATCTTATTAGCTCTTATTAGATTTCATCCATAGGATCTAATAATTCAGGAGCTTATTAGATATCCAATAAGATAGGGGCTCCAGTGGATATCTCATGTCCGAATCTTTTCTCGTCGCAGCACCTACTAAATGTGTATGACCCTTTAGGCCCAATATTAAGTTGGCAATGAGTCATACCTATCAGAACTCCTTCTGGCTAAGTGAATTATCATCTTCATAATAATTCACTCAACTTATCGATTATGGATGTACTAGGCCACTACATCATCATCTCCAAATGATATAGGAGAATCTAATCCTTTGAACCTATCTGTCCTTAGTTACTATATATCTATAGTCCCTCATCCATCTAAATCTCAAAGATCGAATTCCGGGCATGGTGCTATCAGGCCCATACGTAATTTACTCGAGTCTCACTCTAATTGGATTCTCTTGGAGAACTCTTTTTCTCACAATATGAATGGCTTTGGCTAGGGATTTGCCTGAACAAGAATATATGAAATATTTCTCTCATGACACCAAGAGTGGATGATCCTCTATCGATACTCAATTACCCTCGTAAGGTTGGCTACCACTCCCGATAACTAATGTACTAGATCTGGAACTTCTTTACCAATAAGTCTGGTATCAAAGAGTGGAGTACTCATATAGGATATTCTTGGTGTCTCAAGTCAAAGGACCAGGTACACCACTAGGACTATGGAATCCATGTCTGACAATAAGGTTTCATCAACCATTCAACATTTTGTAAGCGGATCAATCAGTAAACTCATTCTCCAATGAGCACCTGCACTATATCCTTAGTTGTTGGGAAATCCTTCAGGGGAGCGATATCACATGCGTAGCGGAAGAACAGAAAACAAAAACTCCATATTTCTCATAGAAAGTTTCTGTCGTCGTGCAAAGATCGATATGTCAAAATCAGATCCGCAAAACTGCACGTGTAAAAGAAGATACCTAGGGAGATCATATATCCCTGAATTCCTGCAGATCTATGGGAGAGGATGAAGGAGGTCAAGCATCCTCCTCTCTAGCGGTATCTACACGGCAGGGATTGTGATGATGCACCTCTCTTTGGGAAGAGGAGAACAGGATGTGGCTACCAAAAGAAACCCTCAGCTTATAGAGCTTTGGTTCTCTCCTATTTATAGAGGCCCCCTAAAAACCCTAATGGATCTTTTTGCCCTATTGGGTATTGGATCTCCATCTAATCACCCAAGCCTCTTGGATTAGTGGGTTTCTACCTAATAATCTCTTATTAGAAATTATTGGATCTCATCTCAGGATCAAATAATTCAGGGGCTTAATGGATATCCAATAAGATAGGGGGTTCAGCGAATATCTCATATCCGAACCTCTACTCATCGCAACACCTACCATATGTGTGTGACCCTCTAGGCCCAATATCGAGCTGGCCATGAGTCATACTTGTCAGAACTCCTTCTGACTTAGTGAATTATTATCTCTATAATAATTCACCCAATTCATCGACTACGGATGTACCAGGCCACTACGCCGCGGCTCCCAAATGATACAGGGGAATCCAATCTTTTGGACCTATCTATCCTTAATTACCATGTATCTATAGTCTCTCATCCATCTAATATCCCAAAGACCTTGTACCGGGCATGGTGCTATCAGGCCCATACGGTCTCTCCTCGAGTCTTGCTCTTGTCGGATTCTCCCAGAGAACCCTTTCTCTCTCAATCCAAATAACCTTGACCAAGGATTTGTTCGAGCAAGAACACATGGATATTCCTCTCATGATACCAAGAGCGGATGATCCTGTATTGATACTCACTAGCCCTCGTAAGATTAGCTATCACTCCCAATAACCAATTGTACTAGATCTGGAACTTTCCAAACCTATAAGTCCGGTATCAAAGAGTGGAGTACTCATACAGGACATCCTTGGTGTCTCAAGTCTAAGGACCAGATACACTATTAGGACTATGAAATCGCTGTCTGACGTGAGATATCAATAACCATCCAGCATTCCGTAGGTGGATTAATCAGTGAACTCATTCCCCAATGAGCACCTGCACTGTACCCTCAGTGTCCCCACACGAGTAGCTATGAGACCAGCTACCTCCATCATATGGACGGGTATACAGCACACTAGTCTATCCGGTTATCTCGATATCCTTCTCGAGTAACCTATGACCAGGATAATTCAGAGTTTGTATTTAAAGGTGAATTGGTCTCATTATCATGATCTCATCACGATTTGATTCCCATTGCACAGATCCAGGGACATCACAATATATGCAACACGTAAGATAAAGTGATAAAATGCCTAATAATAAGCAAAGAGAAAAAGTGCATATCAAGTCACAAGTGCCATCACTCATGTGATTAGCTTGCAGGGCACATATGACTAGCAATCTCCCATTTGACCTAAAGTCAATCACCAACATGTATGATCCCTATCAGACCTCTATGATGCTCAAAGACAATTTGAGTCAATGGCTTTATCAATGGATCTACAATGTTATTTTCGAATGAAACTCTTTCCATTACTATATCTTTTCGGGTCACGATCTCTCTAATAAGCTAGAACCTCCTCAAAACACTTTTGATGAGACCCGGGTTCCGTTATTTGAGTAATCACCCCGTAGTTGTCGTAATATAAGGGAATCATATCCTCGCTACTCGACATGACTCCTAGGTCTATAATGAACTTCTTCATTCAGAATCTCTCCTTTGCTGCCTCTACGTAGTAATGTATTCCGCCTCTGTGGTCAAGTCAGCAGTAGTGTCTTGCTTGGAACTCTTCCAGCATACTACTCCTCCATTTAGGGTGAACACATATCCTGAATTAGACTTGCTATCATCGACATCGGATTAGAATCTCGAGTCTGTGTAGCCCTCAACCCTGAGGCTACTACCTCCATATACCAGTAAAAGATCCTTAGTCCTTCTCAAGTACTTAAGAATACTTTTTACTACTTTCCAATGCTCCAAGCCTGGATCTGCCTGATATCTGCTCGTGACACTCAGAGCATGCGCTATATCAGGCCTAGTACATAGCATAGTATATATGATAGATCCTATCGCTGATGCATATGGTATCATATCCATGTGTGCCCTTTCTTTAGGAGTTTTTGGGGACATACTCCTAGAAAGTGATATTTCATGTCTCATTGGTACGAGACCTCTCTTGAAATTTTTTATGCCAAACCTTTTGACAATGGTATTTATATACTTAGACTGGGACAAGCCAAGCATCCTCTTGGATCTATCTCTATAGATCCATATCCCTAATATGCAGGATGCTTCCCTTAAGTCTTTCATGGAAAAGTGCCTAGATAACCAAGTCTTTACTGTGGAGAGCATTCCTACATCATTCTCAATGATCAGGATATCATCCATATATAATACCAAAAAGGTGATAGTGCTCCCACTTACTTTCCTTTATACATAAGGTTCATCTTCGTTCTTAACGAAGTCATAAGATATGATCGCCTCATCAAATCTTATGTTCCAACTTCGGGAAGCTTACTTTAATCCATAAATGGACCTAAGCAATCTATACACCTTATATGGGTTATCCCTGGACATGAATCCCTCAGGCTATATCATATACACCTCCTCCTCGAGGTTACCATTAAGGAATACGGTTTTGATGTCCATCTGCCAGATCTCACAATCATAGTGTGCTGCAATAGCCAATAAAATTTGAATTGATTTTAGCATGGTTACAAGTGAAAAAGTTTCGTCATAGTGAACACCTTGCTTTTGACGATACCCCTTGGCCACTAGCCTTGCTTTATAGGTCTCTACCTTTCATCTACTCCAATCTTCTTTTTGAAGATTCACTTGCAGCCAATGGGTATAATACCCTCGGGTGCATTAACTAGGTTCCAAACCTTGTTGGAATACATGGAATCCATTTCTAAATTCATGGCTTCTTGCCATTTTTCGGAGTCTATGCTCATAACAGCCTCCTCGTAGGTCTGAGGATCAGTATCCTCAACATCCTCTCTTCTGATATGTCCCACATATCTCTCAGGAGGATGGGATACTCTATCGGACCTACGTAAAGTTGGAACTTGTGTGTTAGGTATCTGAACAGATTCTGGAATGGTGCTTGAGCTAGGTTCTCCAACCTCGCTCAACTCTATCATGCACCCACTGTCTCCACCAAGAATGTATTCCTTCTCAAGGAACATCGTTCTCTTGGCTACAAAAACTTTTGGTCCTTAGGGTGATAGAAATAATACATATAAGTTTCCTTAGGGTATCCCACGAACTTGTACCATTCCGTCCTAGATTCCAACTTGTCAGGGTTGTGTCTCTTAACATGGGCAGGGCAGCCCCAAATCTTAATAATCTTAAGATCGGGCTTCTTTCCATTCCATATCTCATATGGAGTAGATAGCACTGACTTCGTTGGGATTCTGTTCAGAATATAAGCTACGGTTTCTAGGGCATATTCCCAAAATAAGATGGGTAGGTCAACGAAACACATCATGGAACACACCATGTCTAACAGTGTGCGATTCCTCCTTTTTGATACACCATTAAGCTGTGGTGTATAAGGAGATGTCCATTGGGATAAAATCCCATGGTCTTTGAGGAACTAGGTGAACTCTATACTCAAGTACTCACCTCCTCGATCTGATCGAAGGGTTTTAATACTCTTTCCTGTCTGGTTCTCTACTCTCGTTTCCTCTTAGACTCACTTACACTCATGATATGTGGAGTTGTATCTAGCATAAATAAATCATTATGCATCGTTCCTCTCGTGATGATCTTATCATCTAATATTATTGAACAACCATTGTTCTTAAAAACTAATTTATATCCACTAACTATCAAACATGAAATAAAAATAATATTTTTGATAATAGAAGGAACATAATAGCATGCATCTAATGCAATAATAGCTTCGCCAAGCTGATGTAAAGTGACCTTGCCAATAGTCACTACAGCAACCTCTGCTCTATTACCCATCTTAAGGTTCATCTCGCCTTTGTTCAATCTCCTAAGTCCTGCCAGAACCTGTAACGAATTTTAGATATGATAAGCACTTTCGGTATCCAATACCCATGTGATATCATAAGATTCTAACAAATAGATACTGATCATGAATGTACCTGAAGCTTCTCCAAGCTTTTGTTACACCCTTTCTGTAAGGTACTCTTTGCAGTTCCTCTTCTAGTACCCATCTTTGTCGCAGTGGAAGCACTGGCCTTTGTCCTTTGTTGGGTCTTTCTTGGCAACATTTGCCTTACCCATTTTACCCTTGCCCTTGCCCTTCTTAAGGGTCTTCTCAGCCTTCCTTTTCTTTCTGGTCTCACCAGTGTAGAGAATCGGTTTCTCTTTCTTGATGGTGCTCTCTGCTTCTCTCAACATATTGAGGAGCTCTGGAAGGGTCACCTCAAGTTTGTTCATATTAAAATTTATTATGAACTGAGAAAAGAAATCTGGTAGGGACTGAAGCACAAGATCCAGACACAGGTTATCCTCTAGGACCATTCCTAGACCTGTGAGTTTCTCAATCCACTCGATCATCTTAAGGACATGGTTCTGAACCGGTGTCCCCTCAATCATCCTAGCACGAAAAAGATTCTTTGATATCTCATATCGCTGAGTTCTTCCTTGTTTCTCAAACAGTTTACGGAGATGCAGGAGTATGGAATTAGCATCTATATTTTCATGCTGTCTCTGTAACTCAGTAGTCATCATAGAAGCCAACATATAACACTGAGCAAGAGTGAAATCATCTAAATACTTCACATAACGAGTAATCCCATCCTCGCTTGCCCCTTCGTCGGGAGTAGAGATCACTGTATCAAGGACATATATGATTTTCTCTGTCATGAGAATGATTCTCAGATTGCGAAGCCAATCTGCATAATTTGGACTAATGAGGCTGTTGACATCAAGTATGCCACGTAAAGGATTTGAAAGTGACATTTTTTTGAAATAAAAGATGTAGTAGAAATAAATAACATGTAGACTTTGTAGAAATTAAACAATTAAGATAAGGACTTCTATCTTAATGTATTCCCACTAAGATAAGGACACACAACACCCTCCGGTATGTGAACCGGAGACCCCTGGCGGATCTCTAGTGGGGATTAAGATCCAATCGATGTCTTAACGTAACCTCGAGGGACTCGACCAATCACGTTAAGCCCGTAAAGGTAGGCAACACTTGCCAATCACAACTCCTTGTGATTCCCATCCTGTTCGGCCTCCGAACCACTATGGCCTCGAGGGACTCGATCAACCATGATGTTTGGTTAAGTCATCACCATCGTTACCAGATGAGTCTGATTCAATGATATACTCTCGAGGGACTCAACCAAGCATACCATGTCCTCAGGTCACCAATGACATCTCTATATCGTAGATAAGATAGCAAGACGCGATATAGGTGAGTCTCGAGGGACTCGACTAACTCAACCTACACTGGGAATCGGTTCCTAGCTATAACGATGGAAGGCCACGTGGGTCAATCTAATTGTCTCACGTTTACCGACTTAATATTATTAATAGAGGGGATTTTAGTTTGGTCTCCTAATATAATATGTCACACACATACGTATTTAATATATATATCTACATCGTATGTGTATATATATATATATATATATATATATACATACATATCTAGTAGGTGTATATCTAATCACACATCACATGAGCAATCACACCAGATGATCATGGACCACATCCTAATGTGATCAGGCCCGAGCCAATGGGCCCAATCACTCACATCAAGATCTATGTGTGCTTCGGCACATCTCTATGCCCTGTGATCGTCCATCTCACTTCGTCGAATTCGTCGGCATCTCAATGCATCTCCATGCGTCGGATCGTCCGTCTCAGCCTCGTGAGTCACGCTACCACTGCACCTCCTCATGTAATTATAATATAATTACAGGCATGCAGGCCCGACAATAAATGAGAAAAGAATATAGGCTCATAGGTCTCAATAATAATTATCACATGTACACACATCACATCACAGGTCCATGATTATCTATCCACATCATACATCACATGTATATATTATTTTATAGGACTACTAGATAAAAAATAATAGTTAATTAAATTATTTAATTAATATATTTAATTTTTTGAAATCAAGGACATAAAGGAAAATTTTGAATTCCTAAGGGTATTTTGGTAATTTAGCCAAAAGAGTATTTTGGTAATTCTATCAAAAGGGATAGAATCTAGAATTTTTGAAATTTTGAGGGGTATTTTAGTAATTCTATCAAAAGGTACAGAATTTGGAATTTTTGAGATTCCGAGGGGCAAAATCATCTTTTGCCCTAAAACCCTAATCCCTCACCCTTACTATGCCTGCGACCGCCGCCACCCTGCCGGCGGTGCCCCTTGCGCAGGGAGGGTTACCGTCGTTGCCCCGTGGGCGCCCAGTGCCGACGCCTCTGCGGCGCTAGCCCGCGGAACGTTGGCGCCTCTGCGATGTTGTCCCGCGGGCGTAGTGCTCGCAAGCGCTGCCCTGCAGCAACCCACCGGCGCCCTTACGGGCAGACCGCAGGCCACCTTCCCGCGGCCAACGCCGCCCATTTGCCGGGCGGCAACAGGCTGTCGCAGGTAAAGCATCCTTCGCGGCCATTGCACGAACACAACAAGGGCAATAATAGTTGCTATCGTTCCTGGCCCTTTTGCGCCAATGATTTTGGCGTCAAAAGCGATCCAAAATACAACACACGCAGTTTAAAATTCGATCTTCACACGAACAACCTGGCTCTGATACCACTATTGGAAAATCCTTCAGGGGAGCGACATCACATGTGTAGCGGAAGAACAAAAAACAAAAATCTCAGATTTCACGTAGATAGTTTCCATCATCATGCAAAGATCAGTGTGTCAAAAGCAGATCTGCAAACTGCATGTGTAAAAGAAGATACTTAGGGAGATTGTATATCCCTGAATTCCTGTAGATTTGTGATAGAGGATGAAGGAGGTCAAGCGTCCTCCTCTTTAGCGGTATCCACACGGTAGGGATTGCGACGATGCACTTCTCTCTCTGGGGAGAGGAGAACAGGAGGTGGCTACCAAAAAAAACTCTCGGCCTATAGAGCTTTGGTTCTCTCCTATTTATAGAAGCCCCCTGAAAACTCTAATGGATCTTTTTGTCCTATTGGGTATTGGATCTCTATCCAATCACCCAAGCCTCTTGGATTAGTGGGTTTCTACCTAATAATCTCTTATTAACAATTATTGGATCTCATCTTAAAATCCAATAATTCAGGGGCTTAATGGATATCCAATAAGATAAGGAGTTCAACGAATATCTCATATCCGAACCTCTACTCATTGCAACACCTACCATATATGTGTGACCCTCTAGGCTCAATATCAAGCTGGTCGTGAGTCATACTTGTCAGAACTCCTTCTGACTTAGTGAATTATTATTTCTATAATCATTCACCCAACTCATCGACTATGGATGTACCAGGCCACTACACCGGGCCCCTAGACGATACAGGGGACTTCAATCCTTTGGACCTATCTGTCCTCAATTACCATGTATCTATAGTCCCTCATCCATCTAATATTGCAGAGACCCTATACCGGGCATGGTGCTGTTAGGCCCATACTGGTCTCTCCTCGAGTCTTGCTCTTGTCGATTCTCCCGGAGAACCCTTTCTCTCTCAATCCGAATAACCTTGGCTAAGGATTTATTTGAGCATGAATACATGGGATATTTCTCTCATGATACTGAGAGCGGATGATCATCTATTGACTCTCAATAGCCCTCGTAAGGTTAGCTACCACTCCCAATAACCGGTTGTACTAGATCTGGAACTTTCCAAACCTATAAGTCCGGTATCAAAGAGTGGAGTACTCATACAGGATATCTTTGGTGTCTCAAGTCTAGGGACCAGATACACTACTGGGACTACGGAATCGCTGTCTGACGTGAGGTATTAATAACCATCGAGCATTCCATAGGTGGATCAATCAGTGAACTCATTCCCCAATGAGCACCTGCACTATACCCTTAATGTCCCCACACGAGTAGCTATGAGACAAGCTACCTCCATCATATGGACAGGTATACAGCACACCAGTCTATCTGGTTATCTCGATGTCCTTCTCGAGTAACCTATGACTAGGATAATTCAAGGTCTGTGTTTAAAGGTGAATTGGTTTCATTATCATGATCTCATTACGATCCGATTCTCATTACACAGATCCAGGGACATTACAATATATGCAACACGCAAGATAAAGTGATAAAACGTCTAATAATAAGCAAAGAGAAAAAGTGCATATCAAGTCACAAGTGTCATCACTCATGTGATTGTCTTACAGAGCACATATGACTACCATTAGTGTCTCCACACAAGTAACTATGAAACCAGTCACCTCCATCATATGGATAGGTATACAGCATACCAGTCTGTCCGTTATCTCGATATCCCTCTCGAGTAACCTATGATCGAGATTATTTAGGGTCTGTGTTTAAAGGTGAATTGGTTTCACTATTATGATCTCATAACAATCTGATTTTCATTGCACAGATCCATAGACATCACAATATATACAACACGTAAGATAAAGTAATAAAATATCAATAAGTAATAAGCAAAAAGAATATGTATGATGTTACATGTGTTATCACTCACATAATTAGCTTGTAGGGCTCCTATGATTAGCACGGATCGAGATGAAGGACCTAAGAGATCAAGCACTATTGATGGTCATTCCTAATAATCATGTGACCCCAATCTTAGCTAGTGAAATTGGATGTTCTACTAATTGTATCTATTAGACTCGTCTATGAAAACAATTTGAACAAGCTGAATTTAGTGTTTAAAATTTGGATAACCATAGCATAGAAAGTTATCTCAAATTTAACAAAACCAATAAAGAAGAATATGGTTACGATGGAGTATAGATCACCCTAATATTTAGTTGAAAAGAAAGAAGAAAAAGAAACTTCATATCCATTAAAACAATAAAATCTTTTTTTTTTCATTGGGAAAGAAAAGATTTGTAGCCTTTGTCTTAGATTTTCATTATGAATAGTTGTTTGTTAATAGTTATATTATGATCCATATTATTATTATGAATCATGTTTTTGCAAATGCCACCGAGAGATGCAAATTGTTATAAAACACATTTTGGGTAGCATTCACTACCTCCTCTAGGTGAGTTATATTTTATATTTTTTTCTTTTAAAGATTAAAAACAAATGATTTTGATGCCTTCGGGATTGTATTGTCCCTTCATCAATTATGCCAATTATTTCCTTTAGTTGAAAATTGTAATACACCAACTGCTGCCTAATTTCTTTTTCTTAACTTGAAGTCTCCCTCTCTCAGCAAACTTTACCACGGAAAAGAGGCAAACTATGTGAATCTCATGTCTTATGGATTATTATAGACCAAAGATTGGGCTATTGCAAGAGATTAGAAGGAAGGCAAGTGCCTCATAAGCCAAGCTTTTTCTGAGCTATATTAGATACATGAGCTTATACTATGCTTCATGGCAGTACTAGAAGCAAAGAGTACACTGGAGGGTGTAATTGATAATATCAAAGATTGCTAGTTATGTTCTACTTGTTGGGGATGGAGAGGAAACTAAAAAATAGATGCAAGATTAATGTAATTCGATAAATTCTATTTCTAGCCACAAAGAAAATTAAACTATTTATCAAGTGAGATCAATTATATGATCGTTGAGTTATTTTCACTTAAGTATAAATTTTTTTACATATCCTCTCACATAAACTCTAAATAATTTATATATTTTCTCTCACCCTCCCTAGAAATCCTAGAAAACACTCTCTCTAGATACCATATAGAGAAACTTATGAACATCAAAATTATTCCTCATATATTGCTCTCCCTTCATCAAAATCTAGAGATACATGATATATTTATAAAAGAACCAAACACTAATTATCAGAATATTTTTCTTTCACGAGAACTCATTATATTAGGATTTCTTATCTTGCTAGAACATTGATACTAGAAATCTCAAAATACTTATCAATCTTAACACTTGTGAACACAGATACACAGTATGTGAAATTACAATGACATTTTTGCTTCTCATTATTTTAGTAGTTTTTGATACATCGATCTGCATGAAGGTTTTAGCCGAATGATCCTACACTACATGGAGTTAAATTGTAATATGTAATTTACAAACATATAGAAGGGATTAATAGGAAAAAATATATTCTAAGGTTTCTTCTCGTGCCTCATAAATTATCATGACATCGTTTAAAAGGTAAAATCCATTTGTGAGAATGAGATGGGTTTTATTAGAAAAATCATAACTCATGATAGTAATTCAAAATAGAGAGAGGGAAAGAAGGGTTATGCCACCACGGCTTGCTATAATTGGCTCGGTCAAGAGAGAAGGAAGTTTAAGTATAAAAACTATAATCATACTTTTGTTATGAGAAAAACTTTAATATTAAAATTTAAATTAAATAATAATAAATCAAGATCAGGATTATGTATCTTTTGATACCATTCAGAATACCTTTATATAATCTATAAATGCATTATCGTCCAACCCAAAGAAAGTTGTGATACCGATCCACAAAGAGAACTAGACTCGTCTTTTCCTCTTTTTTATTCTTTCACAGGGCCATTATAAGCAATGCAATAGGGACTAAGGGGAGATGAGTGAAGATCTATAATATCTTTTTGTGTGTTGGCACATATTGTCACATCATATCATATCACATTATGTATTGAATCCTTAAGAGATCCTATTTATATATAGATGATAGCAAAGTGTTTAGGATAATTAAATAGGAGAGTCTCACCCATTAGGATCATCTCCTAAGGAATTATATCATAATTAAATTTCTTTTTTATTGGCCAAGAATCACAATCAAAATTTAATAAGATCTATAATATATCTTATCTAATTAATTAGGACTACATAATATAATAGGAAAATGAGGGAAGGAAGAAGGGTTATGCCACCAAAACTGCCGCTAGAGCATAGTTGTGGCTTGCAGTTGGCTTGGTTAGAAGAGAAGAAAAAAAGAGGGAAGGAAAGTAGAGGAGAAGAGAAGAAAGAAAAAAAGAAAAAGAATGAAAAAAATAAAATTTAACTAGATTTTTTTTATGGAAAGCTTTTTTTTATCACAAATTCAAATTAGATCCATAAAACTATGAGTATGTATGTTTCTAAGTTAACATTTTTAACTAATCTAACAATTATATAGGATTGTGGATTAATTAATACTAGGCTTTTAAATTTAATGTGATCCATGATGATTTTAAATTATAAAATATTTAATTTAATATTTAAAAGAAAGAAAACGTATGTGATTCCTATCCCCTCTTCCCCTCCCCCAAAAAAAAAAAAAAAAAAAAAAAGAAGTTAAAATAAAATAATTAATTTTATTGACATTGGAAATAAAAAGAAAAAATTACATGATTTATTTAAAATAAATATTAGATTATGTATTTATAATTTATATAATTTTATAATTTTATAATTTTATTCCTCATGATAATGATTAATTTTAATTGAATGATTTAGGAAAATTTAGCATTATAAGCATATATTTGTATCATACATTCAAGATCCATGGTAAGTACTCGATGATTCTCTCTAGCTTATCTATAATAATAATAATAATAATAATAATAATAATAATAATAATAATAATAATAATAATAATAAGAATAATAATAATAATAATAGTATATATATATATATATATATATATATAGATTTATATATATATATATATATATATATATATGTATGTATGTATGTATATATGTGTATGTATGCATATATATATATATATATATATATATATATATATATATATATATATATATATATATGTATATACATATATATGTATATACATATATATACATATATATATATATACACTTACACACAAACATATATATATATATATATATATATATATATATATATATATATATATACATATATATATATATATATATTCATACATATACATATATATACATATATATACATATATTTATATATATGTATATATATATATATACATATATATTAAAGGTTATTTCTGTTTATGAGCTTATTTCTTATCATGTTGAAGAAATAAAGGTTAAAGAAATATATTAGCTTTTCAAAATTGTCCCACCATCTAGCATATAATTGATAGTGCTAACTGATAAAGTAAACTTTGAAATAATTTCTAGACTGAAATTACAATTTTTTAGTATAATTTTTTTGTAAGCTACTAACACTCGAATTAGACCATGTGTATGAAATTTGTTTTCTTCTCGTGGCATTGCATCCACATTATACCCATATCGATATCTTGTTAATGCTTGAATAAGAAAGCACGCCTCTGGGATTTTAGATTTTAGAGTAGATATTTGCTGGATTTAAAGTTTCCTGGTTCTTTTTCATGGTGGGAATTGCCATGGAATTTAGATATTTTGCTAGGTTGAAGTTTCAAAAGATCTTCTTGATGGATGGGAAACCATAGGCAATCTGGAGTGATCCTAAACACATATATGAGAAGACTTCGTGAGCAGCAAAACTCAAAACTTTTTTAAGTAAAAAGACTCAAATTTCTTGAGGCCGCATCTTGTTGTTTTCTCCCTCCTTTCTTTCCTCCTATTGATTTTAAGACTGCCTGCGGTTGTGTTTCGGGTCATCGTACCCTCTTCTTGTAGCTGTCGAGGGGTGGAGTCCTAATTAGAGGACCCTCGGTCGATGTCCTGCTCAACTTTCAATGTGAGTCCAATTTCAATTGAGTTGGATGGGTTCTTTGAGCTGGCATAATCTGATCCTTGAGATTTGGCCTGGGTTAGACAAAATTAGAGCTAATTTGTAGTATGACCCAAATCAGGTTTGACCTAAACAAGAATAGGACTCAAACTAGTCTTAATAGTCTTGGATGATATAGAGCCCATAGTTGGTCAGATACATCTAATAATTCAAACGATATTGTGAGAGAATGATTTTGAGGACAGGTAGTAGGAAGATAAATATGTTAGAACTAACTTGGTGAGAAATCTACTCAATATTCTTGAAGATAAGAGCTTGAGATCGGAGTGGTTGGAAGCAGATTTTTAGATTTGGAGGACAAAATTTTTAGAGAATGGAGTTATAATATTTGTAACTTTTTGACAAATATTTGAAGGACCAACATACATAGTGACACCCAGCATGCCACCTCAACCATATCAAAAGGACCTCTTTTACAATATTAATCCTTAATGAACTAAAGTGTGAAATTATATTATTTATTTATTTATTATATTATTATTTGTTATCCTTGAATGCTTCTTTTTTTTCCCACTACGTATTTGTGCTCACTTTGTTATTATTCAGATTGCTATTGGATATGGATGGACTCCTTAGGATTGATCTCATATGATATTTGGAGGAGCATTAAAAGGAGAGTTGTTGTTGGAAAATTATTTATGTGTAGCAGTTGCTTTTTTAGAATTTTATATTTATATAGGAACATGTATGATATCCAAATTTCTCTTACCAACTATGCCATATTGAAATTATCCTTAGTATAGAGTATGGCGTTTTTCATGTGTTTAAGGAAATATATTATTTATATCTTATACACCTTTTATAAACAACTGTACAATTGTAGATTAATAACCAGTGAATGATCAATAAAACTTATCATTCCTCCAATACAATTGATTTCCGCAACGTCAATTCCCATCTACAATAGATGGAGGAGATGATCGTGAATAAAGCATTCGCAAATGTGATGGATGAGAACATAACAACGGTCGATGACGGAGTGACGATAGAGATGGCTAACAGGACTCCTCCTGATCAAATGACAAACTACGAGCACCAACAGGACTTCGATACGAATGCCCTTCCTCCGATTTCACCAAAGTAAGCATCAACATCCCCACTTCATCGATTAAAGATAACCATAAAAGTTCAAAATGGCCTTGTAAATCTTGCTAAAGATGATAATTTCTTTTCTATGCTTTCATGTTTCATCATAGACTTGCAGTTGCAACTGATAAGAACCACAAGAGAGAGAACAATGACAATGCAGAGAAAATTAGGTATATTTCGATCGATATTGTGGAGTCAATCTTGACGCAGATGAACTCCAAGGACATCATGCGCGTTGGTGCAGTATGTAAGGATTGGAGAGCCATTTCAGTGCGGTTCGACCGGATAAAGAGGAAGATTCCATGGCTAATTACTACCAATGTTTGGAAGGCCACCTGTCGCCTACAAAGTGTAGTAGACAATGAAGACACCTTCAAAGTCAAGTTCCCGTGGATTCCAACGAGTAGGACCTTATTCTATAATTGCTCTAATGGTTGGCTAGTGACCGAACCTGACCACTATAACCCGATGATCCTATTGAATCCCTTTTCTAGTGTGTGGTTGCAACTCCCAGCTTTCAAACCTATGCCCAACTCTTTCATCTACATGTCATCAGCTCCGACAGACCCTAATTGTATCCTTCTCGCACGTGACTACATTAATCTTTTATATGTTTGGAGGCCAGGAGATGAATCATGGACCTTACAAGGCATGCTTGAACCTTTCGAGACAATTATTAGCTTCAAGGGGCAATTCTACACCTGGAATCGCTGGAGTTGGTGCTTAACAATCTTTCAAGTCCTTCCTCTTCGGCTCAAGAAGCTGGTGGTGCCATGTCCATTCAATTCTCATATCTCTCGTGTACATAATGTGTCATTAGTCGAGTCTTGTGGAAACATATTGTTGGTTTACATAATGAAGCACGCTCTTCAACCCGTAGTCATATTCCTCTTTCAACTTGATTTAGAGAACAAGGTATGGATCAAGAAGGACAGCTTAGGAGATCAAGCATTATTCATGGCCATTCCTCGTAATCAAGTGATCTCAGTCTCGGCTAGTGAAGTTGGATGTTCTGCTAACTGTATTTATTTGACTGGCGTCTGGCAATCATTTCCACTTGGTGAATTCAGTGTTTACAATATGAATAACCATACCATCAAAAGTTTTTCAGCATTTGTTGGACACAATCAACGACGATATGGTTGCAATCGGCTCTGGATCACCCCAAGCTTGAGTTGAAAGGAAAGAAGGAAAAGAAACTTCCTTTTGGAACAATGAACTTTTGGATTTTGTTTTCTTTCTCAAGAAATAAGAGATTTATGACCTTTGTATCGTGTTTTCATTAGGATAATTGTTTATCCATAGTCATATCATGACTTAAAGTAATATCATGAATCATATAAGGAAATATATTATTTGGAAACTTTTAGCAGTGAACATCTTCCTCTATACCTCTTCTTACCAAAATAAGTCATGGTGTATTTACAAGAACAAATCCTAATTTGTTAAGAATTATGCTTCCTACTTGGATCCTTAATCTGAATTCTAATCATAATCTACCATGGATCTAACTAGGACTCTTTCCAATATTTAGAATCTAATTAGGACTCCTAAAACACTTACTAGCCCTAACAAAAACACATTTGCGTGACATTCACTACCTCCTCCTTGTAAGTAATACTTTTGTTTTTTTGAAGAAAAAAGATATTTTTGATACTTTTGGGATTATACCTTCTCCCTCATAAATTTTGTCAACTATTCTCTAGAGTTGAAAATGGTATAACACTGTACGTTGTCTACATTTTACTCTAGTCAATCACTATCTTATGGACCTAAAATCTATCTTTTTTAACTAAGTCAATAAGAAGCACTCTTACATGGGTCTCGTGACGTCCTCTAGTGTTTATCTTTTTGTTTGGTACTTTGAGTCTACCTTTACATTCTCCATCACCTTAACCTAGATTTTGGACTATTGTGCTCTCTCTTGGGAGCAATGGATTGATGGTCATCTAGAAATCTTATATCTATAATATAGTGGTGCTCTTCTCATGCTCATGACCTCATTGTTTGTCACCTTGCATCGATATCCCATTCCTTTTAAATTAGCATACCCA
This sequence comes from Musa beccarii, assembly GCA_024322285.1. Lineage (NCBI taxonomy): Eukaryota > Viridiplantae > Streptophyta > Magnoliopsida > Zingiberales > Musaceae > Musa > Musa beccarii. The sequence continues at coordinate 64,692,426 of CM044397.1, read as the reverse complement.
CATCTGTAATATCATGACACTCTCGTGAGTCCATAACCCTTCTAAGTGATGTTGATGTTGAATAGCTAAGGCCCTTTAAACTTGTTCTCTCTTCCAATCCCTTTTTATCAACTACTTTAGTACATTAGTGTTCTCCAAGTAATTCTCCCCTAATTGATAGTAAGATAGTTTGCAAGTAGCATGTATGACCATCACTTCCAAAGCTTGCTTACTTTGTTATTTGCATATATCATCACAAGTATCAATGTTAGCTCACCAAAAAATAAGATTCTCAATTAGATATTATAACAACCTAATATATATGAAGAATTGGAGAGATCACATTCAAGTGCAACCCTTTCTCAAATAGTAGTAATAAGGTATTATTAGCTCAAGATCAAACCAAATAGAAAAAGAAGAAACAAAGGTGGAAGTGAAAAAATAAAATGGTATATTGAACTTATCAAAAAGAAAAACACTTATAAGATCATGAACTGCTCTTCGACTTAAGCCCTATAGGCCTAATACTTGAGACTTGGAATAGAATATATGTAAATTCATCTATTTATGGGTTTAGAATAACAATTTAAATCAAGAGAATCCTATCTCTAAAATCCTATCTAATCAACTTATTTAAAGGATAAAAGATAAGAATCTTAAAATCCTCCAAAAGATAATACTTTAAATTTTAGTACTCTCCCTTAAAGTATACCTTTGGAGATAAGTCTCTGCTTTGAAGATTTTCAAATGATCTTTTGGAGTGACATTTTGTAAAGATATCTACGACATTATTTGCTCTTTATCTCCATGACCTCAATGACTTCTTAAAACATCTTTTCCCAGATAAAAGTATATTCAATTTTAATATGTTTGGCTCTTGCATGATAAATTATATTTGCAGTCAATTTTAAGACATTTTGATTGTCATACAACAAAATAGTTAGTTTGTTAATTTGACAGTAAATATACTTGATCAAATGCCTTAACCATATATATTCTTAAGCGACAAGTAAAAAAGTTTTGTATTCTGTTTTGGTTATAGAAAGAGAGATCGATTATTATTTTTGACGACACCATGAGATACAAGCAGAATCATATAAAAAGACATAACCATAAGTGAATCTATGATTATCCAAATCACCTCCTAAATTAGCATTTGCATAATTATGCAATTCAAGATGAATGCCCTTCTTAAATTATAATATCAAATCAAGAGTATAATTTATATATTTCAAAATTCTCTTTGCTACATCAAGATGTGGCTTCTTTGGAAATTATATAAAATGACTTATAAGACTAATTAAAAATATAATATTTGATGTTATAATTGTTAAGTAGATGAGACTACCAATAAGTGCATGAAAAGATTTGAGAGTCAAAAAGAATTTTATCATCATTACAACTTAGCTTTATATTTACATCAAGTATGGTAGAAATCTTTTTTTTATTAATTTCAAATCCTTCAATAATTTTCTTTACATAGCTTATTTGAGAGATAAATATATCTTCTTTTATATTTATCACTTTTAGTCCAAGAAAAATATCAAGTTACCTTAAGATTTTTATTTTAAATTAGAGAGAAAGATCACCATGAAGCTTTAAAATCTTTATTTCATCATTACTAGTAATAACCATATCATCCACATATAGAAGAATAATACTATATAGGCTTCCTTGCTTTTTAATAAATAAGCTAAGCTTTGAATGAGAAAAAAAATAATCATAGAAATTTAAGTATTGAGCAATTTTTCTATACCAAACTCTAGAAGCTTGTTTTAACCTATAGAGGACCTTCATGGGCTTATAAACATAATTAAATTTAAAAATAAAAGTATACCTTGGTGGTTATTTCATATAAATGTTCTTGTCAATTTTACCATATAGGAAGGCATTCTTCATATTAACTTATCAAAGTTTCCATCTAAAATTAGCTACTAGGGCATTCACCATCTTAACATATGTCATCTTAGCCAAAAGGACTAAAAGTTTCCTCATAATCTTCTCCCTATTTTTTAGAAAACCTCCTTGCAACAAGTTTTGCCTTATGACGATATATATATATATATAATTTATGTTTTACCTTGTAGACTTATTTGTACGTAAGTTTATGAGCTTTGACACAAGAAACCAAGTTTTATTTATATGAGGGTCTTCATTTCTTCATCCATGACATCCTCTCACATCTTAACACTTTTGGTTTTATCAAAGCAAGTAAGCTCAAGATCATCAATTGGTTTAGAAAAGGAACAATGATATATGTTTATATTGTCTTGATCTCTATAATGTAGTGGCTTGATAATTATCCTTTTTGATCTTCTCAATGATAGAATTTTCTCTTGATAAATATTATTACTCTCTCTATCACTTTAGTTCACCATTGGTGTTGAAGAAATAATAGGAATAAATACATATGAGGAAGAAGATGAGCAAAAATCAATAAAATCATTAGATGATAAAGGAAACTCAATCACATGTTTTGAACATGTACCACTTTCATTGTTATGATTGATATTTTCAAAAGAACCTACTTGTGGAGGACCATAAAAAGAAACTTCACCAAATATAATATCTCAATATACCACATACCTATATGTTTATAGATCCATATATTTTCAATATTTTTTTTCTTTTATCATAGCTAATAATGATGTATTTCTTAACTTTAGTATCAAGCTTGCTTCTCTTTAAATCTAATATGTGAACATAGTATGAAGAACTAAATACATTGAAATGTTTAATATTTGATTTCTATAATATCCCTCGCATCTTTCATTTCTAAATTTTCATATAAGAATTTAATTGTAGTGTTAGTACCTATTTTAAATTTTATAAAAGAGTCTAAATAAATCTAAAAATTTATTTATAAAATCAGATGATCTGTTTATAAAAATCTAAGGACCTATTTGTAAAATTTGAGGACCTAATCATAAATATAAACAATACAAGGACTAAAATATAAAATATATAAAATAATAAATTTCACTACCTAAGCCTTTCTGCCTTCGTTCCTAAGGAACCTGAGAAGGCAGTTTACATTGGAAAAGAGAGGAAGAGAAAAAGAAGAAAGAGAAAAAAAAAGAGAAGAAGAGGAGAAAATTTGGCGCTTATGATCTTTTTGCACAAAACTTTTCATTTGAGATCACAAATTCTTAAAGATAAGTATTCTAACTCCATACTATAGTAATTTTGATCTTTGTTTTCATCTTAATCTTGAAAATTTTGAAAGATTTTGACTTCATACATGATATCACTATCGTTTAGGCATCAAATAATGAATCTAAAATTTTCTTAAATTCTAACCGTTTTGTACTATTCTAGCCATAACATTTTGTTTCGAACTCTGATTTAGAAAAATTGATAGATTTGGAGTTAATTTGTCTACCCAAACATATAATTGAATTAACCCTATAAATTCTATAAAATAGAGATTGTAAGTTCTGACCTTTTGTTACTAATTTACTTATAACTCTTCGTTGGAAACTCTGATTTATGTAAAACTTAATTTATTAGAATTTAGACTCATAGATCTTTCCTTTGATATCTAGATTGAAAAATTTAGAGTCTAAATGAGTGCCCAGATTTCTATTTCGGCTGACTCTATAAATTTTATAAAATAGGGACTATAATTTCTGACCTTTTGATACTTATTTGTTTATAACTTTCTGTTGAGAACTCTGATTTGAGCAAAAATATTTTATTGGAAACTAGACATATAGATCTTTTTGTGAATATCTAGATTGAAAGATTTAAAACAAAATTTTCTATTGAAACATCTATTTGAATTGATCCTACTTATTCTATAAAACAAGGATGATAAATTCTAACCCTTATATACTAAATTATTTGTAACTCTCTGTTAGAAGCTCAAAACTTTATAAATCTAGATTTATCTAAAAATAGACTGATATAGCTTTCCAACTATATTATTTTTTGAGTAATTTAGAGCAGAATTGGTTATCCAAATAATTTATACAATGTACCTCTCAAATTTTGCTAAAACTTTTGTCGATTCTGCCTATTCTTGTTTCATTGCTTTGGAAATTGATTTTAGCTGAAATCCTTACTTCCATTGAACTGCTCATTATTATTTTGAAATCTTATATGCTCTTGTCCCTAAAAAATTTGTATTTTTGAATCTATTATGTAACATTTATTTTTTTATCGTATTATTTTATATAGGCACATGTATGTTTTGTTGTTTCGCATGTGCTTCTGATGTACATCAATTGTATTGCTCACATATCCTTTTATACTCTGGTGGCTGTGGGATTATCTAGACCTTTGCCAGAAATAGTAAATGAATTATATGGACATTTACTAAAAATGGTAAAGAGTATATGCTTAGAGCCCGCGATGCTTTGTCGACCTCCTCTAGCTTCGTCTAGACGTGGATGGATGTGGCTTTCAGATGTGAGAGATTCTATTTGACATCCCACTGTACCCTCTATGTTTTTTATATGATATCCAAAGCATTGCTTATGTGTTTATATGTGCGCTTTGGATGAGAATAAAATGCATGTAACATCAGATATAGCATTTGAGATTCTGTTTCTTATTTGTTATATTGATATACTCTGAGATATCTCATATGCCATTGTTATGCTTTGAAATATGTTCCGAATCATTTCATATGCTATTGATATATTCTGAAATATTTCATTTGCCCTTGATATGCTCCAAAATATTTCATACATCATTGATATATTCCAAAATGTTTCATTTGCTCTTGATATACTTCGAAGCATTTCATACATTATTGATATATTTTGAAATATTTTATTTGCTCTTGATATACTTTGAAACATTTCATACTTCATTGATATATTCTGAAATATTTCATATATCATTGATATACTCTGAAATATCCTATGCGCTATTGATATGCTCCGAAATATCCTATACGCTATTGATATGCTATGAAATATCCTATCTATTATTTGATATGCTCCAAAATACTACTTACATCATCTATATGCTCCAATTACTTTTTACTCCATTTGTTATAAGCCAGATAGGTTTGAATAAGATAACAATTACGATTCAATATCTGATAAGATGATATATATGTTTTCTTGTATCTTGCTTTACATTTTAATATCAAGTTTATTGAAAACTATTCTCTTTTACTATGGATATATTAGTCACTTAATAACCTTTGTTGTGCTCATTTCGTTGCTATATAATTATTTTTCAAGTTAGCTTGTCACTCACTGAAATGTTAGAATTAGGCTGAGGCAGTGTAAAGCTATTCAGATTGTGGACAAGTCAATGTGGATTATTATGTTATTATTTTATAAATATATTTTGTATGTAATGAAATGTTACCAATAGATTTGAATTGATGTATCATGCAAAAGCTTTAAAAGGCCCCTTAGGTTTGGAATTTTGGAATGTTACGTTAAATTTATATAACGATATGAACTTGTGGTAATTGTTGGTGTAATGATTGAATAGATTCCCACACTTCTTGATTTATGATGTGGTTATTATTTAGTTAAGTTGACTTAGATTTTTATAAATGTTTGAGTGATATGATATATGATTATAAACTACATAAGTTTTATGGATATAAATTTTAATGTTTAAATGTTTTTCAATATCCTTAAATGTTAGTATGGATCCTAGATTTTGATTATGAATAAATATAATATTCTTGATTTTTAAGATAAGGTTACACCTCCTGAATGCGATAATTCAAGCGACGGTGGGGTGGGAGTGGGGTTATAATTTCTTACCAAATACGAGCTCATATGGAGACTTTAGATTGATTGGACTAAAAGAAGTTTGATTAGTAACATAAATTGTATATGTTATACCTTTTGCCTATAAAACTTTAGGAAAATTCTTTGCATGAAGCCAACACTTATAAGTCTCCATTCGAATTCTTAATTCTGCCATACCATTTTATTGTAGTATATTTGCATAAATGAGTTTCCTTTTGATAAAAGTGAACTCTCCATCATTATCGATGCATAGCTTTTTAATTTTCTTTCAAGAACACCTTCAACTGTTGACTTAAACTCCTAAAATTTTAAAATAAACTTATGATTTTTCCTACATAAAGTAGACTAAATGAACTTTGTAAAATTATCAATAGGATGGAGTTTGAGTAAAGCCCACAATGTGAATAATCTCTAAGAAAAATTTGCACCTTGAAAGTGATATATCAAAAGGTTGGTTGTATGATTTGGCATATTAACAACCTTCATAAACTTCATTACTACTAAGAGCAGTAAGATTGAGAAAACCATTAACTAAACTTTTCTGTATCATAATATTTAATTTAAAAAAATTTATATGGCCAAAGTCTAACAGACCAAATTAATGCATTATCATTTGTACTCATCCTATCAACATAAGAACTAAATGCTAACAAAATATATAAATCTTTAATCCTTTTACTAGTGTATACTAAATTTATATTTAATTATTTTATGTTACGAAGAAACTGGACTTTATTAGGACTAAAAATAGTACAATTTTCAGCATCAATTGTATTTGTAATAGAAAAGAGATTTTTCTTCATACTTGAAACATGGTACATATTATTCAATGCAATAGGATTATTATCTTTATTTAAGATTATTATGGTGTCTTCCTTCTCTACTTAGTGAATAGTATTATTTGTCGTGATGATTGCATCATTACTTTCATATTAAGTAATATTGGTCAATTTGGTATTTGTCAAGATGATATTGCTTAAATCAATTACTTGTTTGCATATTGGCCTCCACTATAATAGTTTCAACTCTGAAACATTTGTCCCAATCTTCATTATTAGTATTGAATAATCTTTTTATTTATAATATTTTCTCCTTTAATCTTAACATGATAATTTTTCTTGATGTAGCTTAACTTGTTACACCTATAACACTTTTCTATTTATACCATTATTTGAAAAGACTCTAGATTGCTATTAGCATCACCCTTCTTCTCTTTATCTTTATCGTTACCCTTATTATGTATAAAATGGGCACATTCATCTCCCCCTAAAGCAAAAACTCTACAAGTTGATGAGCTAAGGATTCTTAAGAAGCAACAAGATTTTTCAACTCTACTAAAATTGATTATTTGGCCCATCCTTGAATAAATATAATATAAGAAATATTTTTTTAAGATCACAAATAATATAATATTTTATTCATGCATTAGAAATAAACTCATTTGGATTTAAAAATGATATCTCTGAATATAAAATTTTAATCTTTAATAAGTACTAAGAAATTGAGAAATCATCTTGAATAGTATTTGTTAAATTATTCTTTAAATAAGGAAGTAAAGTTATATTCTTTTTGTTGAGCAATGATTCAAGAATGATCCAAGTCTTTGAAGATTATTTACAACTAATAATGTGTTCAAACATATCATGTGAGATAGGGCTCTTTAATATAAAATCAACTTTTGCATCTAATTTCCTTCATCTCTTTACGACATCTTTATCTATAGCATTCTATAGCATTTGGTGTTGTTGTTATATTGTCACCAACCATATCTCATAGATCTTCCTCATGAGATAAGACTTCAAACAAGTCTTCTAGATCTTGTAGTTAGACTGATTGAAAATTTTAATACCAAACCCATCAACTCGATTATTATAATCTATAGTAAAAAAAAAGATATCTTCTTTACCCAGGAGATCTTGAAATACAAGTTATTATCCTTATAGCTCTAATATGATATGAAGAAAGGGAAAGATCATGTGCAAGTGCAATCCTTTTTCAAATAGTAGTAACAATTATTATTATCCCAAGATCAAACTAAATAGAAGAAGAAGAAACCAAGGCAAAAGTCAAAAAAGAAAAAGGAAAGTTATATTGAATTTATCAGAAAGAAAAAACTTATAAGATTATGAATTACTCTTTGACTTAAGTCCTATATGGCTAAACACTTGGGACTTCGAATGAATCTACACATGTAAACATTATCTATTTATAGGTATAGAATAACAATTTAAATCAAGAAACCCCTATCTATAAAATCCTATCTAATTAACTTATTAAAAGATAATACTTTAAATGGTAACAATATAAATTGTAATGTTATCCATGAACACAAAAAAGAATAAAAATTTGGAGGTCATTCATTTCTCTAAATCCTATTGAACTTATGTTTTAACAAACATTACTTAATAATGAGCATATTTTTTTGTTTAAATAAGCATAGAAATTTACTAGCAATTAAAAATAATTCTAATATAATTAATAGAAAGCCAATGACGTTTATCATTTTCATTTAAATTTTGATTATTATGCATGGATTGTAGGACTACCATCACATATTCTACTCAATTAGTCTTGACCATGGTTCCGAAACTATCGATTCCGGAACCATCGTTTTGATTTTTCAAAATCAGATCCCAAAATTGAACTGCCTAAGGTCGATTTTGGAATTGAAACTGAAACTATCAATTCCATTTCAAACAGTTAAATATTTTATTATTATTTAATTAAAAATAAAATCAAAATATAAATTATTTATAATTTTAATTTAAAATTTTAAAATAGATGTAAATATGATGAGAATAATAACATAAAAAAATTTGATTACAAATATAAAACATAATTAAATAAATGATGCTATTACGATTTGAAATATATTTATGAGATTTAAAATTAGTTGTTTGATGACTAAACCACAAACCCTGTAATGGTTATATTTCTATTTTTATTATATTTAACTGATTTAAAATTGAAATCATCGGTTCTGATTTCTCAAAATTAGGAACTGGACAAGAACCATCTTTGATACCGATTTAATTCTGATTCAAATCAAACTATGGTCAAAACTATACTCGACCATGTGGAAGACTCGTGTCTTCTCATTGTCCAAATATACCTACCTGTTATAGTATCTGAATTTGGACCAAGATATTTTGCTGAAGTTTCAATTGATTTTTTTGATGGATGGGAAACCCAATGCAATTTGGAGAGCCCACTATTGGTAGGACATATTTAATCGAGTATCAAATTTGGAGGAGTAATGGCACCTGTCATGCCATTGCAATGATATCACCAGGAGATATTTGTAAATATTATTCTTTAATGAACTAAAGTGAAAATTTCTATTTTTAATATTTTTTCCTAAATTGCCTCAGCCATCAAAGCTGTCGTATTTCAACATTTAAGGGGGATTACTGCAATCCCGCTAAGTAAACAAAAAAAGAAAAATATAAACAACAAAAAGAAGAGGGTGAAAGGACAAGCAAGAGAAAAAAAAAAAAAAAAGTAGTAGGGCCGAAGCAAGATAAGAAAAGAGGTAGGGGATTATGACTTCTTTTTTTCTATTTTATTTTTTTATGCTTATTGATTTTATTTTAATTTAAATTCTTTTATATATTGTTGATGGATGACTTATATCTTTCATGATGTATGATGTTGCTTGTACACTGATATTGGAGGGGTTAAATTCATAATGAATTTTTAATGATATTATATTGTGCATGCTGTACATTATATTGGTTATGAGCATATATATCTTATTACGCGTAAAGTCATTCCCTTCGAGAGTTAATAGCTCATTGAGCGAGTGATACATCTCCCCTTTGGTATGAAAGATATATTTTCACAGTAGCCATTGAAAAATATAACACCATTTGTAGAGAGATTTGAGGTATCCAAAAGTTCGGACATTGATTCGTTAGTCACTATTGAAGATGTATGATTGAATGATTGTTATATTATCAAGTAAATATTATCCTATGATATGCACCGTTCACAAATTTATTCTCTCTTATTTCCTTCATTGAGATCATGTTCATGCATAACATAAATGATATTTATGAATTATGTTTAGATATTTATTTATCACATTTTTCCTTTTTTTTTTTACTAGGCATTTGTGCTCATATTTTTTACCTTTTGGATCGCAATAGGATTCTATTGCTCTCCTGATATTATATATGATATTTGGTGAAGCATTAGATGAGAGTTTCTATAGGATTATGATTATTGAGAATCAAAATCATAATTATGCCAGTAAAAAATAAATGATTAGCTGGCAGAAAATATTTATGCCAGCAATTTTTTTTTTTGGAGTTTTATGATTATTGAGAATTATGTATAATATGCAAAGTATTAAATTTCAGCTTTCTATAATGGATTGCATACTTCTTTCCATAAATCAAATAACAAATTATGTTTTGTATGAATTATAAAAAAAAATTGATACATGTTAGGAAATATACCATTTAGATTTTATACATTCAAGACAAACAACCACACAATTGTATATATATTTCAACACATAAGTGATCAATGAAATTTATCATTCCTCCAATACAATTTCCTTCCAGCGGTTGATGACTAAGCGGTGACGAAGATGACGAACAATGGATACGAATTGGACCCCGATCCTAATGCCCTTCCACCTCCGAAGCCACATAAGTAAGCATCCTCCTCTGCATTGATTAAACAATGCCGTAAACCTTTGCTGAAATGATTCTTTCTTCTCTATGCTTTACTTCTACCGTAGACATGCAGTCACAACCGATAAGAAGCAGAAGAGGGAGATCGAAAGTGACGGTAGGCCAACTAGGCACATTCCAATCGAGATTGTGGAGGCTCTATTAACGTCGATGAACCCCAAGGATGCCATGCGCCTTAGTGTAGCATGCAAGGATTGGAGGGCCACCGCCGCGCAATTTGACCCGACGATGTCGAAGACCCCATGGCTAATCACCACAGAGTTCCAGAATCCTACCTGCAGCCTGCGGAGCGTAGTAGACAAGGAAATCACCTTCAAAATCGAGTTACGTGGCTATCCAGTGACAAGGACCTTATTCTGTAATTGCTCCCACGGTTGGCTGGTTGCTAATCCTTCCAACTACAGCCGGATGCTCTTGGTGAATCCCTTCTCTAGGGCGTGGTTGCAACTCCCACCTTGCTTGCTTGCACCCACCTTTTTCCTATGCATGTCATCCGCTCCGTCGAACCCCGATTGTGTCCTTCTTGCCCGTGACTTCGTCAATCATCTGTATGTTTGGAGGCCCGGAGACCAGTCCTGGACCTTCGAGAAAGACCTGCTCGAACTTTTCGATGCAATACTTAGCTTCGAGGGGCAATTCTACACATGGGATAACCATAGAGGGTGCTTAACGATCTTCCGAGTTCTTCCTCTTCAGCTCAGGAAGCTAATGGTGCCATGTCCCATCGATCGTTCAGGCTATTGTAGGAGTAACACGTCATTGGTTGAGTGTGGCGGAAACATATTGTTGGTCTACGTAATGGAGCATTGCGATGAATCCCTGGTCATCTTCTTATTTCAACTAGATCTAGAGAAACAGATGTGGATCAAGATGGAGAGCTTGGGAGATCGAGCACTGTTCATGAACATTCCTTTTAAGCATGCAATTTCGGTCTTGGCTACTGAAGCTAGATGTTGTGCTAACTGTATCTATTTCACTCATTTCTTGCAACCATCTTCAGATGTTGAATTCATTTCCTACAATATGGATAGCCATAGCATCGAAAGATTTCCCAAACTTGTCAAACACGGAGCACAACAATATAATTTTAGCCAGTTCTGGATCACCCCAAACTTGAGTTGAAAAGAAAAAAAGAAAAGGAACTCTTTGTTCCTTGCAATGATGAAATGTTTGAATTTATTTCTTTCTCCTAAAAGAAGAAATTTGCGGCCTTTGTCTCGGATTTTACTTGCAAGTAGTTGTGTGTTAACAGTCATATATTGTGACCCCAAGTATCATTATGAATCATGTTTTTGCAAGTGCCACATTTGAGAGTGATATGAGTTTGATAGAAACATTTTGGGCAGCATTCACTACCTCCTCCTCCTCCTGGCCAGATGATGTAAATTGAGGACATTCTTGTGAGTACTCTTCTTGCCACATAAGATATTTTAGCTCTCCCCTTATGATTGGTTTGTGATGTTTCGATCCTTGGGTATTTGGATATAGGATTTTTTGCTGCTGAGATTTTATATATTTTGCCTAATCTTAAGAAGAAAAATAAGTAGAAAAAGAAATTGATCTTAGTCTTCGAATATATTGTTTCATCTTCAATCTTGTTCTTTAAAAAAAGTTTCATCGACAAGACTTCCATCGGTTTTATGTTACTGATCATAAAACATGTGTAGTCCAAGCTTGCATCGTGAACCAAGACATAGATCATAGTTCTCAAAATCCTTTGTAGTGGGAGGGAAAGTAACCAAAGAAATAGGATAAAGTATGGGCAATTTTGTCCATGATCAAAGACTATCTACAACTTCCAATTTTTATGAGAGCTTTCCATAATTCTTTTTGGAGATTACTATTTATAACCCTTTTTTACTATTCATAATTCCATTTTAAAGTTTTTGATATTTCTAAACTATTCCTTCGTAAATAAATATAAATATCCTCTCCTTCTCTTTCCACTTTTTCTTCTACTCATCTTCTTCTTTGTCCTTATCCTCCTCATCATCATCTTCTTCTTTCTCCTCGGAGGATGGTATCATGGGGTGGCAAGTTGGGTTGGACAACGTCAAGCAACATTACTCTTCTTTTTCTTCCTTCTCCTCCTCCTCAAAGAACAATATGGAGGGAGCAATGAGTGAGGTTGGAGAACACCGAGCGATGACGATGATAGGATAGAATAAGGGGTTGTCAGAAAGAAAAAAGGGGATAAAATCGATAATATGGACTCTAAATAATAAAATACTATTTTATTATTTTTTTAAGAGATTATCACTAGCAAGAGGTTGTCAATAATAAATTGGGACTGTAAATAGTAAGATTTGTTTACTGTTTATAATATTTTTTAAAAAAATTTAGTATCCCTATGATACCCCTATCACTTAATTCTAATAAACTCTTCTCACACCTTTCATACAACCATTTTTGTTCTCCTTCTTTCCCTTTTTATTCTCATCCTTCTAATCAATGGAGCATCTTTCATTGTTGGAGGAGACACAACTAAGGTTTTGTTGGTGCTCGAGGGGATGATTAATGGGTGGATAAAATGAGTTGTATGAAGTAATAGTAATTAAGAAATTGTGAGAAATAAAAATATAATTGATAATTGATGGATTGTATTTAGTAAAATTATATTTTATTATTGTTTAAGATGATTCTATGAAGTAAAAAATTGTCAATAGCAACTTTTTTTTTCTTTTAATAGAAAACATTACTAAATGGGCTAATATGTAATCAATCACAAAAAAATATATACCATCATGTTTGCAATATCAACACGTGTTAAACATGCTACAAAATGGTGTCTAGAGTACGTCATATTATGGGCACAAAACCTAATAAGAATTTAATTACTAAACCTTTAAAATTAAAAAAAAGGCATAAGAAAATATTAAACAAAAAACTTAGAAGAAAAATTTAGAGGGTTCAAAGCATAAACTTCCGCTTCTAATTTTGACAAACTTTGTATGTTTCTTCTACAGTGATTTTTTTGAAAGTACGAACCATAAAAAAATAAAAACAATATGGATGGGAAATCCCATGCAATTTGGAGAGACCATATTTGGTGGGATGAGTAATGATCCCAAAGATATTCTTTTCATAAATCAGGAGACAAATTAATAAACAAATCAAGGGAAGTTCCCAAATATACCATATTTTAGATTCTTCTTAATATGAACACCTCTTGTTGACGTACGAGTGTACTTTACACATTAGGAATCATCTTAATTATAGTTTATACATTTCTTGTCAACAATCATACAGTTGTATGTTTATAACACGAGAATTGTCTTCTACGTCGTAAGAATTGCCCTTTCTCACTCATCCCATGGTGTCGATATCCTAGAATAACGTCTAAAGTATCGGAAAAAGATAGAACCAAATGCGAGTAAGCAGTATTTAGCTTAAAATAATAAAATCATTGACCAAAAACACCAAGATTTGACAAAGTAAAATCCTTTTTTTTTTTTTAAGAAGAAGAAGAAGAAGAAGCAAACTTCAATTAAGTAATGGGCACATGAGAAAGTACAAAACTCTCCGCAAAGATTTGAGGAGAACAAAAAGGGTAAAACCCTCAATTACTTCAGGAAACATACATAGACAAATTAATAAATTTATTATAAATAAATAAAAGAAAGTATAATCTTCTCTCTAATACAAGGAAAAACAGGAGTAAACTGAAGAAACAAACTAACTGAGCAGAAAAAAAAATTTCTTCTATCTCTCTTCCTCACTTTTCTCCCTTTATCTTTTCTTGCTTCTATCCACTGTTTTGTTCACGCTGTCCGTCGTCCTACGAGAACTCCTGCACACACATCTCGTGGAGACTGCAATACAGACGTGAGAAGGTGGTTTCTGTAACCATATACGTTGCACGCTTGTGGGGAGGTGATTACAACCTAAACACCAATTTCCCTTTTATATATATATATCTTTTAACACTTCTGAACAATATCGTCGTATTACTATCAAGAACACCGTCTCACTAAATCCATTAAACCTGCATGTGTTTCTCAAAACATCAATTGGCATAATGTTACGGTTGACAAGTTTGACGCTCCGTTTAGAATTGGAACTTGGGACCAAGGACTGTTATACAATCTGAAACAATATGGTATGTACCTGTCTGTTAGGCTATTGAGATACGGATCACCTCGTATCAAACAGTAGTCAAAAGTGGTGGTCGTATCGAGTGATTCAAGCTATGTGCCAAGCAAAATAATACAAATTTAATTATTATCGACTTGTACCTAATTAAAACGATCAAATTTTGATTTATATGGATCAATGGTTATGATTCATCTTTGTCCAACGATTAATTTGACCACATAGTTTAATAAAATCAAGCAATAACAATCATTATGTTGATGCACTGACATATATAATTTATCAATATATTATGTCCTGAGAATAATTTCAAAATTAAATTTGATACACATACTATATTGATGTACAAATTATACGATTGAGGATCTCGATCCAAGTCTCATCATTCATTTTGGTATAAAAATAGGTATATCTAATCTGCTTTTATTTATTATTTGATTTGTTTAAATCTTAAAATTTTGATACTTAATTTAACATTTTAACTCTTAATATCAAAAGAAAAATCATTTGGAAAGTGATGCAAAGCTGATCCTCAACGTCTAGAAAAGATAAATATGTTAGGCATTCCTATTTGAATATTTTCTTATTGAAATGAAACTAAATTTATATTAAATTATAATTAAAAGGCTCTAACTTAAGTTTCTTTCTATGTTTAGGTACTTTCTATAAATTTTCAATCATCTTTTGGTTCCGTCGATATGCACATGCATTGACATATGAATTATACCAATCTGACCAATATCACCCGTCGACATGATATTATAAACATTACCACTAGTCGACATGATATTATAAACACTACTGGGGACTTTATTCCATCTACCACTTCTCACAATATTATTAGATGCAAATGGATCTTTCACATGATAGGAAATCAGAATGGTTTAATCTCAAGCTATGAAACGTTTATCCTGTGCCAAAAGGGTTTTATCAATAACCTAATTTAAGTTATCAAGAAACATTGAGTCCAACCGAATTTAGCGTTATCTTGTACTTTGCATGGCACAAACGATATTCTCTCCTCAAATCAAATGACAAATCAAGGGAGGTTTCCATTATACTATAATTAGGTTTTTCTTAATATGAACACATATTATTAAGGTTCAAATTTTAATTTGTATATATTAGTTTACATATCATTTATATTTTATACACCTCCTTTAAACAATCATACCATTTTATATTTATACCCCATGATAGATCAATGAAATTTATCAATCCAATAATATGATAGAGGAAGTGACGTATGCAAAGTTGACAATCAAAGACATATACACGACCGACGATGAAGAGACGTTAGAGACACATGTGCAGTTGCCACTGTCATGGTGGACTCAAGTCCTCATCGCTCACTCCCTCTTAATTGGATGATGAACTATGCACGCCAACATGGCTCTGATCCTGTTGCCCTTCCAGTTAGAATTTTAAGGGGCCACACATGTATAATTAAATGTGTTAAGTCATTATTCTAATTAGCCAAAATTAAAATGATCGAATTAAAGTAAATTTATTTAGCTAAGGAACATAATTGTTATAAAAATTAATTATATAAATATCATCAGTCATGCTTCTAACTTAATGACTTGATAAGTTAGGAATATGAAACTCTTGAGGCATAATTGTAGATTCATCAATTATGTATATAATCATAATTGTAGATTCATCAGTTATGACTATAAATAAGGTTATGGTCCCCAGTTGCACTATCAAATCAAGATTATCATAAAGAAATTTTTTTTCACCCATTAGAGAGAAATATAAAGTTCTTAAGGATACTCTGCAACAGGAAGGCCAAATCATCGATTGATTCAGAAAATAATTCGATTGATTCATCGGGTATGCTTCTATATTTAATTTGTTTCATAATTATTGTAAGATTTCATGTATGGATAAGTGGATTTAATAATTCGGTTTTGGATCTATAAAGCATGTTTGATCTAGATTTATTGTGTTAAATCCACCAACACTAGTATCAGAGCCATCTTACAATAATTATTGAACATATAGGCTTATTTTTCATAATATTTTTTATTAGTATTTTGGAGTGATTTGGTTTTATCATCGTCGAGGAAAATGATGGTTTTATACTACAACATGCTTCACATTCATATCATTGTATTATTTTTTCTGATGTTAGATCACTTATGAGATTATAGTTTTATGTAATCATCAATATCTTAAAGTAATTTGGTTCTATCATCATCAAGGAAGATGATGGTTTTATGTAATCATGCTATAGCATGCTTCACATTCAGTTTAGTGTGTTTTCTGATGTTTTCTGATCACTTTAAGATATCTTTTCCTCTTCGTACCTTTTTCTTATAGTATGAAAATTTATCTTTTGCACTACAAGGAATAAATCTCTCACTTTATGGATTTTTTTTACAGTATACAAATTTATTTTTTGCACTATAGTTCTTTAAAACCTTTCAAATATTTTTTTGGAATTTAAATAATATTATTGCAATATTTTGTTGGTTTAATTATGTTGTTGCAATATGCAAATTTAATTTTAAATAATATTATTGCAATATTATGTTGGTTTAATTATGTTGTTGCAATATGCAAATTTAATTAATAATAATATTATTGTAATATTATGTTGGTTTAATTATATTATTACAATATTCATATAATATTATGTTGGTTTAAACATAATATTAGTTATATAAAGTTATTTGTTAACATAAATTGAATGGTTTATATAAATTTGAGTCAACAAATTAAGGTCAAATCAATTTGACTAATATGGTTCAAATTTAATTAATGATTGTTTAATATTAGATTAAGTAATTTAAAGCATGAAGTCGCCAAAGTGACCTCTCATGTGTAACATTTCTTATGAAAATATTAAATGTTATGTGTATTTACATCCATGCGGTAATTACTCAGCCCAAAGGAAGGTTAATGACTGATAGAATTTTATATACACTTATAATGATAAACACGTGACAATTATAAAGTTATACATGTTAATGATAAATCAATCCAAAGATGGGTTTATTATTTGACATGTCTTATTATAAGTGTTTGATTATTACAACAAGACTACCGCTAGCAATTAATATTGAAGTCCAAAGATAAGATATTAATGTTGCACTTGGTATCTTGAGATGGGTTATATCATTATTTGAATTTCCTTAAGTTTATGGAAAAATATGTGAGCATAATTTATGGTTGTCTATTGTTCTCTTATTTAGGTTCTCTTACTTCAATATCTGCTAACCTCAATTCAGTACCAGTTCTAAATGGAACAAACTTTAAGGATTGGAAAGAAAACATTCTGATCATTTTGGGCTGCATGAATCTAGACCATGCATTAAGAGAAGACCAACTCGCTTCTCTTACAGATAATAATTCTCCTGATGAGAGGAGACTATATGAGAAATGGGATAGGTCTAATCACATGTGTCTTATGATCATCAAGCGCGGCATTCCAGAGGCCTTTAGAGCTGTAGTATCCGAAGAGATCACCAAGGCCAAAGATTTTTTTACCGAAATAGAAAAATATTTTCTTAAAAACGATAAGGCAAAAATTAGTACTATGCTTCAAAGCTTGATTTCCATGAGGTACAACGGTAAAGGAAATATAAGGGAGTACATGATGGAAATGTTTAATTTTGCTTCAAAGCTTAAAGCACTAAAACTTGGCTTATCAAAGGACTTACTTATCCATTTGGTTCTGATATCTCTCCTTGCACAATACAGTCAATTTAAGGTCTGTTATAACTACCAAAAGAATAAATGATCTCTTAATGAGCTCATTTCATATTATGTGTAAGAAGAAGAAAGGTTGAAGTAAGAAAAGATTGAAAGTACCAACTTGGCCAGCACCTCTAAAGACAAGGACAAGAAAAGAAAATACAAATCTGGAAAGAATGAGGCTGATAAAGAACCTACACAAAAGAAATAAAATAAAGTTGATATTTGTTTCTTTTGTAAAGAATTTGGGTATTTGAAGAAGGACTGTGCCAAATATCATACTTGGCATACTAAAAAGGGTACATTCCTTATGTTGATTTGTTCTGAAGTTAATTTAACTTCAGTATCTAGAAACACTTTGTGGTTAGACTTAGATGCAATCACTAACATCAGTGTTTCAATGCAAAGTTGCCTGAACTATCGAAAACCCAATAATGCTGAGAGATGCATTTATGTGGGGGACGAAAAATCGATAGATGTAGAAGTTATAGGCACATTTAGATTGTTAATGTGTACTGGATACTATTTAGATTTAAAAGATACTTTTATTGTTCCATCATTTAGACAGAATTTAATTTCTATTTCTTATTTGGACAAATCTTTTTATTCTTGTTCATTTGGAAATAATAAATTTACTTTGTCTTTAAATTCAAATGTGATTGGAACTGGTTCACTTATGGCTTATGACAATCTATATTTGCTTGACACTATAGCATCCTATCATGAATCCCCGAACGTAGAATTACGAGGTACTAAATATAAAATTAAAAATTTGAGTATATTATGGCACAAACATTTAGGTCACATCTCTAGAAATAGAGTTAGAAAGACTTATGTCAGAAGGGATTCTTGATCCCATTGACTTATCAAGTTTAGATGTTTGTGTTGAATGTATTAAAGGTAAACAAACCAGATCTAAAAGTTCAGGTGCATATAGAGCTACGGACGCCTTAGAATTGATACATACAAATATTTGTAGGTCATTTTCTACACCTTCATAGAATGGTCAATGATATTTTATATCATGTATAAACGGTTACTCTAGATTTGGATACTTGTATCTAACACATGAAAAGTCTTAATCTTTGGAAGTATTCAAATCATTTAAAACTGAAGTTGAAAATAAACTCAGCAAAATGATAAAAAGCATCAGATCTGACCGTGGAAGGGAATATTATGGTAGAAATGATGACTCAAGTGAATAACATCCAAAATCAATTGCTCTATACCTAGAGGAGTGTGGAATTATCCCTTAATATATAATGCTAGGGATACCTAGCATGAATGGTATAGCTAAAAGATGAAATCGTACACTTAAAGACATGATAAGAAGTATGATTTCTCAATCTACTTTGCTAGAGTCACTCTAGGGAGAAACAATAAAAAATGCAGTCTACATTCTTAATAGAATACTAACTAAAGCAACTGCAAAAATATCTTATGAGCTTTGGACTATGAGAAAGTCCAGTCTAAGGCACTTTCGTATATGAGGTTGTCCAGTTGAGGCAAGACCTTACAAGCCTAATGAAAAGAATTGGAACCCCGAACAGTGAGCAGTTATTTTATTGATTATTCTAAGAAATCTAAGTGAGACAAGTTCAGTCTCAATCAGCGTCCTAAAAGAAATCTGGAAACTCAAGAAATATAAAAGATTCCTTATGCATGAGCTATAGGGAGTCTAATGTATACACAGGTTTGTACGCATCCGGATATAGCATACATTATTGAATGTTAGGTAGATATTTAAGTAATCCTGGAATGGATCATTATAAGGCAACGAAAAGAGTTATGAAATATTTAAAGAGAACAAAAGATCATATACTCACATATAGGAGATCAGACCATTTGGAGATCATTGGGTAGCCTGACTCCGATTTTGCTGGATGCCAAGATAGTAGGAAATCAACTTTAGGCTAGATTTATATGTTGGCTAGTGGGCCGATTTCTTGACGTAGTGCCAAGTAATCCCTTATTACTTCTTCCACTATGGCAGTGAAATTTGTAGCATATTTTGAGGCATCCAATCATGAAATTTGGTTAAGAAATTTTGTTAATCAAGTAAGGGTACAAAGTAAATAAGTTTTCATAGAACACTTAGGAATAAACTTTATGTTGATAGATTCTCTCACAAAGGTATACCACCCAAGATCTTTCATGAGCATACTGCTCATATGGGTGTATTGAGGAAACTTTAGTTTAGTGGAAGTTTGTCATATGTTTGTTAAATGTTCTATGTCAGATTTTATGTTTGTATAAATATTTTCTGATCAGAAATAAAGCTTCAGTTTATTATACTTTGTACATTATGATTAATGATCTCATAAAGATAAAGTTGGACTAGTTGAAAATTGACATGTAAGGATCACATTCATGTAATTTTCATGCTACACATTTCATGATTGATCTATGTCATTTGGTTATGTTAATATTAGTGATCATTGATAAGTTTAGCTATGATTGATATAGCAAAAACTGCTTTGGTCCTATATTAATATGGTCAATGGACAAGATTGTATTGTATGTTCTATTTAATAATGGCAACAGTTTTGAACTCATAAAGTATAACATGTTTATAAGGATACATATGTGACCTAGTGGGAGATTGTTAGAATTTTAAGAGGCCACACATGTATAATTAAATGTGTTAAGCCATTATTCTGATTAGCCAAAATTAAAGTGATCTAATTAAAGTAAATTTATTTGGTTAAGGAACATAATTGTCATGAAAATTATCAAACATATTTCTAACTTAATGACTGGATAAGTCAGGAATATGAAACTTTTGAGGTATAATTATATATTCATCAATTATAAATATAATCATAATTGTAAATTCATCAGTTATGACTATAAATAAGGTTATGGTCTCTAGTTGCAGTATCAAATCAAGATTATCATAAAGAAATTTCTCTTCACCCGTTAGAGAGAAATATAAAGTTCTTAAGAATACTCTACAACAGGAAGGCCAAATCATCCATCATCGATTGATTCAAAAAACAATTCGATTGATTCATCATGTATATTTTCGTGTTTAATTTATTTCATAATTATTGTAGGATTTCATATATGGATAAGTGGATTTAATAATTCGATTTTGGATCTATAAAGCATGTTTGATCCAGATTTATTGTGTTAAATCCATCAACATTTCCTCCTTCGTTTCTTCAGACGTGAGCATCCTCCTCTTCGTTCATTAAACAAACACGATATAAGTTGAACTAGCCTTCTGCATCTTTACTAAAGATGATGCTTTCTTCTCCGTGCTCGCCTCCTTCGATGTAGAGTCTACATCTTTACTAAAGATGATGCTCTCTCTCGATGCTAACCTCTTTCGATGTAGTTCTGAAATCGCAAGCAAGAACGAGACGGACGTGGATAACAGGCCAAACAGGTATATTCCGATCGATATCGTGGAGTCAATCTTCACACGGATGAACCCCAAGCATGTCGTGCGCCTCAGTGCAGCATGCAAGAATTGGAGGGCCATCGTCGTGCCGTTTGACCCGACCATGATGAAGACCCCATGGCTTATCATCACAGAGCTTCTGAAGACCAGATGTCGTATACAGAGTGTGGTAGACAAGGAAATCTCTGTCGATATCAGATTTGACGACTTCCCATGGCGAAGGACCATGTTCTCAAGTTGCTCACACGGTTGGTTGGTATCCGACCACCGCCACCCCATATGCCTATTGAATCCCTTCTCCAGAGTGCATTTGCAACTCCCAACCAGCGAGCCTACTCCCAGATCTTTTCTCTACATGTCATCAGCTCCGACGACTTCCGATTGTGTCCTTCTCGCGCGGGACGATAACCGTCATCTCTATGTCTGGAGGCCAGGAGATGAGTCTTGGACCCTGGAAAAAGGCATACTCCAACCTTTCGACACAATCGTTAGCTTCAAAGGCTGTTTTTGCACTTGGGATCGCCACAGCGGGTGCTTAATGATCTTCCAAGTCCTTCCTCTTCGGCTCAGGAAGCTAGTGGTGCCATCTCCCATCATTTTCACTCCCCGCAGTCTCCCTATCGTGTCATTGGCTGTATCTCGTGGAAGTATATTTCTGGTCTGCTTAATGGACCATGGTCGTGAATCTCTAAGTGTATACTTGTTTCGACTCAATCTGATGAAAAAGTCATGGATCAAGATGGAAAGCTTGGGAGATCAAGCATTGTTCGTGGACGCCCGTAATAAACAAGCGATTTCGGTCTCGGCTCATGAAGCTGGATGTTGTGCTAATAGTATCTACTTCACTAGCATGTGGACTCCATTTAATGATGTCCATGTTTACAACATGGATAACCATAGCATCAAAAGTTACCCGAGATTTCTTGAACACGGGCAACGGCGAGATAGTACCATTCCACGTTGGATCACCCCAAGCTTGCATTGAAAAGAAAGAAAGTAAACTTTCTATGCATTCCAATGATGAAATTTTAGATTGCATTCTGTTTCTTGGGAATAAAGAATAGATTTATGGCATGTAAATGACTATTAACAATTATATTTTCTTCATACTTAATATCGTAAACCCCTATCATTTTTAGGTGTTAGAGGAGGTATTCTAAAGGTCATGTCCATATTCGAAGGTTCATGTATTCACCAAGTACTTGTTCAACATAACCTTTCTATATCATGTAAGAAGTGACCCTATTCAATTCAACCTTTCGTGGTGATTGAGAGTCATGGAGGAGAATCCTCAAACAATCATATTGTGTCTCCTTATTCAATGCTCTTAGCCCCTATATATATACATATATATATATATATATATATATATATATATATATATATATATATATATATATATGTATATATATATATATATATATATATATACATATATATATATACATATATATATATATATATATATATATATATATATATATACATATATATATATATATATATATATATATATATATATATATATATATATATATGCATATATATATATATATATATATATATATATATATATATATATATATATATGTATATATATATATGTATATATATATATATATATATATATATATATATATATATATATATATATATATATATATATATATATATATATATATATATATATATATATATATATATATATATATATATATATATATATATATATATATATATATATATATATATATATATATATATATATATATATATATATATATATATATATATATATGTATATATATATATATATATATATATATATATATATATATATATATATATATATATATATATATATATATATATATATATATATATATATATATATGTATATATATATATATGTATATATATATGTATGTATATATATATATATGTATATATATATGTATATGTATATATATATATGTATATGTATATATATATATGTATATATATATATATATATGTACATATATATATACATATATATATATATATACATACATATATACATATATATTAGATTATGCATGACCAGATTCTAAGTAATGGCATATATTGTGGTTTGTATGGTTTTTTATTGATGAATAAAATACTTTGTTTTTCAAAAGTACTAGAAATATATTATATATGTTTGCAACCATTGAAAAAATATATCTTTGTTTGCAAATATTATTTGAAGTAATTATCGATCTGTAAATTATTCTATGGTTCAAAATATTATAAAATCCTTTGCAAAATCAATTCTGAAAATTACTGTAGGATTCTATAAATTTTTTTATAGAGACTATTCAAATGTTTAACATGTGATATATGATACAAGATGTCTTAGTTGTCTGTTTGGTATAATTATGATTTGAACCTTATTAATAAGGTTAAATATTGAACTTTTCCAAAAACTAATTTCTTCTGGATCGACTCAAGGATAAATATATTACCTACATAATGAGATCAAATATAATTTTGGGTATTGTCAACGAGATATAGTGTGGTTATAATTGTCTTTGTCAAAACGACATTTGATATGATATGCAACCTTAGCTATTTATATATTATTTTAAAAAAATATTCAAAATTATTGCTTTAAAAATATTTAAAAATTATTATGTTATAAGGATATGATATATGAATGCCAGTTCGATAAGCTTATGTTGTAATTTTTAATATATAAAAAGAATTATAAATGTTCTTATGCATTTGAAACACATACTGATTCAAAAGTGATTTATAGGTTTTTGATAAGAAGATTTATTTTACTAAGATATTGTTTGCTCATATAATATCGCTTAAAATTTCATATGTATATGCTTGGAAAAGCTATTGAAGTATTTAATTTTTTTTATTTAGATATGATACCAGTAATATTGTTATATGGATTTGGATATTATGAACACTTACGGATGTAATTAAATTTTATTTAATATGTTATGGATATATGAGATAAGTGATAGAGTTTTATTCAAGTGTGTTAATTTTACTTTTCGCCTATGGGAATTGTGGTGGTGTACCGTTCTTGACTTTTCGCTCGGCAGGGGTGTCACACCTAGCACTGATCTTACCATGTTCATGCTACAATAATTGATTTAAAGCTTCGCCATGCTTCTTCCATGCTTTAAGTGACTACAAAGTCGAAGCGATTCCGTGACTACAAAGTCTACGAAATGGAAGGTTCTTTTATGTGTAGCTTCGAGAAACCACTGATGGCCTTTCAGCTTAGGTTAGGCTATCCGAAACTTTGCTAATGATCCCAAAGATATTCTCTTCATAAATCAAGAGACAAATTAATAGACAAATCAAGAAAGTTCCCATGTCAATATATACCTTTTTCTTCTTTCGAGGGAAGTCTTCCATGTATTGATTTATTGTCTATGCTGCTACTGCTAGTCTTCTTCTACCCTTTTGACTACATGATGACCGGCGAGTTTGACAGTTCAGAACCGGTTCTTGAAGTGGTCATCGCATGGGTGTTGTACCGTGAAATTGTATCGCGCCGTGAATTAATTATGGTTGAGAGAACTCCATTTTGGTCCTCTGCTCTCACCAGCGCTGCATACCAGCACAGTCTTCTCTTTCATACTCTTTTGTGCAGTATATTTCTAATGCTACCATGGTCCCAGTCATGCCTTAAAATATAGCTGACATGATTTATCTTGTTTCAGCTTGTAGAATCACAGGATGATTGGAACCAACTGTTGTAGATGTGATTCCAACTTTAAGAGCAGAAAGCGACATCCATATCTCTGAAGAAGTCGCTCCATGTGAGTTGTTTGCCCACAGGTTGCCACCAATTCCCAGTGTGAGTTGAGCATGTGGCTATGCTTTGGTGTGGGCATCATGGTCGATGATGATGATGTGAAGCTTGCTAAAAACACGCTACTGTGAAAGAGATAAGCTACTGAGTTGGATGGCACTCTAAACCAGACAAACATATTATGGAGTGAGAGGTATACAGTTTGCTAAAAGGTTAACACTAGGGTCTTATTCAATCATGGTAACAGCAAACATCCCTGGACCATTACAGCTCAAGATCAATGTTCTTGCGCACTGACCCACAGGGGCATGCTGAGGAATGCACACAACAAATTGAATCATGTAGACTTGCATGTGCATCCATCCCCAGCTCTTTTCTTTGTGTTTAGGGTTTCATTACTCTAGTAGTGAACTGCTGCAAGGTTTTGTTTCTTCCATGGTTTGAGGCAGACTGTCCAATTGGCTAATGGACTGCATATCCAAGAGTTCAGGATTCTCACCGGTCCATTATCCACACCTAAATAAAGATTCAGGACACTGATACTTCCACTAGATATATCATCCCAAGATTGCAGCATTCCTCATGGATTTAGTCTGCTTGAACATGCACCAGAGGAAATCTCTCCACCGTGAAGCCTTCAGCATGCGACTATTTAAGAGAGATCTAATAATTGCATGTGAGCTGTGCCCACCTCACCTATCTTCATCGCTTCCAAAGAAATATGCTGCTCTAAGCCTCTGTAGATCTGCTTTATCTTTTACTTTACTTTGTTCTCTTCCTTTTGGAAAACTGGGCTTGTTCACACCCTGAGCATCTCTCTTTACCTGCCTGCTTTAGGTGTGTTAACTACTACGTGAAACGTGTGTGAAGAGAGGGTGCTAAAAGAATCTCCATGGGTTGAACACTCGAACACAGTGCCAAGCAGAAGAGGTGACAGGATCTGAAATCCACCGAGCATGCTTGAAAAGAATAACAGCTCTGGAGATGTCGTGGACTTGGGAAAACTGCGCCTACTTGATCTTGAGTTCCTTAATCATGAAATGAAGCTGATATCAAGCAAACAAATGCTTGACTGTACATCAATTCATCTACAAACTTCGAGTTGATCCACTGATTTCCATTGATTCCAGAAGGTAGAGCTTCCGTTTTCCCATGGTGATGTATCTGAGCGAGGTGGAAGTGCGATTATTGCCGCATTTAAGCAGTGGGAAAGTTGGAGCTTTCTACGAACTGTGAAGCAGAAGAATGGAAGGTAATGAGCACTTGGATCTCGAAGAATGGTGTAACTTTTTCCTTTGTGTAGAAGTGGACCGAGTGAGAAGATCACCATGGCTGGCCTCCATGAAAAAGGGCCGAGATGGAATGATGGCAGATGAGATGGAAGGTTGGGGGATAGGAGGTGAAATGGCAAGGCGTGGGGGAGTTCACGGGCGGGGGGAAGGTGGAGAAACATGAGTAGAGCGTATAGCGAAGGGACCACGCGGAAGACCAAATCACCAGATGTGGCGACATCCACTGCAGCAGCAGTAGCTGCAGCAGAACAGGAAGAACAAGAACACCTTTCCTTCGTGATCCGTCTCCATTATCTCAGTCTTTGTGCCTTCATCTCCCACTTATCACACAAAGTGGATGTTTAGATCCACTGTTCCAGTCAACAAAACAAAACCGGCATATCTTTGCAAGATTGTATTAGTCTTGACAATTGTAATAAAGAAATCTAGTAGATCCAACCATACACGAACAATCCAACCGTGAACTCAGAACTAAATTAATCGTAATTTATTATTGATTTCTGCCAATTTCCATATCCTATTCCTCAATCGACGATGATCTGACTACAATTGGAATCTAAAGTGGTCGCGGAGAATCCTATTCCTTTCTTTCCTTGGATCAAGTCAGATGTGCAATCCAACATTTTCTTCCTGTTTCTCCTTTTTTTTTTTCATCTTTTTGCTGATTAATTTATGTAACATGACTAGACGACTCTCTAAAATCAGTGTCAAACATCGCTCGTTAAACTACAGGCCATTTATTTTCTTATTTGCAACTACATTGAATAGCATTCCAATAAATGATCATGTTGCTTGTGGTCACTGAAAGCTTATTGTATCCTTTTCCCTATGCTGAAGCAAAACCAACATGTAATAAAGGCAACATCACATGCAGATCAATCGATTTCCTATTTATTTCATCTTTATTTATATTTAGCACGCGTCATTTAAAAATTCCAAATATTAAAAACTATAAGAATTTTTAATTAAAACTAATCAATGTTAAACACATAGTGCATGGTGATATTAAAAATTTTTTCTTAGTTTTTGAATAATATTACAATTTTTGGGGAAGGACATATGTGTAATATTTATTTTTATTGAGTAATTATGATATTTCCTAAATGACTACGGACGTATATGTAATAATACATTAAATAAATAATAATAAATAAACGACAACAAATTTTTCCTAGATCATCAAAAGATTAAAAAAGAGAAAAACTACACTTTATCACTGCCAGCATTATAAACATACCCCTGACACACTTCACACTCATCTATATGCGTGCTGTCCTTCTTCCTCCCCTCCCTCGCTCTTCCTCTTCCTCCTCTTCATCTTACTCTTCTCTCCTCCCTCTATTTTTTGTCGATATTGCTTCACAAACAAAAGTAGGACACCCTAATAAAGATGGAGAGGAAACTCGTCCAGTTTGCGCACCCACCATTCATCTTCTTCCTTCTCCTTCTCATCCCCTCGATCTCGGCCGTCGAACACCTTCAGACGTTCATCGTGCGGGTGGACGCCGACGCTAAGCCCTCCATCTTCCCCACCCACGCCCACTGGTACGAGACCGCCGTCCTCGCCGCCACTGCCTCCTCCGACGGCAGCGCCGCCTGGACTCCCGGTGGCCCGCTGATCCACACCTACTCGTCCCTCTTCCATGGCTTCTCCGCCCGCCTGTCACCATCGGCTGCAGCCTCCCTCGCTTCCTCTCCAGGCGTCCTCGCTGTCCTCCCCGAGCTCATCCGCCATCCGGATACCACGCGGTCCCCCGAGTTCCTCGGCCTCCTCTCCTCCGACCGCACCGGGCTCCTGGCCGAGTCCGACTTCGGTTCCGAGCTCGTAATCGCCGTCGTCGACACCGGCATCACTCCCGGCCACCGCAGCTTCTCCGACCGAGGCCTTGGCCCCGCCCCCGCTCGCTGGCGCGGCGAGTGCGTCTCCGGGCCGGGATTCCCGGCCTCTTCCTGCAACCGCAAGCTCATCGGTGCGCGTTGCTTCTCCGGCGGATACGAGGCCACGTCAGGCCGCATGAACGAGTCCGCTGAGCTCCGGTCCCCGCGGGACACTGATGGTCACGGCACCCACACCGCCTCCATCGCCGCGGGGCGCTACGTCTTTCCCGCCTCCACCCTCGGCTATGCCCGCGGCGTCGCTGCAGGCATGGCACCCAAAGCCCGCCTCGCGGCATACAAGGTCTGCTGGGCCGCTGGCTGCTTCGACTCCGACATCCTCGCCGCCTTCGATGCCGCCGTCGCCGACGGCGTCGACGTTGTCTCTCTCAGCGTCGGGGGCGTCGTCGTTCCCTACTACCTCGACGCTATCGCGGTCGGGGCTTTCGCTGCCGCCGAGGCTGGCATCTTTGTCTCGGCCTCCGCTGGGAACGGCGGTCCCGGCGGACTTACTGTCACCAACGTCGCCCCATGGGTCGCCACCGTCGGGGCTGGGTCCATGGACCGCGACTTTCCTGCTGACGTCAAGCTCGGCAACGGCCGTGTCCTTCCAGGCGTCAGCGTCTACGGCGGCCCCGCCCTCGCCGTCGGCCGCCTCTACTCATTGGTGTACGCGGGCGCCGCCCAGGGCGCAGGTGACGGCTATTCCTCCTCGCTCTGCCTCGAGGGTTCCCTCAACCCGGACGCCGTGAAAGATAAGATCGTCCTCTGCGATCGCGGCGTCAACTCCCGCGCCGCCAAAGGCGAGGTCGTTCGCAAGGCTGGTGCCATCGGGATGATCCTAGCCAATGGCGTGTTTGACGGCGAGGGCCTCGTTGCCGACTGCCACGTCCTGCCCGCCACCGCCGTCGGCGCCGTCGCGGGCGACGAGATCCGCAAGTACATTGCCGCCGCGACACCCAAGTCTCCAGCCACCGCCACCATCCTCTTCCGCGGCACCCGTCTCGGGGTCCGCCCCGCGCCAGTGGTCGCGTCGTTCTCCGCCCGCGGGCCAAATCCCCAGTCGCCGGAGATCCTTAAGCCAGACATCATAGCCCCGGGGCTGAACATAATCGCGGCCTGGCCTGACAACGTCGGGCCCGCTAGTATTCCATCCGATCAACGGAGGACAGAGTTCAACATCCTCTCGGGAACGTCGATGGCATGCCCTCACGTCTCCGGCCTCGCTGCACTCCTCAAGGCGGCACATCCGGACTGGTCTCCGGCGGCCATCAAGTCGGCGCTGATGACCACAGCCTACGTCAAGGACAACAGGGGAACAACAATGCTTGACGAGTCCACCGGCAATTCCTCAGACGTGTTCGACTTCGGCTCCGGCCATGTCAACCCGCAGCGGGCGATGGACCCGGGGCTCGTCTACGACCTCACGCCGACCGACTACGTGAATTTCCTGTGCAACCTGAACTATACGCAGCAGAACATCAAGGCGATCACCCGGCGGGTGGCGGATTGCCGGGGAGCGAGGAAAGCTGGGCACGCCGGGAACTTGAACTACCCGTCGTTCTCGGCCGTGTTCGCGGAGGACGGGACGAAGCAGAGGATGTCGACGCACTTCATTCGGACAGTGAGGAACGTGGGCAACGGTGCGGCGGTGTACAGGGCGACGGTGCGGGCGCCAGAGGGAAGCACGGTGACGGTGGAGCCGGCAGAGTTGGCGTTCCGGAGGGCAGGGCAGAAGCTGAGCTTTTTGGTGAGGGTGAAGGCGGCCACGGCGGAGAAGCTGGCGCCGGGGAGCTCCAGGGTGAGGAGTGGAGCATTGACATGGAGCGACGGGAGGCACTCTGCGAACAGCCCCATAGTGGTCACAGTTCAGGCGCCATTGTCATGATGGGAACTTGCAAGCTGCAATGCTTTTGCATCGATGGAGTGGACAACCTGAGTCCTATAGCCGGGCTTTAGAAAGCTACAATATATGCTAAGGTTTTTCTTCTCTTGGTTTCCTTGTCGTCTCTGTTCTACAGGAGCCCTTTGTCGAGGGGCTTAGATGATGTTCACAGGTATGTATATGTGTCGAAGATGGGAGTGTGGTTTCGGTCCTGTAAGAGAGGGAAAGTCGTCTTTGGTGCGGGGGAAAGTGTATCGACGCCAAAAGCAGGAAGAGAAAAAGAAAAGATCAAGAAGAAGGGATGGGAGGATTGTTTAGGAGGAGGGACTTATGCATGCTGTCAAGTAACGTTCTGCTGTTGCAAAACAATGCCCTGTCTTCTATCTGGCTCCTGTGCATCTGACCGAGGCATGTGACTGCCTTAGCTACGTTGTCACGATGCAGTGGGGGGGGTGAAAAGTGCTGTGGTTAATGAGCTCGGCTCCAATTTTCCAACTCTTAAATAAGACTGCTGTGAGTGCAGATATGGATGTGCGTACCAGCTGTGCCTGCCATTGCCAGTGCAGACGAGTGGAAACGGGTCTGACGGTAGTAACACCAGGCTGGTGGGAGCAGGGATATTTTGGAATTTGTGGTGCCACGTTAACACCTCTCACAGGACGGGCCGACCAAAACTTGCAGTGCAGCCACTTAATTCGCTGGTCTGCGTGTGGGAATGAGATCCTCTCTGCAGTGAGGTATCTCGATGAGAAAAGATTTCGAGAGAAGAGGTGATCATAAAAGAAACACCACCTAGTTTTTGTAGGTAAATTTTAGTGGCTGATAGGGCACATACTGATGTCACGTACTCACAGGTGACACCTCACTGTCATATCGATATTAAGACTAAGATGATAGATCGTGTCAGAACGGGCATCGATTAAGGTATGGTATTATCCCAAGATCTGGGATGGCGCCTTCACAACGTAGTCCTATCGAGTATGCCCTTACACGGGTTCAGGTATCGTTCGAGGTACGACATTGTCCCGAAGACTCGGGACGATGCTTTCATAGTGCACCTCAAAAAGCTTAGGACGGCACCTTCATAGTATCGTCCTGAAAAGTTCAAGATGGTGCCTTTATAGCGTCGCCCCGAAAAGCCCGGGACGATACCCTCCTAGCGTAAATTTGTTAGTGTACCTTTATATCATGGTCATTGAGTCAGCATGGCTGGGTTCAGGTCCGGAGGCGCTAAGATCAACTCGGTAGGGCAGCGGGCAGGAAGTTGGCGTCGAGTCGAAGGGAGGGAGTCGTCGGCTTGCTCTGGGGTGAGACCTCCTTCCTGTGCTCTACTCGCCTTGCGTCTTCTGGCTCCTGCACACACAGGTCGGGCAACTTGCGGTCGAGGTACATGACTCGGGCAGCTTGCGATCGAGGTACACGACTCGGGCCGCTTGCGGTCGAGGTACACGACTCGGGCAGTCTACGGCCAATGTACATGACTCGGGCAACTTGCGGTCAAGGTACACGACTCGGGCAGCCTGCGGTTGAGGTACACGACTTGGGCAGCTTGCGGTCGAGGCGTACGACTCGGGCAATCTATGGTGAAGGACATGCTGATTTGATTGCCAACCGATCCCTACCTTTGCTATTGAGGATCGTGAAGGACGGCCCTAGGGCTTCGAGCCCTAGGGTTTCGTGCACCAAGCCCGTGAAGCTTGGAATTTGGTGAGAATCCTGAGCACTAATGGGTTGTCATGTCAACAAATATTTATTGTCGGGCAACGCTTGGGTAGCCTGACATGGCGCAATATGTTGGCGGGTGTTAATGCGAAGTGGGCTATCGTCCACTCTCAGGGAGGCGAGAGGTTGCCTTGATTGGCGAGACTTTCCCTATAAGTAACCTAGGGCTTGTTTCACTTTCGTGCCTTCAACTGGTTGCCTCCTCGATCATTTCTTCTTCGGTCTTCGTTGTCTTCCTTGGTTGTTCCCTCCTCGGTCTTCATCGTCTTCTTTCTCCTCGGTCCATCCTTTCCTTCCTCACAGGTCAATCAGGATGACCTCCTCTTCCTCCTCCTCTTCTTCGTCCTCGTCCTCATCCTCTAGCGGCGTCGAGGGTAGCCCGCCGCCCTCGAGCTGTAACTCCCCTGTCACTAAGAGGACTGCATGGGCCCTTGAGGCCTTAAAACCGTGGCATGACCTTGACTCCGTCGTCACCGAAGAGCTGCTCGATCGTGTTTGGGAGCGCTATAGCATCCCGGAGATTATGAGCTCCATGCTCCTCGGTCGGGGCAATGTGCGTACAACATGTTCCCACAAGGGTTCGATCTCACCTTGGACGCGCTTGAGGCAGGACTTTGTTTTCCCCTTCATCCAATCATTGAGTCTTATCTTTCTTGGTGGCGCATCTCCCCATCCTAGATGGCATCGAACTCTAGGCGTTACCTAGTGGTGTTCCTCGGGGAATGCCAAAACGCTGGCATCATCCTGACCCGACCCCTTTTTCTGTCTTGCTTTCGTCTTTCCAAAGGGTCGAGCAGCTATTATCTATCGGCCTGATCGGGCTTTAGGGTTAGTGGAGCCCCTTTCAACAATAAGGGATGGAAGGGTAGGTTTTTCTTTATTAGTTGTGCATGGGGGTGGACCCAATCCCATTTCCAGAAGGTGCATCGGGAAATTCGAGGATGTTGCAGGAGCCTGACATACTGTCATATGATTCAATGGATTCTCTCCGAGCCCAGTTGTGCTCCATCAACCAGCGGCTCGATGAGGTGCAAATGGAAGTCCACAAGTCCAAAGAGGAACTCGGGGAGGACTCCCACCACGGATCCCCTTTCACCCCCGAGATACAAGAAAAGCTAGTTCCTTAGAGCTTCCGCCTCCCTTCCCTCGATGCGTATGATGGCAGCTCCGACCCGACGGAGCATGTGGTTGCCTTCTAGTCCCAAATGACATTGTATGGGATTTTTTATGCTTTGATGTGCAGGGCGTTCCCCACTACTCTCAAGGGCCCGGCCTGGGCATGGTATAGCAGGCTGAGGGTCGGATCGATCACGTCCTTCGACTAGCTTGCCAAAGACTTCGAGCTCAACTTCCTGGCCTATACCTAGCTGAAGCCATCCGTCGGCCTACTCCTTGGGCTCAATCAAAAGGAGGATGAGCTCCTTTCCTACTTTGTAACCTATTTTGCCATAAAAATCCGAGGACTACCCGACGCTTACCCCTCTCTGATAATGCAAGCATTCATGATGAGGCTACGACCCTCTAGGTTTTTTTGGTCGCTCGTCAAGCGACCACCCGTGGTGATCTCAGAGATGCTCCAACGAGTGAACCAGTATGTTGCGGTGAAGTCTTTGATGGCCGGAAAGCGAGAGGAGCATAAGAGAGTCAGAGCAGAGCCATCCCGAGGCCAGTCGTCAGTCGCCCCGAGGAGGAGGATGGACCAACCCGATATGCTACTCACAAGATCCCCCCTTTCGGCCCTAGGTCCATCCAGGACTGAAATATTCCTCCAAATCAAAGAAAAGGGGCTTCTGAAAGCCCCCAACCCGATGAAGAGCCCACAGGAGCTCAGAGATCAGACAAAATACTACCGTTTTCATCGGGAGCACGATAACGACACCGAGGAGTATCGTGACTTGAAGCGTCAGATCGAGGAGCTCATCCACCGGGGGCATCTCGATCGCTACTTGAAAAGGGATTGAGATCCCTTGCCTCGAAGGCCCCATCGAGCAGCAGATTGACGTCATATGTGGGTCAGCTAAGGGGGGGGGGGTGGTGGGGTGGGGGGGCGCGGCATCGTGGCCGCTACTTGAAAAAGGACTAAGATCCCTCGCCACACCCCGAAGGCCCCATCGAGCGACAAATTGATGTCATAATAGGCGAGCCAGCTTCGAGCGACAGATTGACATCATAATAGATGAAAGGCCTACGCTTGAGCAGCAATAGACAAATCCTCGAGGCGATGGCCCGACCCAAAAATCACATTCTCAACTGAGGGGATGGAGCACTTCGAGCACGACGACATGCTGGTGATCACAATCAAGATCACCAACACCCGTGTGAGGAGAATCATGATAGACACGGGGAGCTCTGTCGACATCCTCTGCTTTGATGCTTTCCAGAAGCTCGGCTTGCTCAAGGAGGACCTAGCACCGATGCGCTCGACACTCACCGGGTTCATCGATGATTCGATCTCCCCGCTGGGCATGATCGCCTTGCCTATAACCCTGAGAGACGAGCCAAGGTCAAAGATGATAATGACAACCTTCATAGTGGTGGACCTCCCCTCGGTGTACAATACGATCTTGGGCCGACCGACCCTCAACAAGTTCCAAGCTGTCATCTCTACTTACCATCAAACAATAAAGTTCCCGACCCGTGGCTGAGTCAAGGAAGTTAGGGGAAACCCTCGCAAATCTAGACGATGTTGCTTGACGACAGTTTCACTACCCAAGAGGACGAGGACTGAGTAACCGCTAGAAGACCTGCGGGATGTCAAGAGACCGTCTCAGCACCCAGAGCCGACGGAGCCCACGGTGGATGTGTCGCTGTACAAGGACCGACCCGATCAGGTCGTAAAGGTCAGATCAGAGCTCTCAGACTAAGAGCAAGTGCAACTCATCAGCTTCTTGATCGACAACGCCAACGTCTTCACCTGGTCACCAGTGGATATGCCCGAAGTCGACCGAAGAGTTGCATAACATCACCTGAGCATCTCCCCCGAAGCCCGTCTGATGAAGCAGAAGCCCCGAAGGCTGGCCTCCGACCGACAGCAAGCAATCTGCAGTGAAGTAGAGCGCCTCCTCGTGGCAGGCTTTATAGTCGAGGCCAAGTACCCTCGGTGGCTATCAAATATGGTTCTCATTAAAAAACCTAATGGAAATTGGAGAATGTGTATTAACTACACCGACCTCAACCGAGCATACCCGAAGGACTGTTACCCCCTCCCGAGGATCGATCAGTTGGTCGACATGAACTCCTCTCATTTGTGGATGCCTTCTCAGGTTATAACCAAATCAAGATGACACCCGAGGACCAGGAACATACGGCTTTTATTACCAACTAAGGAGTATACTACTACCGGGTCATGCCGTTCGGGCTAAAGAATGCCGGGGCCACGTATCAGAGAATGATAAACAAGATGTTCATCCAGTAGATTAAGTGAAACATAGAGGTATATGTCAACGACATGATCGTCAAAAGTGGGAAGGCTTTGGTGCACCTAGCGAATCTTGCCGAGGCAATTAACACTGAGAAAGTTTAGCATGCACCTCAATCCCACGAAGTGTACCTTGGGAGTCAGCTCGGGAAAGTTTCTCGGATTCATCATCCACAAGAGGGGGATCGATGCCAACCTGAAGAATGTCGGAGCCATCATCGATATGCAGCCACCCCGAACAATCAAAGAGGTGCAGCGACTAACTAGGAGACTTGCCGCCTTGTCTCAATTCCTATCCTGATCAAGTGACAAATGTCTCCCCTTCTTCCAAGCCTTAAAAAGCCCGAGGGACTTCAGATGGACGGAGGAATACGAGGAGGCCTTTATGCAGGTCAAGCAACACCTGGCCGAACTCCCTCGCCTCGCCATGGTCCTCCGGGGAGAGTAGCTCAGCCTCTACCTAGCTGTCTCCAAACAGGCAGTCAGCTCCGTCCTAGTCAAGGAAACCTTCGGAGCACAGCACCCGGTCTACTATACTAGCCATGTGCTAAACGGACCCGAGGAGTGATACTTGCCGCTCGAAAAGCAGGTCTTGGCACTCATGCTCACGACCTGAAAGCTGTGTCCCTACTTTTAGGTTCACCCGATCAAGGTAGTCATTGATCATCCACTTTGATAAGTTTTATCTAAGTTCGATGTCTCAGGTCGCTTGCTCAAGTGGTCGATCGAGCTTAGTAAGTTCGACGTACAATACACCCCGAGGGCCGCCATCAAGGCTCAGGCAGTCGTCGACTTCATCTCGGAACTAACCTCGCCTGAGAGCAGCACATCGGGGCAACCCTAAGGGAGATGGAGCTTGCGCATGGATGGTTCGGCCAACTCTAGGAGCGCCAGAGCAGGACTCATGTTGGAAGGCCCTGATAGGCAATCGTTTGAGTGCTCCCTCCGCTTCAGTTTCAAAGCCACTAACAACAAGGCGAATACGAGGCACTCATGGCTGGGCTCAAGATGACTATCGAGTTGCAAGTAGAAGACATCCAAGTCTACACCGACTCATAGCTAGTAGCCGAGCACATCAATGAAGGCTACGAAGCTTGGGACCCGAACATGTCAAAATATCTCACCGAGGCAAAGAAGCTTGTCATGAACTTCCCATGCTTTTTGCTATCCAGAGTGTCGCGGGATTAAAATGGGCAAGCCAATGTGCTAGCAAAGCTTGCTTCGGGGCCTAACACCAACTTAGGCCCTGGGGTCGAGGAACTCCTGCCCCGCACAATCATGGGTGGGGCAATGGCCTTGGTTGTCGCACAGGTGACATGGATGCAAGAGATACTACAGTATAAGAGAGATGGGACATTGCCCGCTGACAAGACTGTAGCCCGATGCCTCCAGCGCATTCAGGCCTAGTATTATGAGATGAACGAGTGACTCTACCGAAGGTCATTCACCCGGCCACTCTTACGGTGCCTAGACCCCGAGGAGGCTCAATCAGTCCTAACCAAGGTACATGAGGGAATCTATAACAAACACATCAGTGGACGGACCCTAGCTTTCAAAATCCTTTGCCAGGGTTATTATTGGCCGACCATGTGTCGGGATACGAAGGCCTATGTACAACGATGCGTCCCATGCCAAAGACATGCCAGAACACCCCGACAACCAACGGTCCCGCTCACACCCATAGACTCCGCATGGCCCTTCGCACAATGGGGAATGGACCTCCTCGAGCCCTTCCCACCAGCCTCGGGATAGTGAAGGTACATCATTGTCGGGGTGGATTACTTTACCAAATGGGTCGAGGTCGAGCCACTGGCATCAATCACCGAGCACCAGGTGGAGAAGTTCATTTGAAAAAGCATAATAACCCACTTCGGTATACCAAGGGTCATCATCATTGATAATGAAGCTCAATTCACCAGCGCCAAGTTCAAGGAATTCTGCTCGGGCTATGGGATACAGTTGAGATTCAGCTCGGTGGCCCATCCTCAGATGAACAGCTGGTAGAGGTAACCAACCGAGCCATCCTAGACAGACTTAAAAGAAAGGTGTCCAGGGCTCGGGGTGCTTGGGTAGATGAGCTCCTGAGCATTCTGTGGTCTTCCCAGCCACACCCAAAACTACCACTGCGGAATCCCCTTATAGCCTAGCGTTCAGGACCAAGGCTGCCCTATCTCCTGAGATTGTCATCCGAACACCTTGGATGGAAAATTATGAGAAAGAGGCGTCGATAGGACTATGAGTCGGGCTCGACTTGGTAGAAGAACAATGGGCCAGCACCCACCTAAAGGCCCTCGCCTATAAAAGGGCCGTCGCTAAGCTCTATAATAAAAGATTGTGTCCCTGACCGATCGGGTTGGATGACTTGGTCCTGTGAAGGGCTGAGGTCAGCGACCCGACCTGATCACACGACAAACTCTCCCCTAGCTGGGAAGGACCTTATCGGGTGGTTGATGTTGTTTGGGACAATACCTATCGGTTGGCCACTATGGAGGGCCACCCTACACCGAGGACATGGAATGTGCCGAATTTGAAAAAAAATTCTTCGTTCACAAGAATTGAAGTAAAAAGTTTTTCATTTAGATTTGAAAATTCGATTACATAGTCGGGCCAACTGAGTTTTACAAGATAAGGTAGTGCCCGATTGACCCCTTGCAAAACCAAAAGATAAGGCAGCTTAAGCCTTGGGAGGGTCCATACTGTAATCAAAAGGGACCTCATCGGGCATGTTAACGGTATCGTCCTCGGGCAGCATGGTGAAAGGATCCTCCTCAATATGGAGATCTAGGTACCGAGCCCGGAAATGAGCCAAGGCAACCCGATACTCGTGCTCATACATGACCTGTCCCGACCGAGCCAACCCGAGCTGGAAACCCCGAGATCCCTTATAGGCCTCGATCAGCTTCTTGTCTTTCTCAGGCCTTTGCCAGGTCTCTTCCACCAATGCCTCGGTGGATGCTTTGGCCTTGGCCCAGGTTGCCTCCAAATTCTGGGAGAGCTCGAGCACCTCTGCATACATCGAGTGAACTCGCGCCCGAGCCCCCTTTAGCTGCGCCTGAAACTCCCCCTTCTGCTGTGCGGCCTCCCCGATCTCGAACTTTAGATGCGTGACTTCCGCTTCTAGCTCGATCACATGCTGCTCGGCAGCTATGACAGCTTCGGGTGCGGCCCCAACTCAGAGCTCCTCATTTTGGCTCTGGAGCTTGGTGATTCGGTCACCCATGCAGCTATGATTCGATCAGCATTGTGCACGTGGTCGATCAGCGCCATGAAGTAATGTTGGCCCTACGCAAAGCATCAAATTAGAACAAAGATCCCGAGCAACGAGAAAGATCGAGGATGAGATCCCTGCCCATATCAGCGACTTCGTTAACTTCGCGATCAGGACCTCCGAAGAAGAAGTATACAATTCCCGAGCCATGTCGGGATGGAGTCCCCCGTGAACGAACGAGGCCGCGGATTGGCCGTTGGCCCACACCCGATCCCCGCGGGTCAGACTTGCCTAAAATGGTGGGTCAGATGCCTCCCCCTCTGGGAGGTCACCCATCATCAGAGCCTGAAATGGCTTGTCCTTGGTGCGGGCTTGGGTGCGGTAGAGGTCACGCACAAAAGGCACACGAGTAGCCTTCCCCATCTCTTCCCGACTGGGGCCCGCTTCGCCTCGCTTACAATCGGTCCCCGCACGAGGTGTGCGTTTGGCAGAGGTTGCCCCTGCCCGAGCCATGGCCGATTCGGACTTCTTCGAAGCACATATCTTCATTTTCTTTTGTGGTCAGCCCGCCTCGACATCCACGGGCTGTTCTCGGGGCTCCAAGGTCAGCTTTGTCGCTGGACGAGGGGCGGGAGCTGAAGAAGCCCGCGGCATCCCTCGCACAGTCTTGAGATTCACCATGCCTGCACAAAGGTTTAAGGTTAGGCAAGTCACTGAATGATGGGAAGCAAAAAGTCGAACAGGCAAATGTAACTATAGCCATATCCTGAGGTGCCAGGCTAAGGCCTGCCTCAACAAGCCACTGCTCAGTCATATTTTTGATCACCCAGGATGATGAGAGTATCTCCTTCAACCTCCCAAGATCCTCGTACTCCTCATTGGTCAATACCGGGGCAGAGTTGTTTATCATGCATGATGACCACCGGAGGCTGAAACTCCACCCCCTGCATGCAACTAATAAAGAAAAACCTACCTTTCCATCCCTTATTGTTGGAAGTGGCCCTGCTACCCCTAAAGCCCGATCGGGCTGATATATAATAGCCGCCCGATCCTTTGGAAAGACGAAAGCAAGACAGAAAAAGGGGTCGGGTCAGGACGATGCCAACGTTTTGGCATTCCCCGAGGAACACCACTAGGTAACGCCAGGAGTTCGGTGCCATCTGGGATGGAGAGATGTGCCACCAAGAAAGACAGGACTCAATGATTGGATAAAGGGGAATACGAAGTTCTGCCTCAAGCACATTAAAAGTGAGACCGAACACTTGTGGGAATAGATCATATGCGTGCTACCCTGATTGAGGAGCATGGAGCTCGTAATCTACCAGGATGCTATAGTGCTCCCGAACATGACTGAGCAGCTCCTCGATGACGATGGAGTTGAGGTCATGCCACGACTTCAGGGTCTCAAGGGCCTGTGCAGTCCTCTCGGTGACAGGAGAGTCACAGCTTGAGGGCGGCAAGCTACCCTCGATGTCGCTAGAGGACGAGGATGAGGACGAAGAAGAGGAGCAAGAGGAGGTCATCCTGACTGACTTGTGAGGAAGGAAAGGATGGACCAGGGAGGAAGAAGACAATGAAGACCGAAGAAGAAATGACTGAGGAGGCAACTAGTTGAAGGCATAGAAGTGAAACAGGCCCTAGGTTACTTATAGGAAAAGTCTTGCCAATCGAGGCAACCTCTCGCCTCCGTGGGAGTGGACGACAGCCCACTCCACATTAATGCTCGTCGACAGATTGCGTCATGTCGGGCTACCCAAGCGTCGCCCGACAATAAATATCTGATGACACGATAACCCGTTGGCGCTCAAGATTCCCACCAAAATCTAATCTTCGCAGGCTTGGTGCATGAAACCCTAGGGCTCAAAGCCACAGGGTCATCCTTCGTGATCCTCAATAGCAAAGGCAAGGATTGGTTGGTAGTCAAATTAGCACGTCCTTCGCCGTAGTGTCACGGACAAAATTGTAAACGGCTTGTTCGGTGTAATGCTTGTGCTTGTCCGTGTCTCTTTTGGGTTGTCATATAATGTAAAGCTTGTAAAGGGCTTGCCAAAGGCAAAATGCCCATATTTGAGTGAATTTGACAGCCATTGTAGGCTTGTACATAAAGTACGCGTCGAGGGAATACTTGTAATAGAATTCGGTCAGAGTGGACCAATTTTATGCCTTTGTTGTGCAAACCGTTACGAGCTTGTGATCTCCATTGTTGGAATGTGCATTGTCTATAAAGTGTTTACTAAAAGAGTGGCTTGCGGATCCGTGTGAAGCGCTTTCTCTGTCCCTTCTCTTTTTGCAGTCCTAAGGGATTGCAGGAGATTTGGTAGGTGACCTTTGCGGTGATACGCATTGGTGCCGCAGCGGCTTAGGCAAAACCAGCTAAGTCCGTGATGCTTGGTATCGAGCGGGACAAGCTCACTTTAGAAACACTTAGCATGCAAGCGTGGGGACCGTGTCGGACCACGAGGACAAGCTAAGAAGAATTGCGGAGCGCAGCAAAGATGGGGATGGCTGAGTTCGAGCGGTGACTCGACATTGACACCCAAACTTGACGGTGCTCGAGGCAAGCGGGTGCTGGCCAAGGATGAGACCGTGCAAGTTGCGTGGGTTGCTCATGATCGAAAGAGTTGTGCAAAGCTCACGAGGTGAGGAAAGTTGCAAACTCAAGGAATTCGATACTCATGCAAGGTCTTGCATGCGACGATGGACCGTCCCGTGGCCATCCCAAGGCGGTGAAGGTCCGTGCATTGGAGCATTGAAACTTTCTCTTCGGCATGTGCGGGATACTTTCGTATGAAGCTGAAATGTGCAACAGTGCAGCATGTTGCTAGACCCAGAGGGGTGCGGCGAAGTATTGGTGAGGTGTCACAATCTAGCAAAGTGCATTTGCGAAGGCGAATGGGCACGCGATTTGTTCAAAGCAAAGGCGGAGTAGTCCAAGGGGCGGTGGTCTCCAAAACTTCCGAGAGGAAGGATGCGAAGAGAGATGTTGCTCCAACGGGTAGATATCCATGAGGATAAGTCCCGCTCTCCGAATGTGAATCGCGTGCAATGAACTCGCTTGAGGAGTACCTCAAGCAGAGCTCGAGGGATCGAGTGAGCGGTGAGGAGTCATCGTATGATCTCGCAAGTGGCAATGCGTTGGTGGAAGCATAGCGAGATCAAGTGGGGGAGCAACCCAGGGCAACACAAAGTGAAGGCACACTAAGAGCCGACCGTGAGTTCAGACTCAACCGAGGGCTGACCCGTGGAATGGTGGGCGGGCCACCATTAATCCAATGCTAATCGAGAAGCAGAACAACTTGGGGAAGACTTGGTGAAGTACCCAAATCGCGTGAAGGGAGTTGGCTTTGAAGACGAACATGGAGCGGAGGCTTGGTGCTTTCCTTACACGAGGTCAAGGACATGGACTCTTGCCGAGGCAAGAATCGGATCACGTGGTTCCATGGGTTTCATATTCAGATGGAGCAAACTCATCTTGCATGGTGCCAAAGATGAAGGGAGCTTCGAGGCACAAACATCTTATCTCGATAAAGCACTTGGTGGAGATTCTAAGGTGGCCGCATTTCTTGAGGCAAAGTTGGTGTCAAAAGGCCTTAGCACGGGCAAGAGGATGCAGAGACAGCTACTCTTGAAGAATATGCCACGCAGTGTTGCTATTCAAGTTGCCATGAGAAAAGCGGTGCAGCGCAGTTGTCTTTGGATAGGGGCGAGTCCCGGGGATCCGCATAATGGTGCACCTATTTCAGCGAAGTCCGGGACTTCAGGAGGAGCTGCTAGGCGATGGATCGTCCTAGAGCTAGGCCTTCGTCCTCGAGTGTGACCCGAGAGTGGGTGGACGAGTTCGATTGCCAAAGAAGCGAACAGAATCGGCAGGCGAAGGCCTGCGATGTGTTGGCGAGTCCACACATGGAGATATCGCGAGTTCGAGTTCATGCCACAGGATCGAGCTGAGAGATGTCACCAGCGACGACATGATCACGCGAGATCGTGGTGAAATGGTTCGTGGCAAGGCGGCACACACACAGCGTGTCCGTGAGGGACATGGTCATCTGGAGATATGACCGCGCGACAAGGAGCTCCAAGTTGGTG
Source organism: Musa beccarii (assembly GCA_024322285.1). Classification (NCBI taxonomy): domain Eukaryota; kingdom Viridiplantae; phylum Streptophyta; class Magnoliopsida; order Zingiberales; family Musaceae; genus Musa; species Musa beccarii. The sequence continues at coordinate 64,649,539 of CM044397.1, read as the reverse complement.
AACAACACGACGGTAAGAAGAGCTATGGATTCAAGCAGTGAATGCCATGGTACCGCAGAGGCGGGTCTTCCGTGCGTGCAGAATGTTGCATTGAATGGAAGCCTTGGACATCGCTTATGGGGCCGTGTGCCTGTCGAGGAAGAAGTTCAGATGCAAGTACCAGGGGAGTCCCATTTGGGACTGGATCATACTGAGGTATGATCGGGTGCATTGAAGAGTGGAACTACTTGAGCTCACTTTAGCTTAAGGGAGCCCGGCAAGTCAAAGGACAAGGCCGAGTGCGAACATTGCAGCCAATGAAGCTAAGGAGAACAGAAATGGTGCAAGTCCTACAACATGTGTGGCGGTGGCCATACATGGGAGTTGCGATCTGTATTTCCATCGACCAAGCCGAATCGCCTTTCGAGAGAACACAGAGGTGTTGAGCGAGGGGTCTGAATAGGGCGTGGAAGCAATGACGAGTCCAATGGGACTCGGCTACCCAATATCGAGTCATCGGTTAGATTGAAGGTGAACTCGGAGAGGAGTGTCACAATGCCACAGAGGCAGATCTACCGATCACGAAGAAGGGATGCAGATGCAGAGACAACGGATAGTAGTGCCATTGGCGTCAGCGATGCCATGGTACTGCCGAGGCGGGACTCCGGAGTCATCAATCCCTTGCTCTCTTAGAGGAGAGCACTTGGTCGTGATATGGGCCGTGGAGGAGGAGAATGCTTTGGCAAACTCCATGTACCAAGACAAGGCCGAAGGGCGAAGGCCGAGAACTTCGTAAGACCAATGTCAACAGACTTTCCATCAAGATAGCCGTGAGTGAAGGACTTGGTCGATGCAAGAGTGCATGACCAAGGATCGGAGCGAGCAGATATCGCGTCTTGTACCTTTACTACTCGGAGAGTCGGCGATGAAATGATGGAGAAGGCGGTACAATCCCAAAGCGACCAAACCTATCGAGACTTACTCCAAGTTGGAGTGATAACTTCTTGCATTCGGAAGTTCAATGGCAATGAGAAGGTGAATCACAAGAGTGACTCAGCGCCAAGGATTGCAAACACTTCAAGTGCTTGGAAGTGTGAGCTAAGAGCAAAGGCTTCCAAGAACCAACTCGACGTCACGAAGTACAAACTCGAGGAGGCGGGCGAAGACAAGTAACCTTTGCCTTCTCAACTCCCAAGAGAATGGGCGGAACTCCATTTTCAGCTCTCTTAGTTATCCAAACAGAGGAGCTCGCATGATGTGAAGACCCTTCGAAGACAACTAAGTGGAAGAAGATTCGATGGGCAAATTTTGCGGAGGAAGGACCTGAAAACTTCAAAGGTTGCGAGGTGATGCTCGTTAAAGCTCCAACAAAGCATCTATCCAGTTCAAGAGACAAGAAGAATTTGAAGATCGGCGCGATATCAAAGATGGTCTTTTCCTTTCATCGATGAATCCGCAAGAACCAAAGAAGGATCAAAGACAACTTTGCCAACCCCACACCAAAGTCGAGTCATTGGCGAGTTGAAGCGGCAAGACGGCGGATTAAAGTTCGACGACTCAACAACAAGCGGAGAACAATTGGGAGCCAAGGGGCGATCGCAGCGGGAGCGAAGATCGAAGATCCAACAAAGAAAAGAAGTTGCGTCGGCAAAGGCTTCGGCGAGGACGTCCGAAGGATTAAGTGGGGAGAATGTCACGGACAAAATTGTAAACGGCTTGTTCTTGTAATGCTTGTGCTTGTCCGTGTCTCTTTTGGGTTGTCATATAATGTAAAGCTTGTAAAGGGCTTGCCAAAGGCAAAATGCCCATATTTGAGTGAATTTGACAGCCATTGTAGGCTTGTACATAAAGTACGCGTCGAGGGAATACTTGTAATAGAATTCGGTCTGTAGTGGACCAATTTTATGCCTTTGTTGTGCAACCGTTCTGAGCTTGTGATATCCATTGTTGGAATGTGCATTGTCTATAAAGTGTTTACTAAAAGAGTGGCTTGCGGATCCCGTGTGAAGCGCTTTCTCTGTCTCCGCTTCTCTTTGCAGTCCTAAGGGATTGCAGGAGATTTCGGTAGGCTGACCTTTGCGGTGATACGCATTGGTGCCGCACGGCTTAGGCAAAACCAGCTAAGTCCGTGACAGTAGACTGCTCGAGTTATACGCCTTGGTCATAGGTTGCCCGAGTCATATAACTTGGTTGCTTGAGTCGTGTACCTCGGCCGCAGGCTGCTCAAGTCATGTACCTCGACTACAGGCTGCCTGAGTCATGTGCCTCGGCCGCAGGTTGCCCGAGTCGTAACCTCGGTCGCAGGCTGCCCGAGTCATGTACTTCGACAGCACGCTGCCCGAGTCATGTACCTCGACCGCAGGCTGCCCGAGTCGTGTACTTCGGTCGCAAGTTGCTCGAGTGGTGTACCTTGGCCATAGGTTGCCCTAGTGGTACACCTTGACCGCAGGCTGCACGAGTCATGTACCTCAACCGTAGGTTGCCCGAGTTATGTACCTCGGTCGCAAGCTACCCGAGTCGTGTATCTCGGCCATAGGTTGCCTGAGTCATGTACCTCAGCTGCAGGCTGCTTGAGTTGTGCACCTCAGCCATAGGCTGCTCGAGTCGTATATCACGGCGGTAGACTGCCCAAGTCGCGTGCCTCGGTGACAGGCCATCCGAGTCATATACCTCGGTCGTAGTCTACCCAGGTCATCAAGTCAACCATCAATTATCGAAGCCGTCCGACCAACGGTCCTCTGAGAAACCCTCCCAACGCCGACCAGAAGGCAAATCAATAACCATGACTTCAAGAGACAAAAGCCACGCCCCAAGTCCTCTCCAACAGGAGTCGATGCATGGCTTTCTCCAAGGGGGAGAATGATAGAGCATGTACCGGCACCACCTACTCACGGGTGGCGCCCTACTACCATGTTGGCATTAAGACCGAGGTGGTAGACCACCTCAGCACAGTCCGACAGCCCCTAGTTGTGCCAGAACGGGCACCGACTGAGGTACAGTGCTGTCCCGAAGGCTCGGGAGGATGCCTTCACAGTGCCGCCCCGGAAAGCTTGGGACGGCACCTCGGTAGCCCTATCGAGTACGCCCTTGCATGGGCTCAGGCGCTATCCGACGTACGACATTGTCTCGAAGACTCGGGATGGTGCCCCCCCACAGTGCCATCCTGGTTCAGGCACCGCCTGAGGCATGGTACTGTGTCGAAGGCCCGGGACGACGCCTCGAGTACATCGAGAACTTGTGCCATCCACGATATAAAATCCTCAGACCATGCTGCTCTAGGAGATCTTTTTTCTGAAGACAACTATTCTCAAAAAGATACTAATTTAAGCATCGGAGGGGTCGAGTCATACCACCCTGACCCAACCTGTGTGTGCAGGAGCCAAAAGACACGAGGCGGGTAGAACACAGGAAGGAGGTCTCACCCAGAGCGAGCCGATGACTCCTTCCCTCCAATCCGATGCCAGCTTCCCACTCGCAGCTCTACTGAGGTGATCTTAGCGCATCCGGACCCGAACTCAACTGTACTGACTTAGTGGTCACGACATAAAGGTATACTAATAGTGGCTTTAGCAGATTTCTCACCGGTGATTTGGATCATAACTTGACCAGACTTCCTCGTCGATCTTTGACAGCCGAAGAACATGATTTAATCAATTTGCTGAATGGACACCCGGGTTGCAGGAATTGTACCGCAACGTTGTTTTCTAGGCCACATCTGCTTTCTCGGGCATAAGGAACTCTTGCAAATGATTCACCATCTGCCAATAAGGAACTTTCGAATTGCATAATTTGCCTTAACTGACAAAGGGGATTCCTTCTTGCTTTAGTTTCTAGTGTATTCTGTGTGCATTACCTCAAATATAAATTGAGGTGTTCACATATAGTAAATTTTCGGGGGATTCCTTCTTGCTTTAGTTTGTAGCGTATTCTGTGTGCATTACCTCAAATATAAATTGAGGTGTTCACATATAGTAAATTTTCAGAAATACAAAAGACGTGTCTAAATTTTTGCTCCAACTTGACTACTAGTGTGTTTTGGAGAGTAAGAAAGAAAGAAAGAAAAAAAAAGCACTAAGAATCGATAAATTAAGATGTGCTTTGATTGCAAAGCTTATCCTGCGTTCATTCAAGAATGTCACCAAGTAGAATTAAGTTTGATGTAAAATGGACAGCCCAATAGATAAAGCTCCCACTAATGTAACATTTTGGGAGAATCAAATACTTGTAGGATGAAGTTTAGGATAATTGCTATGTCAAATCAAGGATACACGAGGATCCATTCAAGTCAGGTGATGGTTCCGCGTACCAGTATCCCATGGTCGTCGTTCAGATTCCTATGTGCAATGAGAGAGAGGTGATGAACCAAATTCCAGTTTTCAGCAGCTCCATATCTATGCGATGTCTTCAGTTGATGTTCCTAAGTTTTTGGATTTATCAGGTGTCCGAGCAATCGATTTCTGCTGTCTGCCAAATCGATTGGCCTAAAGTCCGATTGCTGGTTCAAGTGCTGGATGATTCCGACGACGAATCCATCCAGTTCGTGATCAGAGCAGAGGTTTCCAAGTGGAGTAGGGACGCGTAAACATCGTCTATCGGCATTGAATGGTTAGGACTGGTTACAAAGCTGGGAATCTGAAATCGGCGATGAGTTGTCACTTTTGAGAAAAAGCTATTATAACGGAATTTTTTTTCCTTATCAAAATGAGTTTGTCATCAAAATATTAATTTATTATTAAAAATAAATATTAATCAAAACAGAATAAACAGTAAAACAATGAATCAATCATAAAGTTAGACATCGAATTTTTACGTGAAAAATCTAATACGAAAAAAATCACGGGACTGTAGTCTATTTTAAACTTCCACTATTACCAATAATGATAATAGTTTTACAATAAATCTTCTCCAGAATAACAAAAAGATCATAATAATATCAAAAATACAAATCTTGATTCAATAATAATATATCATCATCACCAAAGATGGATTTCATCAAAGGAAATATTTAGATCTCACCAAATGGGTATAGTAGAAAAGTAACTCAGAGAGAATAAACTATAGATCGATACCATTAGAATTGTAGAGCTTATTGTAAGGATTCTCCACACAAAGTTTGGCCATTAATCGTTAAGTAAAAAACTCAAAATCCTAATTTTCTCTCTCCTCGTTCTCTCTTTGTTCTTTCCCTATGTGTCGCCCCTCTTTGCTGCACGCACATGTTCGCTGCCCTCACTATACGCACGTCTTTGCTTCGTGCATGTCTTGTCTTTTTTTTTCTCTTTTTAAATAACTGATTTGGGCTCAATGACCCAATTATCCAATCTAAGCCCACATATGAGGTGGATCCAACAATTCTCCCCCTTAAGCTCATATGGTGGATTGTATTAACCCTATTTTTTGCCTACATACGTCAAGCTTCTCCTTAGATAAAGACTTTGTCAATATACTTGATCCATTTTCATTAGTATGCATCTTTTTCAACTGTAATTCTTTCATCTCAAGCATATCATGAATCTAATAATATTTTATATCAATATGCTTGGATCTAGAATGATATGTTGAGTTCTTGGAGAGGTGTATGACACTCTGATTGTCACAGTAAATAGTATATCCTTCCTATTTCAAGCTCAATTCCTGTAGAAACTTTTTCATCCATAAGCTTCCTTGTAGGCTTCAGTAATTGCTATGTATTATGCTTCTGTGATCGATAGAGCAAGAACCTTGAAGTGAACTTCAAGAGATTGCTCCCCCTGCAAATGTCATCGAGAACCTTGAAGTGAACTTCCTGGAAATAATATCACCTACCATATCTGTATCTGTGTACCCTTCTAACATAGGTTCACTATTACTAAAATATAAACATAACCTAGAAGTATCTCTTAGATATCTTAATATCCATTTTACTGCTACCAATTATTTTTTTCTAAAATTAGAGAGAAATTAGCTAACAACTCTAACTGCATGAGCTATATATCTAACTTAGTACAAACCATAGCATATATCAAACTGCCTACCGCAGATGAATAAGACACTTTGGATATTTCTTTTTTTTCTTTCTCACTTGTTGGACATTATTTCGAATTAAGTTTAAAATAACTTGCAAGTGAAGAACAAATTACTTTGGCTTTACTCATATTGGATCTTTTAAGAACCTTTTTAATATAGGTCTCCTAAGATAGCCAAATTTTTCTATTCTTCCTATCACGAATAATTTTCATGCCAAATATTTGTTTCGTCGATCCTAAGTTTTTTATGGCAAAAGACTTACTTAGCTCTTTGTTAAGCTTTTCAATTTTATTAACATTATAGCCAACAATCAACATATCATCAACATATAGCAGGAGAATAATAAAATCATTATCTGAAAATTTCTTTGTAAACACACAATGATCAAATGTGGTTCTATTATATCGTTGGCTCATTATAAAGGAATCAAACTTCTTGTATCATTATTTGGGAGCTTGTTTGAGACCATATAAGCTTTTCCTTAGCTTGCACACTAGATTTTTTTTTTCCTTGACTTTGAAACCTACTGTATACTCCATGTAAATTTCTTCTTCTAGGTCACTATGAAGAAATATAGTTTTCACATCAAGTTGCTCAATTTTTTCTTCTAGCCAAACCAAAAACAACTCGGATAGAGGACATGTTCACCATACGAAAAAATATTTCTTCAAAGTCAATACCTTTCTTCTTACTAAATGCTTTCACAACTAATCGTGTCTTACATCTTTATTATGAGCTATTATTTTTAGTTTTTAATTTATAAACTCATTTATTCTTGAGAGCTTTCTTCTCTTTAGGCAACTTTACTAAGTCATAGGTGTAGTTCTCAAGTAAGGATATCATCTCTTCTTACATGGCTTTAACCCACTCATTCTTGTGCTTATATAGAATAGATTTTTAGTAAGTTTCTGGCTCTCCACCATCAGTAAACATAACATACTCATATAGACGATATCTTGTAGATGGTTGTCGCTCTCTTGTAGATCTTCTCAATGGAATCTAAACTGGTGGTGGAGATGCTTGCTTAGTTGGTTCAACATTAATTGTGAGAGCATCATCACTAACATTCTCACTACAATCTTCTTGTTCGTCTTTCCCATGATCATCATAAGCTATAGGTGGAGGAATTAGATCTAAACTCTAAGGAGTATAAACATAGGTTTTTGGCTTCTCAATATTATCACCATCATTAAACAATTAGTCTTCAAAAAATATAATATCTCTACTTCTAATAATCTTTTTGTTCACTAGATCCCATAATCTGTACCCCAACTCTTCATAACCATATCCTAAGAAAATACATGATTTTTCCTTATTATCAAACTTGGATCTCTCATCTTTGGGAATATGTACAAATGCTTTGCACCTAAAAACTCTCAAATGATCATAAGATACATCTTTCCCTTTTCATACTCTCTCTCTCTGAATATAACCTTTCAGAGGAACTAATGGAGAAAGATTTATCAGGTCAATTGTAGTTCTCATAGCCTCCCCCTAAAATGACTTAGGTAATTTGTCATGAGAAAGTATACACCTAATCCTTTCTTCAATGGTTTTGTTCATCCTTTCTAGTACACTATTTTGCTGAGGAGTTTTAGGAACTATTTTCTTAAGCCTGATACCATGAAACCTATAATAATTCTCAAAAGGACCCTTGTACTCACCACAATTATATGCTCGAATACACTTTAGTTTTCTTCTAGTTTCTCTTTCAACACTAGCATAAAATTCTTTAAAAATATCGAGTACCTAGTCTTTAGATTTCAAAGCAAAAGTCCAAACTTTTCTAGAATGATTATCAATGAAAGTAACAAAATAAAGAGCATCTCCAAGAGTTCTAGTTTGCATAGTATAGACATTAGAATGAACTAAATTAATAATATTTAATCTTCTAGATAGCGAATAAGTATGAAATACAACTCTATGTGTTTCTCCAACTAAGCAATGATCACAAGATTTAAGAGATGTACCTTGCAACTCCGGTAAGAACTGCTTTTTAGTAAGAATTTAAAGTCCTTTCTCGTTGATATGACCATGCCTCTTATGCCAAAGATCTATGCTTTCACCCTTTTAAATTGCATTAACCTCTCATTTGTGTGTTGAATCTCAGATTTTGATGATGAAACTAATTGATTGTGATTTATTATCTAACTACATTTTAAGTCACGTAGGTCTACTCGATCAGAATTAGACAGTTGATGCATGAGAAATTGATGTTATACCGGAGAAAATCACGTCAGGATATTGGACGTCGAGCCGGAGGCCAGGTCGACAATCGGTGGAAGGCTTCGAACAAGATGTCAGGCATCGGACTAAGAAGAGTGATGTTGTGCCATGGATATCGGGATTATTGAGGTCAATTGTCGATTAGGCAATAGGCTGCAAGAGAGGATGATGCGTTGAAGAATCGGACAAAGCGCCGATCAATGACGTGCCGGGCAACAGAATGTCAATTCATATTGTAATAACTATCTAGATCGAAGTAGAATTAAGACTTATATGTGCAGGTTTAACTATGATAACGATGAAAACATAAAGCGAAACAAAGTGCCGAAGTCAAGTACGATGGAATCGTTGGGAGTTCGAAAGTTCTATGGAAGTCCAAAGATTCATCGGGAGTGCTGTTGGAGCTCGCCGAGAAAGATCGAAGCTTGCCAAAGAAGCTCGTCGGAACTCACCAAGATCAATCGTGAAGTCTAGGAGCTTACCGGGAGTCCATAGAATGGTGTCCGAGGGTTTATTGGAAGACCGTCAGAAGTTGAATGGAAGCTTGTCGGAGAAAAGATTTGACGTGATGGATTTTGTATTAGCTTAGGAAATATCTTTAATTTCATAGTTAGTATGTAATTAGGGTTAAAATAGGAGGTAATCCCTTTAACCCTGTTAGGGGTCAATTGGGCCCGTACCCGAACAGGTTTGGGCTGGATGAAAGGCCCAAACAGGGTTGCTGAACCCTATCTAGTGGTGGCACCGTCAGACTAGGGTGGTGGTACCGCTTGGGTTCAGTCTCCCAAGTGGTCTGGGCGGTGGTACCGCCCTGTGGCAAAGTGCTTGAGCGGTGGCATCGCTGGTTGGGCGATGGCACCGCTGGTTGGGTGATGGTACCGCCTAGTACATTGATCGTGTCAATGTATCAGGCAGTGGTACCACCCAGTACACTGGCAGAACCAGAGTGCATTGGTGGTGGTACTACCAGTGATAGGCGGTGGTACCGCCAATCTCTGGTAAACCTAGGATGGGAAGGTTTTTGACTCTAAGTTTGAATCAGATTGGAGCATATAAAAACCTCCTCCCATCCCTGGGTTGAAAATATAAGTACATACACTTTGAAAGTAGAGAAACTCTGTTTAAATCCATAGAAATCCCCTCATCTAGTCTTTACTTATTTTCAAGTTAAAAGAGAGGAGAGAGTGCTTGTATGGGTTACCTCCTAAGCCCGTCAAAAAGAGAGAGCATTGTAAGGGAACTTGTCGTTGCCCGTTGGAAGGAGGATAACTAGTGGAAAGTCGATGGCCTCAAGTGAAGAGGAATCGGGAGTTGATGTAGGTCGTATAACCGAACCACTATAAATTCGATTTGCATTTACTTTCTCACAATTTACATTTCAGCAAACCATCTTCACTTGCTGCTCCATTTCTTCATCTCTAAATGCTTGCAAGTTAAATATTTTTTCAATATGCTATGATCGAAATTAGTTTTCATCGAAACGTGATTTTATCCTATGAAGTTTTCAATGTACGAACTTGTTTGAATCGCCTAAAATTTTCATTATTAACCGCTGTACTAATTCACTGCCCCTCTTAGTGTTGCTCTAGATCTTAATAATTAGTATCAGAGCCTCGTTATTTCTCTTTCGGATTCACACCCATGAGAAATGGCTCTTTACGGCTTTCAAGAGGGTTTTTCGATTGTTCGTCCCTCGTTCTTTAACAGATCGGACTACACAAATTGGAAACTCGAATGAGAGTTTTCTTTATTTCTCTAGATTTAAATTTATGAAATATTATTGAAAATGACTTTCAACTTCCCTCTAAATCGACGAACGAATGGTCGAACTTAGAGAAAAAATCTTTTTCTTTAAATGCAAAGGCTTTAAATGCAAAGGCTGTAAATGCCTTATTTTGTGCTTTAGATAAAACTGAGTTTAATCGGATTTTTTCTTACGAAATGGCTTTTGATATTTGGCGAACGCTTGAAATCATACACGAGGGAACTAGTAGAGTCAAAGACTCGAAAGTAAACCTCTTATTGCATGATTTTGAGCTTTTTCGAATGCAACCAAGTGAGACTATAGGCGATATGTACACCCGTTTTACGGATGTTATCAATAGTCTAAAAGCTCTTGGTAAATCTTTTTCAGATTTTGATCTCATAAATAAGATTTTAAGATCTCTTCTAAAAAGGTGGGATCCTAAAGTAACCATAATATAAGAAGCTAAAAATCTAAATGACCTTTCGATAGAAGAACTCATTGGCTCACTAATAACGTATGAAATGAGCTTTTTGTAACTTGATAAACGCTTGAACCACCTTCTAAAGAATATGAAGGATTTGAAACTTCGAACAAATGAATACCACTTGAGTGATAACTCAAGTGATGAGGACATTGAACACATAATAATGAATATTAACAAGTTCATTAAATAATAATCTAAAATAAAAAATGAACTTGAATAGAGGAAGAGGTCAAAGAAGAGGAAGACACCCAAGGATGAATCAAGAACTTCCGAAAGGCAAATGGTAAATTGGGCTTTGACGGGCTTCGTCAATGAAGTAAGCAACTTAACCAAAACTCCTTTGATTTATTTTGAAATTATATGATATTTTTTCATGAGTGCTTAATTTAGAATGTAGAAAATAAAAATTTTTTCAAAAAATTATACTATGCTTTTCTTCTAGTATTTTTGAAAAGTAAAAAATATGAATGATGATTGCTTAACTTGTGCTATTACAAGATCAATTTCATGTATGATTTTGAAATAACAATTCAATGCATGGTTTTTGACACATTATCATGATAAAATATTTTTTTTCTATCGGTTTTCACTTTCAATCTTGATGTATGGTTTTGACATAAAATAAATCATCATGATAATTGCATCTCATGCTTGCATACCTAACAAGATAAAATCAATGAACATTTATCTTGATGGCTTTACATTTTAAAACTTTACATGATCAGCGAATCTTATGTCTTGCACAAATGTATGTGTTAATGCTTAGCTTTCATATAAAAATTTTTTGAAGATGCTTTATGGTATTATGCTTGATCTTTAAATTTTTGTATCATGATTAATGAGAAATTGAAGTAATGAAAATTGAAATCCTACATTTTGGAATAATGTGTTTTTGGACTTGATGGTTTGCATGACGAAAATTATTTTTTCATATTTATAAAATGATGCATCATTTTAGCAAAAAATTGAGCATTAATCATCTTGTTATAACTAATGAAAGAGAGAATTAAAATGATTTTGATGATGCATTATGAAACCATGCTTAATGGTTGTATCATGCTTGATAACATGAAATCTCACATTTTGAAATAATGTGTATGATGAATCCATGAATCTTAATGGTTATGATGCTGCTTTTAGTTTTAAATATGATGCATGACATTTTCATATATATATATATATATATATATATATATATATATATATATATATATATATATATATATAAACATTTCTATGAAAGACCACATCACTTCAATTGAAACACATAAAAATGAAAAAAATTCACCATCATGATGTTTTGTGTTTCATGCATTTGGTCTTGATAGCTTTAACGAAACCTTGTTTCAGATTTACAAGATAATGATTTTCATATAAAAATTTTAAACATTCTTATATGAAATCAATTTGCATCAAACGAAATACAAAAGAATGACAAAGAGTACTATCATGATGTCTTATGCTTGATGTGTTTCGTCTTGAAGGTTTTTATGATGAAATCTATCTTTTATTCTTGAATGTGATACTCATTTTTATTAAGGGCAAAAGCATGCTTATAAGAAGCAAATCACATGAATAGAAGCAAATTCACAAATTTATACTTGTCATGTATGAATTTATTGAATGTGAATTTAAGGATGATTATGGATTTGACAAATACTTGATTTGTATTTACGACATAAGATACATTTTAAATATGAATAATGCTTCAATGCTTCAATCATGTTCTATCTCCTTTAATTCATTTTGTTCTTCTATAATTTTTTTTATTAACTAAAGAGGAGAACCTTCCAAATGAATCATGAATTTGAATGAAATGATATAAATGAATCACTTATTGATATATCTTTTTGAAATATCATTTTAATGTGATGTTGATAACTTGAGATGTCTTTTGGAATTCATGACATGAGATGATTGAATCTTTGACTTACTTTTTTTTATGCCTTGAAAATGAATGTTTAAATTCAGGCTTGATGAGTTGTTTTATGAGATTTTGCCTTTACATCTTGAACTTTTGCCTTTACTTTCAAGCTTATGTCTATTTGACATTAAAAGACAAATGCATGCTTAAATGAAATCAATCATAAAAAGGAAAATTCATGATTCTTTTATCTCTAAAAGTTTTTCATTTTTTTTGAAAGACAAGTGATAAATTTATTTATGATATTTTGTGAATCATTTGAATTATGAATGAGATTTTGATTATGTGTTAAAGAATCTATCATGAAATTGATGAGTTGATAATAAGTTTTTATAAAAAATCTATTTGTTATTTTAAATCTCGAAAATGATAATTTGATTATGAGTTTTGAGTTGATGAATTGACTTGAATGAGATTTTGTTTCAATCGAATCATGAACTTTCTTTTGACGTCTTGACTTGAGAAATTTCAAAAAATATGATTATTACTTGATATTTGATACTTGAAATTTCTTATGAAATGTCATCTTGATGAGAATTCCTATGCATGAATCAGGTTGCTCTTTGTGCTATCTATTCTCAAATGAATCATGAGCCTTGACATTATATCTTTCATGATATAGAAATGACAATAATTCTTTGGCTTGCATGTCTTGTGTAATGATTGAAAATTAATTTGCTTTAAGATGAATTATGAATCATGACTTGATCTATGATATTGATATATTTTTTATCATGATCCTTGGTTGTATAATTTTTTTGCTCTATTAAAAAGGTTTGTTAAATGAATCATGTACTTCTTAAATTTTTCTTGATATGATTTTTTTTATATGGCTTAAAATTTTTAGCCATTGAGTCCTCAACTTCATTTTGACAATAACTAAGGGGGAGCTAGCTTATTGGCTTAAATGTTGAATTCATATTCATGACTTGAATTTTGATGATAGAAACATTTATGTCAATATTTGTTTCTAATATCTTATTTGCTATTTTGATGAAAAAGGAAATCAATTACAACATTGCACCCTATCTTCTTTTTTAGAATGATAAAGGGAGAGAAAAATTGCTAGCTTAAAGCAAAATTACTAGCTTGGAGAAAACTTGCTAACTTGTGTATCATAAGAAAAAGTGACAAAAGTAACTAGCTAAAACTTACAAAAATTGCTACCTTGCAATTTCACGAGAAGCTAAGAATTGCTATCTTAAATGATGTAGATATTGCTATCTTGCCTATCTCAAGAAGAGAAAATGTAAATCTTAGAAAATTTACATTTCTACACTTGTCATACTTCTATGCTTGTATGTTGTAATGAAAATTTATCATGCATGATTATACAAAATTGCTAGCTCATTGCAAATAAGAAGTTGATAGCTTACAAAGGCAAAACTTAGAAAGGTGCTAGCTTGAAGTATTACAAAAAGAAGCAAAGTGCTATATCTTTTAAACTATCATGAGAAACTTGCCATGATTGAATGTTGAATATTGATGAAAATCTAGCTAGTATGATTGTAAAACTTGTATATCTTTTAAACTAGCTATAATGTTACTTCTATTTTTTGTTGATGACAAAGGGGGAGAAGTAGATTGATGAACTCATGCAATGTAATATTGATTGAATATTTTATATATTTATATGATGTTTTTTGAAAACATGATTTTGATACATATTGCTTAGATTTGGCATAATCCAAAGTTTCTATCAATTTGGTATATTAATAGGGAGAGTTTGGTTAAACTCTAGGAGTTAAAGTTAACTTCATCATCAATTAGTTGTTATCATCAAAAAGAGAGAGATCATTGAATCTCGGATTTTGATGATGAAACTAATTGGTTATGGTTTATTCTCTAACTATGTTTTAAGTCACGCAGGTCTACCCGATCAGAATTAGATAGTTGACGCAGGAGGAATTGACGTTGCATTAGAGAAAATCCTGTTAGGATATTGGACGTCGAGCCGGAGGTTCGATCGATAATTGGCAAAAGGCTTCAGACAAGACATCAGGCATCGGACCAAGAAGAGTGGTGTTGCGCCAAGGATATCGGAGTTACGAAGGTCAATCATCGATTGGGCAATAAGCCACAAGAGAGGATGATGCGCCAAAGAACCAAACGAAGCACCGACCAATGACATGCCGGGTAACAGAATGTCAATTCATGTTGTAATAACTATCTAGATCGAAGTAGAATTAAGGCTTATGTTTATAGGTTTCACTATGATAACGATGAAGACATAAAGCGAAACAAAGTGCCGGAGTCAAGTACGATGAAAGCGTTGGGAATTCAAGAGTTCAATGGAAGTCCAAAGATTTATCGGGAGCGCTGTCGAAACTCACCGAGAAAGATCGGAGCTTGTCAAAGAAGCTCATCGAAACTCACCAGTGAAGTCCAGGAGCTTGTCGGGAGTCTGTAGAATGGTGCCCGAGAGTTTATCAGAAGACCACCAAAAGTTTGCCGGAAGCTCACCGGAGAAAAGACTTGACATGACGAACTTTGTATTTGTTGAATCTCAGATTTTGATGATGAAACTAATTGATTGTGGTTTATTGTTTAACTGCATTTTGAGTTACGCAGGTCTACTATCGATCAGGATTAGACAGTTGACACTGGAGGAATTGACGTTGCGTCGGGTGATCACGTCTGGATATTGGATGTCAAGCCGGAGGTTCGGTCGACTATCGACAGGAGGCTTCGTACGTCGGGCATCGGGCCAAGAAGTGCGGAGTTGCGCCATGAATATTGAGGTTGTGGAGGTCAACCGTCGATTGGGCAACAAGCCGCTAGAGAGGGCGATGTCTTAGAAGGATTGACGGCGCCACCAATGATGTCTTGAACAAATCGAATGTCAATTCGCGTTGTAATAACTGTCTAGATCAAGTAGAGTTTTTGGTGTTTGTTTGTGCGGGAGTAACTACGAAAGGGATGAAGGCGTAAGCGAAACCAAGGGCCGAAGTCAAGTGCGATGGATCGTTGGGAGTTCGAGAGTTTGACGAAGTCCAAAGATTCATTAGGGAGTCTTCTTAGGAACCAAATGAGAATGAGTAGGAGCTTGCCGAAGGATTTTGGAAGTTCACCGGAGGTTCGTCGGAAGTTCGCGAGCTTGCCAAGAAAGATCGGAGCTTGCCAAAGAAGCTCGGGGAACTCGCCAAAATCATCGTGGAGTCCGAGAGCTTGCCGGGAGTCCGCAGGATGGTTTCCGAGAGATCGTCGGAAGATCGCCGGAAGCTCGAGGGAAGAAGACTTGATTTGCGGACTTTGTAATAGCTTAGGAAACGTCTTTAAAATTCGTAGTTAGCACGTATTTTGGGTTAGGATTAGATAACCCAAAGTGGGGCCCATTGGGCCTTGATTAGATGAGTTTGGGCCAAAATTTTGGCCCAAACCGAACCAACTCGTGCACGCTCATCAGAGCCGCATCGTAGCCGATTCTTATCGTAGCCGGCTCTTTATCGGCGCGTAGTACCGCCCGAGCAAAGCGGTAGCACCGCTGACAGTGGTTGCAACCACAGTCGCGGTAGTAATCTGCTTCAGCAAAGCGGTGGAACCGCTGACAAGTGGTTGCAACCACTGTAATCGCGGTAGTACACTTGATGCCAGCGATAGTCCGCTTGATGCCAGCGGTAGTACCGCCAAAGACATGAACACTCTGTGAGGTATCACCAGCTTGATGCCAGCGTAGTAATCTGCCAGATGCAAGCGCGGTAGTAGTACGCCTACGATCAAAATTTCGACGAGACCTCTTTAGCGGGATTTTTGAATCCCAAAATTTCCCTATAAATACCCCTTTATTTCTAGCTGGTTGTTAGACCTTTGCAGTGTTAGAATTGAGTCTAAGCTATAGCAAATTTCTGCTTTCATTTGCTCAAGTGTTCTCCTCCTTTCTTCTCCTTGTAAAAATCCCAGTAAAGAGAGGGAACCATTTGTAAAAGGTCAAAGGGTATTTGGTCCTTCCTTTCAAGAGACTTGGTAGTGGAAGTTGGGAGCCTCATTGGAGGAGGCTTCAAGAGTGGACGTAGGTCATTTGACCGAACCACTATACATCGCTATGTTTACTTATCATGTGAGTACTTAAATTCTGCATCGTAAATTTCTTAAGCTGCAAACTGATCGGTTTCTTCTCCTACTTCAAACTGCACTTACCTGAATATTTTCAAGTTAAAGTCTCTTTCGCTGAATCAAGTTCTAAAGTAAATCTCCGGAATCGGTTTTCAAGTTTTATTCAGATTTATCCGCTGCACTAATTCACCCCCCCTCTTAGTGCCACTCGATCCCTAACAGTATTAGCTTAGGAAATATCTTTAATTTCATAGTTAGTACATAATTAGGATTAAAATAGAGAGATAATCCCTTTAATCTTGTTAGGGGCCAATTGGGCCCATACCCGGACAGGTTTGGGCCAGATGAAAGGCCTAAACAGGGTTGCTGAACCCTGTCTAATGGTGGCACCGCCAGACTGGGGCAGTGGTACCGCCCTGGGGCATAGTGCCTTGGCGATGGCACCACTGGCTAGGCGGTGGTACCGCCCAGTACACTGACAAAACCACCGACAGTGACAAGCAATGGTACCGCTAGTACCCGATAAACCCGGGATGAGAAGGTTTTTGACTCCAAGTTTGAATAAGATTGGAGTCTATAAAAACCCCTCCTATCCCTGGGTTGAAAACACATGCACATATACTTTGAAAATAGAGAAACTCTATTTAAATCTCTAGAAATCCTCTCCTTTAGTCCTTACTTATTTTTAAGTTAAAAGAGAGGAGAGAGTGCTTGTAAGGGTTACCTCCTAAGCCCGTTAAAAGGAGAAAGTGTTATAAGAAAACTTATCCTCGCCCGTTGGAAGGAGGATAAATAGTGGAAAGCTGATGGCCTCAAGTGAAGAGGAATCGAGAGTGGATGTAAGTCATATGACCGAACCACTATAAATTCGGTTTGCATTTACTTTCTCTTAATTTACATTTCAGCAAACCATCTTCACTTGCTTCTCCATTTCTTCATCTCTAAATACTTGCAAGTTAAATATGTTTCCGATATGCTTTGATCAAAATCGATTTTCATCGAAATGTGATTTTATCCTACGAAGTTTTCAACGTACAAACTTGTTTGAATCGCCTAAATTTTTATTATTAACTATTACACTAATTCACTCCCCCCCCTCTTAGTGTCGCTCTAGATCTCAACATTGTGTAGCTTAGCTTCTATGATATAGAAAGAGTTTAACTTCTTTCCTCTCGCCACAATTAGAGAACCTTTAGTGAGTTTCCATTTGTTTTCACCAAAATAGTATGCAAATCTCTCATCATCAAGTCTGCTTGTAGATATCAAGTTCAGACAAATATATGAAATATGTCTAACATCTTTGAGTATTAATTTGCTCTCAGTACTGGTCTCTAAGCAAATATCTCTAATCCTCATAATCTTAGATGTACCATTGTTTCCCATTCTAACATTGCCAAAATACCAACAATGTAGGATATAAAGAAATTACCATAAGAAGCAACATAGAATGAAGCACCAGAGTCAATTGCCCAATTACTATCCTAAGCTACAAGACTGACACATCCGTCATCATAAATAATATTGATATCACATTTAGCAGCAACTGTATTGGTCTCTTTCTCATTTTTCTTCCTTTCATTCTGTTTTTGTTTTTAAAACCTACACTCTTTCTTCATATGATCTAGTCTGTTGCAGTAAAAACACTTGCTATCTCTTTTAGACTTGGATCTTCCTCTATAACTATGTGGATTTCTATTGTGACTTCTTCCACGTCTTTCTTGTTTTTCAATAATAAGTGCATCATAAGAAGATTCTCCTTGTTCTTTTCTTCTGGCATCTTCATTTAGCAAACTATCTTTAACAATGTCTATGGTTAGAGTCCCCTCTAGTGTGGAGTTACAAATTGTCACCACATATATTTCTCAACTTTTCGGTAAAGAGCTAAGAAGTAATAATCATTGCATCTCATCATTTATATTTATTTTCATAGCAACTAACTTATTTGCAAGACTCTAAAATAGACTTATGTGCTCAATAATGTTATTACTATTTTTATACTTTAAATTAACAAGCCTTCTAAGAAGAGAAATTCTATTTCCTACTATCTTTTTCGCAAAAAAGATTTTCTAATCTTTGCCAAACAACATCAGCTCTGGTTTTATTAGAAATATGCCCATGCAAATTTATATCCATCCATATTGTAATATAGGTAATAACTTTTCTATGTTGAACCTCTCATTCCTCATCTTCCATAGTATAAGATTTTTTCTTTAACTTTGATGGGCTTATATAAATTTTTGCAATATGGCAAATCTTCCATCATACGCCTTCAAGTGAAACAATTTAATGAGTTCAATTTAATTATACCATCTGACTCTTCTATTTCAATCATGCAAGAAAAACTAGTAGCAAATAATATGATGCTCTGATACCACTTGTTTGGGAAAAACCTGTTATAACGGAATAATTCTTTTTCCTCTTTGTATATCAAAATGGTTCCTCATCAAAATATCAACTTGTTAACAAAAGCAAATATTAATTAGAATAGAATAAACAATAGAACAATGAATCAATCACAAATTAAGAGACCAAATTTTTATGTGAAAAACCCAATATGAAAACAAACTACGAGACCGTAGTCTACTTTAAACTTTCATTATCACCAATAATGATAATACGTTTATAATGAATCTTCTCTAGAATAACAAAAGGATTATAATAACATCAAAAATAAAATCTTAATTTAATAGTTATATATCATCATCATTAAATATGGATTTCATCAAAGAAAAAATTTATGTCTCACCAAATGAGTATAATAGAAAAGTACCTCAAAAAGGATAAACTATAGATCGATACCGTTAGAATTGTAGAGCTTATTGTAAAGATTCTTCACATAAAATTTGGACCAAAACTGATGAAATTTGGTTATTGATCATCAAGCAGAAAATTTAAAATCCTAATTTTCTCTCTCATTTTTTCTCTGTTCTTTGTCTCTGTCTCTACGTCGCCCCTCTTTACTGCACGCACACGTTCGTTGCCCTCAATGTGTGCACGTGTTCGCTTCATCCACATCTCATTTTTTCTTCCTTTTTTCTTTTTTTTAATAATTGATTTGAGTATATTAGTCTAATTATCTAGTCCAAGCCCACATATGGTATAACAGTGACCATGTCCGAAACTACAAGTTCGTCATGATATTTAATGTAGACTTCCAATCAAACCTTGATTTCCTCAAGCTCAGCATCCCACATTTTAGGGTAAACACGTCCGACAGTTCTCGATTGGTGTGAAGGCCGATTTCGAGTGATGCTAGCTGTGCATTAATTTGTGATCAAAGGAAATCCTGAGCTCGAATTAGTCTAAGCACGGCGGAACTTCATGAACAGGGATGAGAACCTATTGACTCGTCTCCAGTACATCAACCTCTACTTCCATTTCAAGGTGGGGCAGCAGGTGAATGGAGTCTTCTGCAACGTCTTCGGGTTTTATAAGATTGCGAGCGTTTGGAGGATCAAAGCATTGGAGGAGTCCAGAGGTTGGCTCGAGTGGACAACCGTAGAGGACATGGACATTGTTGTTCGTGCCCACGTCAAGGGTTTGAAGCTCATGTTCATGAATGATGTCAAGGTAGCTGTTACGAAATAGATGCGACCACCGGATAATGTGTCGGGCTAGCCTTGTTCAGTCGTCGAAATCCAGGGGTGTCTTATCGTCACTTGCTGCTGAGATGGGTTCCCGACGCGTCTCGGGCTTGATTCCTACAGGAAGGCCTAGGTCGGGTTTTTCCCGACCGAGCCCCTCCAATGCTAGCGCCAAAATGTTACAAAATGGATGTGGCCACTAGATGACGTGTCAGGCTGGCCTTATTCAGTCGCCAAAATCCAGGGGTGTCCGGTCATCGCTTGCTGCTGAGATGGGTTCCCGGCATGTCTCGAGCTTGATTCCTGCAGGAAAGCCTAGGTCAGGTTTTTTCCGACCGAGCCCCTCCGATGCTAAAGTCAGTCAATGTTTTCTCCCCCCCATGCCCTGAAGCCAGGTGGGGGTTATATAGGCATGTCTGGAGGCATACCTCGGTCCGGATGCCGGTGGAGTTGTACAGGGCGGCACTGTACAGGTCGGCGCTACACGGTGCCATTTCGGGATCTCGGGGGCAGCCTGCTCCATACATCGCTGTCCCGGGATTTTGGGGGTGGCCTGCTACATGCATTGCCATCTCGGGATTTCGAGAGCGATTGCTCTGTTTGGGTTTGGGTGACATGGCGACGTGTGGGTGCCGTCTCATTCGACTCGAGACGGTGGGTCGGACGTGGCGATGCATGTGGGGCATCTTTATGTTGACATGTCTGCTATCGTGGATGATCCCAGAATATCTCCTATCACTTCTCTCCCCCTCCAAAGAAGACATGTTCCGAGGTCCTCGAGAGGGGGCTCGGGGCATGTCTTTGGCTTGTTCCTTCAACCGTATCGTTTGCCCTATGGAGGTTGGTGAGTTGCCTTACGGCGCTATTGCTCTTGTGCCGATGGCGATGGAATGGAATGATGTGTCGAGGGGCTACTTGGATGATTGGGTCAGAGCGCTCGAGTTGATGAATTTGGGCGCGAGTGGACTGGTGTCTGAGCTAGTGGACTCAAGCATAGATGGACTGGTGCCCGAGCTAGTGAACTCGGGCACAAAGGAACTACTGCCTGAGTTGGTGAACTCGGGCACAAAGGAACTGGTGCCCGAGCTAGTGAACTCGGGCATGGAGGGACTAGTGCCTGAGCTGGTGAACTCGGGCACAGATGGGCTGGTGCCCGAGCTGGTGAACTCAGGCACAGATGGACTAGTGCTCGAGCTGGTGAACTCGGGCACAGATGGACTGGTGCTCGAGCTGGTGAACTCGAGTACAAAGGAACTAGTACCCGAGCTGGTGAACTCGGGCTCAGAGGAACTGGTGCCCGAGTTGGTGAACTTAGGCACAGACGGGCTGGTGCCTGAGCTGGTGAACTCTAGCACAAAGGAACTGGTGCCCGAGTTGGTAAACTCGGGCACAAATGGACTAGTGCCCGAGCTGGTGAACTCGGGCATAGATGAACTGGTGCTCGAGACAGTGAACTCAGGAACAAATGGACTGGTGCTCGAGCTAGTGAACTCGGGCACTGATGGACTGGTGCCCGAGCTAGTGAACTCGAGCACACAGGAACTGGTACCCAAGCTGGTTAAATCGGATATAGATGAACTGGTGCCCGAGCAAGTGAACTCGGGCACAGATGGGCTGGTGCCCGAGCTAGTGAACTCAGGCACTAATGGATTGGTGCCCGAGCTGGTGAACTCAGGCACAAAGGAACTGGTGCCCGAGCTGGTGAACTCGGGCACAGATGAACTGTTGCCCAAACTAGTGAACTCGGGCACAGATGGACTGGAATCCGAGCTGGTGAACTCAGGCACAGATGGATTTGAATGAGCTGGTGAACTCGGGCACAGATGGACTGGTGTTGGGAAATCCACAAGGGGGAGCGACATCACATGCGTAGCGGAAGAACAGAAAACAAAACCCCAGATTTCCCGTAGAAAGTTTCCGTCGTCGTGCAAAGATTGGTGCATCAAAAACAAATTAACAAAACTGCACGTGTAAAAGAAGATACCTAGGGAGATCATATATCCTTGAATTCCTGTAGATCTGTGGGAGAGGATGAAGGAGGTCAAGCATCCTCCTCTCTAGCAGTATCCACACGGTAGGGATTGCGACGATGCACCTCTCTCTCTGGGGAGAGAAGAATAGGAGATGGCAACCAAAAGAAACCCTTAGCCAGAGCTTTGGTTCCCTCCTATTTATAGAGGCCCCGTGAAAACCCTAATGGATCTTTTGCCCTAATAGGTATTGGATCTCCATCCAATTACCTAAGCCTCTTGGATTAGTGGGTCTCTACCCAATAATCTCTTATTAGTAATTATTGGATCTCATCTCAGGATCCAATAATTCAGGGACTTAATAGATATCCAATAAGATAAGGGGTTCAGCAAATATCTTATATCCGAACCTCTACTCATCGCAACACCTACCATATGTGTATGACCCTCTAGGCCCAATATCGAGTTGGCCGTGAGTCATACTTATTAGAACTCCTTCTGACTTAGTGAATTATCATCTCGATAATATTTCACACAACTCATCGATTACGGACGTACCAGGCCACTAAGCTGCGGCCCCCAGACGATATAGGGGAATCCAATCCTTTAGACCTATCTGTCTTCAGTTACCATGTATCTATATTCCCTCATCCCTCTAATATCCCAGAGACCCTATACCGGGCATGGTGCTTGTTGAATCTCAAATTTTGATGATAAAATCAATTGGTGAAATATTTGTTCTAATCTATATTGTCAAAGATAAACGTGCAGGATTAACTACGATGGGTCAGAAACATAAAGTGATTTGCCGAGGTCAAGTCCATCCAAAGGTTCAAGAGTTCATCGTAAGTCCGAAGGATCATCGGAAGTGTTGCTTAAACCAACCAAGATCGAATCAGGGACTTGCCAAAGTTTTCAAAGTTCATCACAAAGATCGTTGAAGGTCCGTGAAACTTTACCGAGAAGGTTCGGAAGCTTGTCGAAGACTCGTTGAGCATGTCTTACAAGCTGAGTGCATGCTGGGAACCCGTCGGAAGAAATCCGAGGGAAATATCGGAGGACCGCCAAGTCTCAACGAAAAGCTCACCGAATAAGACTTGAAGAAAGTCGGCTTAAATCACTTATTAATTATGTTTTCAATTTCGTAGTTAGCACGTACTTAGGGCAAGGATTTCAAATTAATCTTGCTCTAAATTAGTAGGGGACCAACCGGGGCCCTTATCGGGCTTTTTGGGCCGTGGATAAGGCCCATTTAGCGTAATAGATCGCCGGGCGGTAGAACCGCTTTGTGCCGAGCGGTATTACCGCTGGCAGCCGTGTGTCTTTGGGTGATGCTACCGCCACTGAGCGGTAGTACCGCCGACCACATGGTGCGAGCGGCAGTAGTACTCGCCCGCCACACTGCTCCAGGCGGTAGCAGCGCCTGCTCTAGGCGGAAGTACCGCCTCAAACAGGCAGTAGTACTGCCCAGACTCGGGAACTCCAAATTTGATTTCAAATTTGGAGCCCAATTTGAATCCATTTTGGATCTATAAATACCCCCCTTTCTCAGCTGAAAGGTAACCCTTTTTTAGAGTTAGAATCTTATTTTTGAGTCTTTGATAAGTCTTGAAAAGTCTTGTTCTTGCTAAGTGTTCACCTCCTTCTTCTTCTTGAGAAATCTTGTAAGAGTGTGAACTTCTTGTAAAGGGTTGTAAAAAGGGGGTATTGGTTCTTCCCCTTCAAAGGATTGCTAGTGGAAGTGCGGAGCCTCATCGGGAAGGCTTCAAGAGTGGATGTAGGTCATTTGACTGAACCACTATACATCATTGTGTTCATGAATGTGTGAGTGTTTACTTTTCTGAATCATTTCAATACTTAGCTACAAATTGTTTAGTTCCTTGCTGCTTCATTTACTCAAGCAACTTCTTACAAGTTCTCTTTCAACGAATCGAAGTCTTTCTACTAACTTGTCTTTATACGAAATCGGATTCAAAGTTACATATTTAATCCGCTGCACTAATTCAACCCCCCCCCTCTTAGTGCCTTTTCGATCCTAACAATTGGTATCAGAGCAAGGTTTGCTCTCATATTGGTTTAAAACCCAAGAGAGATGGCCTACTCCGGTATACAAGAGGGTTACTCCATTACTCGTCCGCCTTTGTTTAATGGGTCGAATTATACGTATTAGAAGACTCGTATGAGGATTTTTCTCATTTCTATGGATTTTGAACTTTGGAATATTGTTGAAAATGGATTTGCAAAATCTTCTCTTCCGATGAGTGAGTGGAATGAGTCGGAAAGAAAGATTTTTGCTCTCAATGCAAAGGCTATGAATGCCTTATTTTGTGCGCTTGATAAGAATGAGTTTAATCGGGTTTCTATTTGTGAATCGGCTTTTGATATTTGGCGCACTCTTGAAATCACTCATGAAGGCACTAGCCGAGTGAAAGAGTCCAAAATCAACATTCTTATACACTCTTATGAACTTTTTCGGATGAAACCAAATGAGTCCATTGGAGACATGTACACCCGCTTTACGGATGTCATCAATGGACTTAAGGCTCTTGGTAAAGGTTTTTCTAACTTTGAGTTGGCAACTAAAATCTTAAGATCTCTTCCAAAGAGTTGGGATCCAAAAGTTACGGCCATTCAAGAGGCCAAGGATCTTAAAATATTTCCGCTTGAAGAACTTATTGGGTCTCTAATGACCTATGAGATGACATGCCATGCTCATGAAGAGCTTGAGAACCCCCTTCCAAAGAACAGGAAGGATATGGCACTTAGAACACAAGAAGACCACTTGAAAGGAACATCAAGTGATGAGGATAGTGACAAAGACATTGCACTTTTGACTCGAAAGTTTAAGAAATTTATAAGAAAGAACAAGTTTAAAAACGACACAAAAAATAAATTTGAATACAAAAAGGACCAAGTTATTTGCTACGAATGCAAAAAGCCGGGACACTTCAAGCATGAATGTCCTCAAGCCAAGAAGAAGCAACCCAAGAAGAAGAAAGCTTTCATGGCTATATGGGATGATTCAAGTGACTCCGAGGTCGAAGAGGCAAGCAACAAAGAGGAGGCTAACTTCGCTCTAATGGCCCTTGGAGAAGAGGTTAGTGAATTATTTAGTGAAGAATTATCTTTCGATGAGCTTTCTATCGCTTTTCATGAGTTATTTGATGAATGTAGAACTATTAGTAAGAAATTCAATTTGCTTAAGAAAGAGCATGATTTATTACAAAATAAGTTCAATAACCTACAAACTCCTTCTTTACCCCCATGCTCTAAGTGTGAGCACTTAGAAGAAATAAAAAGGGAGAACTTGCTACTTAAAGAGACCTTAAACAAGTTCAAGGTCGGTAGCAAGGGCTTGGACATGATCCTTGCAAACAAGGGTCACGTCGGAAATAGAAGTGGAATAGGATTTGTGAGTGGATCTCATCAAAATCCTACTACCTTCATTAAAGGATCCACATTGCATGTATCACCCTATTTGAAATGCAATTTTTGTGGTAAACGGGACATGTTGCTTACAAATGTCCGTTCAAGAAAATTAGTCCACAAAATTAATATGGGTTCCCAAAGGAACCATAAACAACTCAATGCCAGATTACAAATTAAGTAGATCAATTTGTAGGGCACTCAAAATTAAATGGGTACCTAAAAACCATCCTCTTTTGTAGACAAACTCACAAGCTAGGAGCAAGAAATGGTATCTTGATAGTGGATACTCAAGGCACATGACCGGAGATCCATCTCATTTCTCTATGCTCTCTAGCAAAGAAGAAGGGTATGTCACCTTCGGAGACAACAACAAGGGTAAAATCATTGGCAAAGGAACCATTGGTAACAAATCAAAATTTTCAATTGATGATGTCTTGTTAGTTGATGGCTTAAAACATAATCTCTTAAGCATTAGTCAATTGTGCGATAAAGGCTATGTTGTTAGATTTGAATCTAATGTTTGCATTATTAAAAAATCAGACAATAACATATCCATGATTGCTTTAAAGCAAAACAATGTCTACACCATAAATATTGATGAATTATGTAATGAAATGTGTTTTTCGGTTTTGAATGATGATGCTTGGCTTTGGCATAGGAGATTAGGCCATGCAAGCATGAAACTAATTTCTAAGATTTCATCTAGTGAATTAGTAAGAGGCATCCCAAACATGAAATTTGTTAAGGACAAGGTATGTGATGCATGTCAACTAGGAAAACAAATAAAGACTAGTTTCAAATCAAAAAATCAAATTAGCACCACTAGACCATTGCAATTGATCCATTTGGACTTATTTGGACCAATTGATATAACAAGCCTAGGAGATAGCAAATATGCCTTTGTAATTGTGGATGACTATAATAGATACACTTGGACCTATTTCTTGGCTCATAAAAGTGATTGCTTCAAATATTTTTCTAAATTTTATAAACTCACTCAAAATAAAAAGGGTTTTATGATATCATCAATTCGAAGTGATCATGGAGGTGAATTTCAAAACCATGACTTCCAAAATTTTTGTGAAATTAACGGATATGATCATAACTTTTCTACTCCAAGAAATCCATAACAAAATGGAGTAGTGGAAAGGAAAAATAGAAGTTTGCAAGAAATGGCTAGAACCATGTTAAATGAATACAATTTACCAAAATATTTTTGGGCCGAAGCCGTAAATATGGCTTGCTATGTTATGAATAGAGTTCTAGTGAGACCATCCCTATCTAAAACTCCATATGAATTATGGAATGATAAAAAACTCAATGTTTCTTATTTTAAAGTTTTTGGTTGTAAATGCTTTATTTTAAATGAAAAGGATGCCTTAGGAAAATTTGATGCAAAATCCAATGAAGGCATATTTCTTGGTTATTCTTCCGTTTCTAAGGCTTTTCGTGTTTTCAACAAAAGAACCTTAGTTATAGAAGAATCTATTCATGTGGTTTTTAATGAAAATTCCGAATTTAAGAAAAAAATATTTTGATGATGATTTTGGCTTTGATAATTTGAATTTGAATGAACCCTCTCCTCAAAATGATAACTTGGATGCATCTTCTTCCCAAACTTCCTTACCTAAGGAATGGAAGTATGTAGATGCTCATCCCAAGGAGTTAATTATAGGAGATGCATCGAAAGGGGTTCAAACTCGCTCTTCTTTCAAAGATTTTTGTGCCCATGCCGCTTTTCTTTCTCAAGTTGAACCAAAATGCATTGATGATGCCTTGAAAGATGATTCTTGGGTTATCGCAATGCAAGAAGAATTGAATCAATTTGAGAGGAATGAGGTATGGAAGCTTGTTCCTAGACCAAATGATCACTTAGTTATTGGTACTAAGTGGGTCTTTAGAAACAAGCAAGATGAATGTGGTATCGTGGTTAGAAACAAGGCTAGACTAGTTGCCAAAGGTTTCAACCAAGAAGAAGGTATCGATTACGAAGAAACCTTCGCTCCGGTGGCAAGATTAGAAGCCATTAGGATGCTCCTTGCCTATGCTAGTAGTAATGATTTCAAATTATTTCAAATGGATGTCAAAAGTGCATTCTTAAATGGTTTTATCTCTGAAGAAGTGTATGTCGAACAACCACCTGGATTTGAAAATTCTCTTCTCCCTAACCATGTGTTTAAGCTAACTAAGGCTTTATATGGTCTAAAACAAGCCCCTAGGGCTTGGTATGAGAGGCTTAGTTCCTTTTTAATTTCAAATGATTTCACTAAAGGCAAGGTTGATACTATATTGTTTATTAAATATTTTAAAAATAATTTTTTTATTGTTCAAATTTATGTTGATGATATTATTTTTGGTTCTTCGGATGAATCACTATGTGAATCTTTTGCCAAGTGTATGAGTCATGAATTTGATATGAGTCTAATGGGAGAATTAACCTTCTTTCTTGGATTACAAATTAAACAACTTAGTAATGGCATATTTCTTAATCAATCTAAATACACATTAGAATTGTTAAAACGATTTAATATGGACAGCTCAAAAGCCATCCACACTCCAATGAGTACTTCCACCAAGTTAGACTTGGATGAAGATGGAGAAAATTTTGATCAAAAGACATATAG
Organism: Musa beccarii; assembly: GCA_024322285.1. Lineage (NCBI taxonomy): Eukaryota > Viridiplantae > Streptophyta > Magnoliopsida > Zingiberales > Musaceae > Musa > Musa beccarii. Next base: position 64,621,513 of record CM044397.1, on the reverse strand, counting down.
GGGCATGATAGACGCTGCTCTATCTTACTTGCAACTAGGCCGATATCATTTTTAGTGTGGGACTTTGTGCGAGATTTCAAGCTAATCCTAAGTTGTCTCACCTTAAAGCCATTAAAAGAATTTTTAGATATCTTAAAGGTACTCCTAATCTAGGATTATGGTATCCAAAATCATGACTTTAATTTGATAGCCTATGCAGATGGATTTTGGTGGATGTAGAATAGATAGAAAGAGTACATCTGGAACATGCCAATTTTAGGACATGCACTTGTTTCTTGGACTTCAAGAAACAAAATTCTGTCGACTATCTACTGGCGGAAGCCGAATACATAGCCGCAAGTGCATGTTGTGCTCAAGTTATTTGGATGAAAAATACATTAGAAGATTATGGAATCTATTTAAATAACATTCCTATAAAATGTGATAATACAAGTGCCATTTGTCTTACAAAAAATCCTATTCAACACTCTAGAACTAAACACATTGATATAAGACATCACTTTATACGAGATCATGTTAACAGTAGCGATGTCACTCTTGAATTTATCGATACAAAATATCAATTAGCGGATATTTTTATAAAACCATTAAATGAGGAACAATTTGATTTTATTAGAAGGGAATTAGGCATGTTAAATTGTCCAACTAATTGAGCATTATTATATGAGATTTTTCTTTGAAATTTCAGTTTTCATTGATTTAACTTCCTCTTGAACCTTCAACTTCCTTTGAAATTTTCTTTGAAATTTTCTTTGAAATTTCGGTTTTCATTGATTTAACTTCCTCTCAAACCTTCATTTGAAATTTCGGAGTTCCTTTTGATATGATCTCATCCTTAAAATCTCTGAAAACAAAATTTTGTATGATTATTAAAAAAAAAAAAAAATTTGTCCAATGCGAGTAGCACCGCTCGAACAAGTGTAGTACCGCTGGTACTTTGCTCCCAGCGTAGCACCGCTTGCAGTTGGCGATAGTAGTACCACCCGAACACCCCCATATTGAAGGGGTGTTAGGGTCGGCGATGGACGACCAAAATCAATTGGCTTGCTGAGAGATCTCTTCAGTGGTCGACCAAATCAATTTGCCCCCATCTAAACGTTGCTCCCATCTAAACTCTGCTCCTGGCGGTCGACCAAATCAATCTGCCCCATCTAAACGCTGCTCCCAAGCGGTCGACCAAATCTCTTCCCTTCAATCCTCTTCCACCTAAGCCCCTCTAAAACCTCTCCTCTCCATTCTTCCTCCTCCTCAAGGACAATCAAAGGTAGAAAACACAACAAGGTAATAGTTGAACCTTTCTTCTTCCTTAGTGTTTCAATTCGTGATCTAAGCTTCTCTACTCTAAGCCTTCTCTTATAATTGCTTGTCTTTTCCTTCTCATTTTTTTGTTTTGTTCATCATAGACATGGCTCCCAAGAAATCAACAAGGGGTAAAGGGAAAGGTTGGAAGGAGATTCATTTGATCCAACCCTTTTAGATCTAGTGAGATAGCCTTAGAATACCCAAAGTTTGATTGTAAAACCATTCATAAGGGTAAATATGTTGATCTAGATGAACTAGGTAACCTAGAACCTATTAGATGGTTTGCTAATTTAAATGCTCTACCCATCTTGCAAATTGATGAACCAATCTATCCTAGGTTGGTTAAGCTATTCTATGCCAACATGATTATTGAAAATGATGTTATGTCCACCTATGTGTTAGGTACTACAATTCAAATTTCTGATCGTATCATATGTGAGTTACTAAGAATTGAAGAAAAAATATAGGATGTTACTGTAGAGGGCAATGGGATATGGATGCAATCGGAGCTACCTACTCCGAAGCTTTAGAAATGATTTTTGCAAATCCTAACTTAGACATCATCCCTAAAAGCTGTGAGCATTTACTCCCTTTTAACTCGAAATTACTTCATCACATTATGATAAGCATTTTACTTCAAGCGGTTTCATCTTGATGAGATAAGTATGTTAGAGCCGAGTACAATGTATTGGATTATGACTAGGCAAAATAATTGCTTTGGTTATTTGATTAGACAACAGATGAAAGAAATTTTCTCTAAAGACTTGATGTTGTCATTTGGTGGGTTGATCACTAGATTCATTCTTGCCCATAATATTTGTGTGTCACCCGACGAGGAAGTATTAAAAGCTGCTAGATATAACATAATTAATAGAAGTCTCCTAAAGCGCCTTAGATGCACCTTTAGAAATGGCATATGGATTAGGCAACCTAGAGGAGTTGATATAGTTCCTCCACCAGAAGAGCAACCTGAAACACAAGTTTTTAGGGGACATGAATCTCCTCCGCCTAGTCCCGTTCATCCAGCACCGGTTGAGCCAGCTCCTGTTTCATCTACTGATGATCCGATCATGCTTGCCTTACATCAAATCTCATCACAGCAAACTGAACTTCTGAAGGAAATGCAACATATGAACCGCAAAATAGACCACTTGTATAGGCATCTTGGAGTTCCTCCTCCGGAGTAGCCATTGTTTTTTCTGTTTTAAAACACTTGTCCTGTTATGTTTATGACTACTTTGGATGATGTGGTGTGTTGTTACTTTCATCTACTCAACTTTTGAATGAACGTTCTTAATTCAATTTGATCGTAATTTTGTGACTATTATGGATGACACTATGGATGACACTTTTTCGAATGGTTTCTTGCTCTCTCCATGGCTTATTTGATCCCAATAAGTGATTTCTCTACCTTCCTTATTTTTTGTTGATGACAAAGGGGGAGAAAAATATAACTTGCTATGATGGAGTAATATGCTTAAAGCGAAGTATCGCATTGCAAATGCTTAAGAACTCTTACTCTTGAGATAAGCTACTTTTTGATTGATATCATGTATTTATATCAAAACACACTTATGGATATCACTTGATCTTTATCATGTTGGAATTAATTTTTCTGATTCTTATAGGTGGAAATACTTTGGCATTATTTAAAGTACACTGTTTTTAGTATTTATGCTTAAGCTTGTCTTTTAAGCTTTATGTTGAATAACATCTATATTTACTTGGCTTAAATTCAAAAGATTGAATTGAAGCGCCTTTTACCTTCGATTATATGGCATATAGATAGGGGGAGTTGAGTTTAACTCCATCATCAATTGATTGTCATCATCAAAAAGGGGGAGATTGTTGAATCTCGGATTTTGATGATAAAATCAATTGGTGAAATATTTGTTCTAATCTATATTGTCAAAGATAAGCGTGCAGGATTAACTACGATGGGTCAGAAACATAAAGTGATTTGCTTGAGGTCAAGTCCGTCCAGGTGTTCAAGAGTTCATCGGAAGTCCGAAGGATCATCGGAAGTGTTGCCGGAACCAACCAAGATCGAATCGTGGACTTGCCGGTTTTCGGAAGTTCATCACAAAGATCGTTGAAGGTTCGCGAAACTTTGCCGAGAAGGTTTGGAAGCTTGTCGAAGACTCGTTGAGCATATCTTACAAGCCGAGAGCATGCTGGGAACTCGTCGGAAGAAATCCTAGGGAAATATCGGAGGACCGCCGAAGTCTCAACGAAAAGCTCGCCGGAATAAGACTTGAAGAAAGTCGGCTTAAATCACTATTAATTATGTTTTCAATTTCGTAGTTAGCACGTACTTAGGGCAAGGATTTCGAATTAATCTTGCTCTAAATTAGTAGGGCCAACCGGCCCTTATCGGGCTTTTTGGGCCATGGATAAGGCCCATTTAGCGTAACAGATCGCCGGGCGGTAGAATCACTTTGTGCCGCGCAGTACTACCGCCTGGCAGTAGCTGTGTCTTTGGGCGGTGCTACCGCCCTTGACTGAGCGATAGTACCGCCTGGCCACATGGGTGAGCGGCGGTAGTCTGCTTGCCACCACACCGCTCTCAGTGGTAGCAACCTTGCTCTAGGCGGAAGTATCACCCAAGCAGCGTAGTACCGCCTGCATTCCGAAACTCCAAATTTGATTTCAAATTTGGAGCCCAATTTTGAATCCATTTTGGATCTATAAATACCCCCTTTCTCAATTGAAAGGTAACCCTTTTAGAGTTAGAATCTTATTTTTGAGTCTTTGATAAGTCTTGAAAAGTCTTGTTCTTGCTAAGTGTTCACCTCCTTCTTCTTCTTGAGAAATCTTGTAAGAGTGTGAACTTCTTGTAAAGGGTTGTAAAAGGGGTATTGGTCCTTCCCCTTCAAAGGATTGCTAGTGGAAGTGCGGAGCCTCATCGGGAAGGCTTCAAGAGTGGATGTAGGTCATTTGACTGAACCACTATACATCATTGTATTCATGAATGTGTGAGTGTTTACTTTTCTGAATCATTTCATTACTTAGCTGCAAATTGTTTAGTTCCTTGCTGCTTCATTTACTCAAGTAACTTCTTACAAGTTCTCTTTCAACGAATCGAAGTCTTCCTACTAACTTGTCTTTATACGAAATTGGATTCAAAGTTACATATTTAATCCGCTGCACTAATTCACCCCCCCCCCTCTTAGTGCCTTTTCGATCCTAACAGTGCTGTCAGGCCCATACGATCTCTCCTCGAGTCTTGCTCTTATCGGATTCTCCTAAAGAACTCTTTCTCTCTCAATCCGAATAACCTTGGCCAAGGATTTGTTTGAGCAAGGACACATGGGATATTCCTCTCATGATACCGAGAGCGGATGATCCTCTATTGACACTCAATAGCCCTCGTAAGGTTGGCTACCACTCCCAATGACCGACTGTACTAGATCTGAAACTTTCCAAACCTATAAGTCCGGTATCAAAGAGTGGAGTACTCATACAGGACATCCTTGGTGTCTCAAGTCTAAGGACCAGATACACTATTGGAATTACGGAATCGCTGTCTGACGTGAGATATCAATAACCATCCAACATTCCGTAGGCGGAACAATCAGTGAACTCATTCTCCAATGAGCACCTGCACTATACCCTTAGTGTCCCCACATGAGTAGCTATGAGACTAGCTACCTTCATTATATGAATGGGTATATAGCACACCAGTCTATCCGGTTATCTCGATGTCCTTCTCGAGTAACCTATGACCAGAATAATTTAGGGTCTGTGTTTAAAGGTGAATTGGTTTCATTATCATGATCTCATTACGATCTGATTCCCATTGCACAGATCCAAGGACATCACAATATATTCAACATGCAAGATAAAGTGATATAATGCCAATAATCATAAGCAAAGAGATTGACGCAGCGTGTTACAAGTGCAATCACTCATATAATTGGCTTATAGGACACCTATAACTAGCAATCTCTCACTTGACCTAAAGTCAATCACTAACATGTCTGATCCCTATCAGACCTCTATGACGCTCAAAGATAATCTGAGTCAGTGGTTTTGTTAGTGGATCTTCAATGTTATCTTCGGACAGAACTCTTTCGATTACTATATCTCTTCGGGCCACGATCTCTCTAATAAATTGGAACCTCTTCAGAACACTTTTGATGAGACCCAGGTTCCCTTATTTAAGTAATCGTCCCGTATTTGTTGCAATATAAAGGAATCAGCTCCTCGCTGCTCAGGATGACTCCTAGATCTGTGATGAACTTCTTCATCCAGACTCCCTCCTTTGCTGCCTCTATCGCAGCAATGTATTCCGCCTCTATGGTCGAGTCAACAGTAGTGTCTTGCTTGGAACTCTTCTAGCATACTGCTCCTCCATTCAAGGCGAGCACATGCCCTAAATTAGACTTGCTATCATTGACATCGGACTAGAAGCTCGAGTCCGTGTAGCCCTCAGCCTTGAGGCTACTACCTCCATATACTAGTAAAAGATCCTTAGTCCTTCTCAAGTACTTAAGGATACATTTTACTATTTTTTAGTACTCTAAGCCTGGATCTGCCTGATATCTGCTCGTGACACTCAGAGCATGTACTATATCAGGCCTAGTACATAGCATAGCATACATGATAGATCCTATCGCTGATGCATATGGCATCATATCCATGTGTACCCTTTCTTCAGGAGTCTTTGGGGATATACTCCTAGAAAGTGATATTCCATATCTCATTGGTATGAGACCACTCTTGAAATTTTTCATACCAAACCTTTTGACAATGGTGTCTATGTACCTGGACTGGGACAAGCCAAGCATCCTCTTGGATCTATCTCTATAGATCCGTATTCCCAATATGCAGGATGCTTCCCCTAAGTCCTTCATGGTGAAGTGCTTAGATAACCAAGTCTTTACTGTGGAGAGCATTCCTACATCATTCCCAATGATCAGGATGTCATCCACATATAATACCAAAAAGGTGATAGTGCTCCCACTTACTTTTTTGTATACACAAGGCTCATCTTCATTCTTAACGAAGTCATAAGATCTGATCGCCTCATCAAATCTTATGTTCTAACTTCGGAAAGCTTGCTTCAATCCATAAATGGACCTAAGTAACCTACACACGTTATCTAGGTTATCCCTAGACACGAATCACTCAGGCTGTATCATATACACCTCCTTCTCGAGGTTACCATTGAGGAATGCGGTTTTGACGTCCATCTGCCAGATCTCATAATCATAGTGTGCTACAATAGCTAATAGAATTCGAATAGATTTTAGCATGGCTACAAGTGAGAAAGTTTCGTCATAGTCAACACCTTGCCTTTGACGATACCCCTTAGCCACTAGTCTTGCTTTATAGGTCTCTACCTTTCCATCTACTCCAATCTTCTTTTTGAAGATCCACTTGCAACCAATGGGTACAATACCCTCGGGTGCATCAACTAGGTTCTAAACCTTGTTGGAGTACATGGAATCCATTTCTGAATTCATGACTTCTTATCATTTTCCAGAGTCTATGCTCATAATAGCCTCCTCGTAGGTCTAAGGATCAATATCCTTAACATCCTCTCTTCTGATATGTCCTACATATCTCATAGGAGGATGGGATACTCTATCGGACCTTGTGTTCATAATAGTGTTCCTTCTCAAGGAACACTATTCTCTTGGCTATAAAGACCTTTTGGTCCTTAGGGTGATAGAAATAATACCCACAAGTTTCCTTGGGGTATCCCACGAACTTGCACCGTTCCGTTCTGGATTCCAACTTGTCAGGGTTGTGTCTCTTAACGTGGGCAGGGCAGCCCCAAATCTTAACAACTTTAAGATCGAGCTTCTTCCCATTCCATATCTCATATAGAGTAGACATCACTAATTTAGTTGGAATTCTGATCAGAAGGTAAGCTGTGGTCTCTATGGCATATCCCCAAAATGAGATGGGTAGGTCGACGAAACACATCATGGAACGCACCATGTCTAATAGTGTGTGATTCCTCCTTTCTGATACACCATTAGGCTATGGTGTATAAGGAGGTGTCTATTGGGATAATATCCCATAATCTTTGAGGAATTAGGTAAACTCTATACTCAAGTACTCACCTCCTTGATCTGATTGAAGGGTTTTAATACTCTTTCCAGTCTGGTTCTCTATTTCTCATTTCTTCTTAGACTCACTTACACTCATGATATGTGGAGCTGTATTTAGCATAAAAAAATCATTATGCAATATTCCTCTCGTGATGATCTCATCATCTAATATTATTGAACAACCATTGTTCTCAAAAACTAATTTATATCCATTAACTATCAAACATAAAATGGAAATAATATTTTTGATAATAGAAGGAACATAATAGCATGCATCTAATGTAATAATAGCTCCACCAGGCAGATGTAAGGTGACCTTGCTAACAGCCACTATAGCAACCTTTGCTCTATTGCCCATTTTAAGGTTCATCTCACCTTTGTTTAATCTCCTAAATCCTGCCAGAACCTGCAACGAATTACAAATATGATAAGCACTCCTAGTATCTAATACCCATGTGTTATCATAAGATATAAGATTTTGACAAATGGAGACTGATCATGAATGTACCTGAAGCTTCTGTAAGCTTCTGTTTCGCCCTCTCTGCAAGGTACTCTTTGCAGTTCCTCTTCTAGTGCCCATCTTTGCCGCAGTGGAAGCACTGGCCTTTGTCCTTTGTTGGGTCTTTCTTGGCAACCTTTGCCTTACCCATTTTACCCTTGTCCTTGCCCTTGTTAAGGGTCTTCTCAGCCTTCCTTTTCTTTTTGGTCTCACCAGTGTAGAGAACCAGCTTCTCTTTCTTGATAGTGCTCTCTGCTTCTCTCAACATATTGAGGAGGTCTGGGAGGGTCACCTCAAGTTTGTTCATATTAAAATTCATTATGAACTGAGAAAATGAATCTGGTAGGGATTGAAGCACAAGATCCACACACAAGTTATCCTCCAGGACCATTCTTAGACCTGTGAGTTTCTTGATCCACTTAATCATCTTAAGGACATGGTTCTGATCCGGTGTCCCCTCAGTCGTCCTAGCACGGAAAAGACTCTTTGATATCTTATATCGCTGAGTTCTTCTCTGTTCCTCAAACAGTTTACGAAGATGCAGGAGAATAGAATTAGCATCCATACTTTCATGTTGTCTCTGTAACTCAGTAGTCATAGAGGTTAACGTATAACACTGGGCAAGAGTGGAATCATCTAAGTACTTCACATAATGAGCGATCTCATCCTCGCTTACCTCTTCGTCGGACGTAGGGATCACTGTATCAAGGACATACGCGATTTTCTCTACCGTGAGAATGATTCTCAGATTGCGAAGCCAATCCGTATAATTTGGACCAGTGAGGTAGTTGGCATCAAGTATGCCACATAAAGGATTTGAAAATGATATTTTTCTAAAATAAAAGATATAGCAGAAATAAATAACATACAGACTTTGCAGAAATTTAAATAATTAAGATACGGACTTTTATCTTAATGTATTTCCACTAATTTTTTACGAGACACACAACACCCTCCGGTATGTGAATCGGAGACCCCCGGCGGATCTCTAGTAGAGATCAGGATCCAATCAGTGTCTTAACGTAACCTCGAGGGACTCGACCAATCACGTTAAGCCTGTAAAGGTAGGCAACTCTTGCCAATCATGACTCCTTATGATTCTTGTCCTGTTCGGCCTCTGAACCATTATGGCCTCGAGGGACTCGACCAACCATGATGTTCGGTTAAGTCATCACCATCGTTACCAAATGAGTCTGATTCGGTGATGTACTCTCGAGGGACTGGACCAAGCATACCATGTTCTCAGGTCACCAATGACATCTCTATGTCATAGATAAGATAGCGAAATGCGATATAGGTGAGTCTCGAGGGACTCGACCAACTCAACCTACACCAGGAATCAGTTCCTACCTATAACAATAGAAGGCCACGTGGGTCAATCTAATTGTCTCACGTTTACCGACTTAATATTATTAATAGAGGGGATTTTGGTTTGGTCTCCTAATATAATGTGTCACACACATACATATACGTATTTAATATATATATATATATCTACATCGCATGTAAATATATATATATATATATATATATATATCTACATCGCATGTAAATATATATATATATATATATCTACATCGTATGTAAATATATATATATATATATATCTAGTAGGTGTATAACTAATCACACATCACATGAGCAATCACACCAGATGATCATGGACCACATCTTGATGTGATTAGGCCCAAGCCAATTGGCCCAATCACTCACATCAAGATCTATGTGTGCTTCGGTGCATCTCCATGCCCTGTGATCACCCTTCTCGCTTCGTCGGTTCCGTCGGCATCTCAACACATCTTTATGCGCCGGATCATTCGTCTCGGTCTCGTGAGTCACGCTACCGCTGTGCCTCCTTTGATAATTACAACATAATTACAAGCACGCAAGCCCGATAATAAATAAAAAAAGAATAGAGACTTACAGGCCCCAATAATAATAATCACATGTACATATATCACATCACAAGTCCATGATCATCTGTCCACATCATACATCACATGTATATGTTATTTTATAAAACTAACTACTAGATAAAGAAAATAACAGTTAATTAAACTATTTAATTAATATATTTATTTTTCTGAAATCAGGGACATAAAGGAAATTTTTGAATTTCTAAGGGTATTCTGGTCATTCGGCCATAAGAGATAAAATTAGAATTTTAAAAATTTTCTAGGGGTATTTTAGTCATTATATCAAAAGGGACAGAAATCAGAATTTCTGAAATTTTGAGGGGCAAAATTATCTTTTGCCCAAAAACCAAGTACCTTTCCCTTCTGCAGAGTTGCGGCCACTACCACCCTGCCGACGGCGGCCACTACGGCTGGGCACGCCGCCCCTGCTCGCGGGCACAACGCCCGTAGGCGGTCTATCCTCGGGCGATGCTGCCCCTTGTGGGTGAGCCCACATCTGCGGGCAGATTGCCCGTAGGCGGCGCTGCCCTTATGGTCGGTCGCATGGCGGATCTTTGCTCCTTGCGGGCTGGCCGCGGATGGCGTTGCCCCTTTGTTAGAACCCTTGCGGATTCTAAGCTTGGGGTTGATCTCTATAGGGGATCGGCCTCCTTGGAACTCTACAAGGGTTCCTTCCTCCAAATTACTGCTCAAAGGCTGCTAAAAGATTGATCTATTCATGATGAAAAGAGGATGAATACATGGCTATTTATAGGGCTTCTAAACCCCAACTACTAATAGGACTCTTACTCAAGACTCCTACTTCTAACCTACTTCTAATTATGACTCCTTCTCTAGTAGGACTCCTAATTCTAATAGGACTCTTTCCCTAATAGGACTCCTACTTCTAATATGACTCTTTTCCTAATAGGACTCCTACTTCTAATAGGACTCTTCCTCTAATAGGACTCCTATTTCTAATAGGACTCTTTTTCTAAGAAGCAACCTAACCCTAACCTAGCCGGCCTCTTCACCTCTTTAATAGGGGTCGGCCAGATAGGATTTACATGAATGCCCTTATCAATGAAACTAAATTATGACTCTCATAGCTAGAGTCCTAACAGATTAGGACTCTCCTAGCTAGAGTCCTAACAGACTCGCCCTCTTCAAATCAGCTTTGTCCTCAAGGCTGACACTCCATGAATTTTGAGAATTTGATATTCAAGTCATCATAGTTCTCCCAAGTGGCATCTTCTGCTGGTAGGTTTGCCCACTGTATTAACACTTCAGTAGCAGGTCGTCGTCGTCGAGTCACGATCCGTCGATCAATAATGGCACTTGGTTGGGTCTGGAGCTCTCCTTGGGTAGTTATATTTGGTAGATGGCTTTGGGCTGTCTCATGTTGTCCCAACTTGAGCTTCAAACACGATACATGGAAGACTGGATGGATTCGGGAGCTGGCGGGTAAGTCCAATCTGTATGCTACTGTTTTGATGTGCTCCAAAATCTGGTATGGTCCATAGAATCGAGGTGAAAGCTTCATAGATGCTCTGGTCTTCGGATCATCTTGCCATTCCCTCCTAATATCCTTAGGGAAGTCGCTGGTTGAAAGTGAAATGGCCGAAAATTTAGCTTGCTTGGGTAGCCGCGAAAGTGCATTTGTAACAACATTCTCTTTCCCCCTTTTGTAAGTTATTTCATAATCATATCTAAGAAGCTTTGTTACCCATTTTTGCCACTCGGGGGAAGATATCTTCTGCTCTAAGAAATATTTTAGGCTTTTATGGTCGGTCTTAATTTGAAAGCGTCACCAGATCAAGTACGATCTCCATTTGGCCACCTCATGCACAATCGCGAGAAGCTCCTTATCGTAAATAGTCATCTTGAGATGGGAAGGAGACAACGCCTTACTGGTATAAGTGAGGGGGCAGCCATCTTTTATTAGCACAACACCAATTCCAACTCCAGAGGCATCGACTTTAATAATAAAAGTCTTGTCGAAATCGGGTAACACTAGCACAGGCATTGTTATCATTGCGACTTTAAGTTCGTCGAAGGTGGTGGTGGCTTTGTCCGACCACTGGAAATCATATCTTTTCAACAAGGAAGAAAGGGGTGCACTGATCTTTCCATAGTTTTTCACGAACTTACGGTAGTAACCTATTAAACCGAGAAAGCCACGCAGCGATTTTATATTCCTCGGGGTTGGCCAGTTCTGCATTGCTTCAATTTTAGAGGGGTCCACTACCACCCCTTCCTCTGATATGATATGCCCAAGATATTCCACCTTTTGTTGAAGAAAGCTGCACTTCATTTTTTTTTATAAAAAGAACATGTTCTCGTAAAATTGTCAAAACAAGTCATAAGTGCTGAATATGACTTTCAAGAGAAGAGTTGTAAATAAGGATATCATCAAAGAAAACTAGCACAAACTTTCAAAGATAACTCCAGAAAATTTCATTCATAAGGCTCTGGAAGGTGGAGGGAGCATTGGTGAGTCCAAAAGGCATTACCAGAAATTCATAGTGACCGTTGTGCGTTCGAAAGGCAGTTTTCGGTATGTCTTCTTCGCACACTCATATTTGATAATACCCGGATCGAAGGTCCAGCTTTGTGAAGACTCGTGCTCCCTTTAATTCATCAAGTAATTCATCTACTACTAGAATAGGATGCTTGTCCTTGACGGTTATGTCGTTGAGAGCTCGGTAATCAACGCACATTCGTCATGTTCCGTCTTTCTTTCGTACGAGGAGCACTGGTGAAGAGTAGGGGCTGCAACTTGGCTGAATAACTCCTATTTCAAGCATCTCTTTTACAATCCTTTCTATTTCATCTTTTTGGAGATGTGGATACTGATATGGTCAAGTATTTACTGGAGATTTGCTTGGAAGAATCGGTATACGATGATCATGCCGGCGGTTAGGAGGTAGGCTGCGTGGTTCATCAAATATATCTGAAAATTCAGCAAGCAAGGGAAGTAGATTTGGATCTTCAAATTTGGTTGGCTCTCCCTTAGATTGTTGCTCAAGTTGTACCAAAAAGCCGCTGCATGCTTTGTGCAAAACTTTCTCCATTCGTTGTGTGCAAATTGTCATTACGTCGCCCCCACGTTTCCCGCACAGTATCACATATTTCCCCTTACTGTAAAATTTCATAATTAATTTTAAAAAATTCCAGGATATATCACCTAATGTCGTCAACCATTCGATACCAAGCATGGCCTCATAATCATCAAGAGAGAGGAGGAAAAAATTTGTAATTATCACTTGGTCCTGCAGCAACAGTTTCACCCGTGGGCACCTACGATCACACTTCAAAATTCATCCATCTGCGACTTTAACATCGAACCTACTGTAATTCTCAATAGGTAAGGCCATCTAGACATCAACCTTACTGTTCATAAAATTATTAGTGCTCCCGGTGTCAATAAAAACGGTGATCGGTTGTTGCTTCAGAAATCCTCCCACTTTCATTATTTGCGGGACCGTGTAACCGGCAAGGGCATGCATCGTAATATCAATTGACTATTGTTCTTCATCCGTGACCTCTTCCTCATGCTCCTAGACCTCATCCTCCATATCTTCAAGAGGTTCAATCAATAGGAGGCGGCCCCTTTTGCAGCGATGATCGCGGTTCCATGGCTCGTCACAATGCCAACAAAGACCCTTTACTGATCGGTCACGTAGTTCTTCTCTTATCAATTTTTTGGGCAGCGTAGGATGGTTGAGAGCAGAAGGGTGTCTATATGTTGAGGTTCTAGGAATGGTTCTCATCCTCTGAGTATCTTGGCTGAGCCATTCTTCTTATATTCGGGCAAAAGAAATCACAGCCATCACGGTACAGGGCTATCGTGCCTTAACTTCCCCTTTTATGTTTGGCTTGAGTCCTTCGATAAATGTTCCTAACAATTGATGGTCAGTCCAATCATGAGCAAGGTAGGATAGCTTCTCAAACCTGGTTTAGTACTCTTGAATCGTAGAGGTTTGTCGAATCTTTGTGAGTTGGCCGTCGATATTTTCATACTCCGTAGGTCCAAAATGGTTCAGCAGTGCATTCTTAAATTGATTCCACGTCGGAGCCCCATAATTATATTCCAGCCAATTGTACCATTGAATAGCATCTCCTTCAAGGTGGATGACAGCAATTTCCACCATAGCATTATCCAACGTTCGGTAGTAGCGAAAGTAACGTTCGGTGCGTGAAATCCACCCCGCCGGGTCTCCTTCTTCCCATCGTGGGAAGTCCACCCTCATGTGTGGCTGAAACATGTCCGAGGGCTGTCCCTCCTTCTCTGGGGTCCTTTCTAAATTCTCTCCTTGCTGCAGTTTGGTTGGGCTCGGTGGTTGTCCAATTCTGAATTCTGCAAACAAAGCGCGCAATTTGTCTTCCAAGTGCGATTCAAGCCGTGATTCAATCCGAGATTCCCATGCTTCAAATTTGGCATCAATTGGATCTTGAGAAGCCATACCATATGCTTGTAGATCAGAGATGCCCTTGTCTTTTTCTGTTGATGGGTTAATGGCATGGGGTGGTGGAAGGTTTGGACAATAGATCGGTGATTGAAGGGTTCAACTGTAATGGTTTACTGTTTTGGGCTGTGGTTTTTTATGCTGTTAGGGTTATGAAACTAGGTTATGATGGCTGCGTCTTAAAGCTAGAGGGATGCCATAAAGATGCCTTAGATTGTGGCAGCAAGGTGGCTAGGGTTTGGTAGGTTATGGAGAAGAAAAAGACAAAGGTGCAACACCAGATTTTTCATCGAAAAAATTCTAGTAGTAAAGATGTAATTTTTTCCAAAATTTTCAAAAGAGATTCAAGTAAAACTCAAAGGAGATCTACTGATAAGGAAGAGGTAATACTGTTAAAAATTTTGTAGAAAGAAACGACAGCAAGAGGTTTGGCAAAATTGAGGATCACGAAGAGGTATTATAGTAGATTTTTACGTCAAAAGTGCAGCAGCTTGGATGTAAAAGATAATGGTTTATATTGAGAATTTTTTGATAAAACCAAAGGGAAAACCACTGTTAGGAAGTGTCAAAGCCATCATAAAAATTTCATAGAGATTTAGATAGAAAAAACATAGTAGCAAGATCAAAAAGACAATGCTATGCGGCTGAAATTCTGCAGTGCAACTTTCGTTGTAGAGATGAAAACTTTACGACGAAAAGTTTATGCAGCAATATAGGAACGAATTTTTTATATTTTTTTTTAATAAGGATAACTAAATTGCAGCAACAGTAAAGTAGATAACCAGAACCTGTTGCAATTCATGGGAAGATCAAAGGATGATCTACGGTGGTGGAGATGATGGCGGAATTCAGCGATGCTCTTCTAAGCAATTGTGGGAATTGCTTTGGGCGGTTGTGGAGGGCTGGTGGATGGCTGTGGAAGAGCAACAAGATGCCAAGAACACTACTCTGATACCAAGTGTTAGAACCCTTACGGATTCTAAGCTTGGGGTTGATCTCTATAGGGGATCGACCTCCTTGGAACTCCATAGAGGTTCTTTCCTCCAAGTTGTTACTCAAAGGATGCTAAAAGATTGATCTATTCATGATGAAAAGAGGATGAATACATGGCTATTTATAGGGCTTCTAAACCCCAACTCCTAATAGGACTCTCACTCAAGACTCCTACTTCTAACCTACTTCTAATTAGGACTCCTTCTCTAGTAGGACTCCTAATTCTAATAGGACTCTTTTCCTAATAGGACTCCTACTTCTAATAGGACTCTTTTCCTAATATGACTCCTACTTCTAATAGAACTCTTCCTCTAATAGGACTCCTATTTCTAATAGGACTCCCTTTCTAAGAAGCAACCTAACCCTAACCTAGCCAGCCTCTTCGCCTCTTTAATATGGGTCGACTAGATAGGATTTACATGAATGCCCTTATCAATGAAACTAAATTAGGACTCTCATAGCTAGAGTCCTAACAAATTAGGACTCTCCTAGCTAGAGTCCTAACACCCTTGCAAGCTGGCCGCGGGCGACGCTGCCCCTTGCGGGCTCTTCTGTCCGTGGTCGCAGCGCTCACAGGTGGCGTCCATTCCTGCGGGCAGGCCGCCGGCGCAGGTAGCCTGCAGGTGCTGCCTATTGGCGGTCCGCAACCTGCCTACCGGTTACCGCCTGCACGCAGGCCACCAGCTACTGCTTGTGCAAGCAGCCTTGTGGTTGCTGCACGAGCGGGCAGCAACAGTTGTTGCCCTTTCTCAGCGTTCACGCCAATGATTTTGGCGTCAAAAGCAGATCTAAAATGCAACACACATAGTTTAAAATTTGATCTTCACACGAACAACCTAGCTTTGATACCACTGTTAGGAAATCCACAAGGGGGAGCGACATCACATGCACAGCGGAAGAACAGAAAACAAAACCCCAGATTTCCCATAGAAAGTTTCCGTCATCGTGCAAAGATCGGTGCATCAAAAACAAATCCACAAAACTGCACGTGTAAAAAAAGATACTTAGGGAGATCGTATATCCCTGAATTCTTGCTGATTTGTGGGAGAAGATGGAGGCCAAGCATCCTCCTCTCTAGCGGTATCTACACGGCAGGGATTACGACAATGCACCTCTCTCTTTGAGGAGAGGAGAACAGGAGGTGGCTACCAAAAGAAACCCTTAGCCTATAGAGCTTTGGTTCCCTCCTATTTATAGAGGCCCCTTGAAAACTCTAATGGATCCTTTGCCCTATTGGGTATTGGATCTCCATCCAATTACCTAAACCTCTTGGATTAGTGGGTCTCTACCCAATAATCTCTTATTAGCAATTATTGGATCTCATCTCAGGATCCAATAATTCAGGGGCTTAATGGATATCCAATAAGATAGGGGGTTCTGTGGATATCTTATATCCGAACCTTTACTCGTCGTAACACCTACCATATGTGTGTCAACCTCTAGGCCCAATATCGAGCTGGCCGTGAGTCATACTTGTCAGAACTCCTTTTGACTTAGTGAATTATTATCTCTATAATAATTCACCCAACTCATCGATTGTGGACGTACCAGGCCACTACGCCGCAGACCTCAGACGATACAGGGGAATCCAATCCTTTGGAACTATCTGTCCTCAGTTACCATGTATCTATATTCCCTTATCCATCTAATATCCCAGAGACCCTATACTGGGCATGGTATTGTCAGGCCTATACGGTCTCTCCTCAAGTCTTGCTCTTGTCGGATTCTCCTAGAAAACTCTTTCTCTCTCAATCCGAATAACCTTGGCCAAGGATTTGTTTGAGCAAGAACACATGGGATATTCCTCTCATGATACCAAGAGCAGATGATCCTCTATTGATACTCAATAGCCCTCATAAGGTTGGCTACCACTCCCAATGACCGGCTGTACTAGATTTGGAACTTTCCAAACCTATAAGTTTGGTATCAAAGAGTGGAGTACTCATACAGGATATCCTTGGTATCTCAAGTCTAAGGACCAGATACACTACTGGGACTACGGAGTCGCTGTCTGACATGAGGTATCAATAACCATCCAACATTCCGTAGGCGGATCAATCAGTGAACTCATACTCCAATGAGCACCTGCATTGTATGGGCCTTGCAGCACTATACCCGGTATAAGGTCTCTGGGATATTGGATGGATAAGGGACTACAGATACATGGTAACTGAGGACAGATAGGTCCAAAGGATTAGATTCCCCTGTATCGCTTGGGGGCCGTGGCGTAGTGGCCTGGTACGTCCACACTCGATGAGTTGAGTGAATTATTATAGAGATAATAATTCACTAAGTCAGAAGGAGTTCTGACAAGTATGACTCACAGCTAGCTCGATATTGGGCCTAGAGGGTCACACACATATGGTAGGTGTTGCGACGAGTAGAGGTTCGGATATGAGATATCCGCTGAACCCCCTATTTTATTGGATATCCATTAAGCCCCCGAATTATTGGATCCAGAGATGAGATCCAATAGTTGCTAATAAGATATTATTGGGTAGAGACCCACTAATCTAAGAGGCTTGGGTAATTGGATGGAGATCCAATACCCAATAGGGTAAAAGATCCATTAGGGTTTTCAGAGGGCCTCTATAAAAATGAGGGAACTAAAGCTCTATAGGCTGAGGGTTTCTTTTGGTAGCCACCTCCTATTCTCCTCTCCCCAGATAAAGAGGTGCGTCATCGCAATCCCTGTCATGTGGATACCGCTAGAGAGGAGGACGCTTGACCTCCTTCATCCTCTCCCACAGATCTACAAGAACTTAGAGATATACGATCTCCCTAGGTATCTTTCTTTTACACATGTAGTTTTACGGATTTATTTTTGATACATCGATCTTCGCACGATTATGGAAACTTTCTATAGGAAATCTGGGGTTTTATTTTTTGTTCTTCCGCTACGCATGTGATGTCGCTCCCCTGAAGGATTTCCCAATACGGTCGTGGCACGACGTAGACTCGGTGGTGACCGAGGAGCTCTTGGGGCTGGTTCGGGATCGCTATAACGTCCCGGAGGAGTATCAGCTTCACGCCCCTAGGTCAGGGGAACATGCTTACGATCCATTCCCAGGGGGGTTCGGGTTGACCATGGATGCCCTAGAGGTGGGGCTGAGGTTCCCTGTTAGGACTCTAGCTATGAGAGTCCTAATTTAGTTTCATCGATAAGGGCATTCATGTAAATCCTATATAGCCGACCCCTATTAAAGAGGTGAAGAGACCGGCTAGGTTAGGGTTAGGTTGCTTTTTAGGAAAAGAGTCCTATTAGAAGTAGGAGTCCTATTAGGAAAAGAGTCCTATTAGAAGTAGGAGTCCTATTAGGAAAAGAGTCCTATTAGAAGTAGAAGTCCTATTAGGGAAAAAGTCCTATTAGAATTAGGAATCTTACTAGAGAATGAGTCTTAATTAGAAGTTGGTTAGAAATAGGAGTCTTGAGTAAGAGTCCTATTAGGAGTTGGGGCTTAGAAGCCCTATAAATAGCCATGTATTCATCCTCTTTTAATCAATGAAGAGATCAATCTTTTAGTAGCCTTTGAGCAGCAACTTGGAGGAAGGAACCCCTATAGAGTTCCAAGGAGGCCGATCCCCTATAGAGATCAACCCCAAGCTTAGAATCCACGGAGGGTTCTAACACTTGGTATCAGAGCAGCTTTCTTGGTGTCTCGCTGCCCTTCTACAGCCATCCACCAGCCCTCTACAACCACGCAAAGCAATTCCCACAATTTCTTAGAAGATCATCACTGAATTCCACCGTCATCTCCACCACCGTAGATCATCTTTTGATCTTCCTGTGAATTGCAATAGGTTTTGGTTATCTACCTTACTTCTGCTGCAATTTAGTTATCCTTATTCAAAAAATCCAAAAAATTCGTTCCTATATTGCTGCATAAACTTTTCGTCGCAAAGTTTTCATCTCTACAACGAAAGTCGCACTGCAGAATTTCAACCGCATAGCACTGCCTTTTTGATCTTGCTACTGCGTTTTTTCTATCCAAATCTCTATGAAATTTTTACAGCAGCTTTGACACTTCCTAACAGTGGTTTTTCCTTTAGTTTTGTCAAAAAATTCTCAATATAAATCACTTATCTTTTACGTCCAAACTGCTGCACTTTAGACGTCAAAATCTGCTATAATACCTCTCCGTGATTCTTAATTTTGCCAAACCTCTTGCTGTCGTTTCTTCCTATGAAATTTTTTACAGTATTACCTCTTCCTTATTAGTAGATCTCCTTTGAGTTTTACTTGATCTCGTTTGAAAATTTCTGGAAAAAATTACATCTTTGCTGCTGGAATTTTTTTGGTGAAAAATCTGGTATTGCACCTTTGTCCTTTTTTCTTCTCCGTAACCTACCAAACCCTAGCCACCTTGCTACCACAAGCCAAGACATCTTTAGGGCATCCCTCTAGCCTCAAGATGCAGCCATCATAACCTAGTTTCATAACCCTAACAACATCAAAAACCATAACCCAAAACAGTAAACCATTACAGCTGAACCCTTCAATCACCGATCTATTGTCCAAACCTTCCACCACCCCATGCCATTAACCCGTCAACAGAAAAAAGACAAGGGCATCTCTGATCTATAAACATATGCTATGGCTTCTCAAGATCCAATTGATACCAAATTTGAAGCATGGGAATCTCGGATTGAATCACGGCTTGAATCGCGCTTGGAAGACAAATTGCGCGCTTTGTTTGCAGAATTCAGAATTAGACAACCATCGAGTCCAACCAAACTGCAGCAAGGAGAGAATTTAGAAAGGACCCCAGAGAAAGAGGGACAGCCCTTGGACATGCTTCAGCCACGCATGAGGGTGGACTTCCCACGATGGGAAGAAGGAGACCCAGCGGGGTGGATTTCGCGCGCAGAACGTTACTTTCGCTACTACCGAACGTCAGATAATGCTATGGTAGAGATTGTTGTCATCCACCTTGAAGGAAATTCTATTCAATGGTACAATTGGCTGGAATATAATTATGGGGCTCCGACATGGAATCAATTTAAGAATGCACTGCTGAACTGTTTCGGACCTACGGAGTATAAAAATATCGACGGCCAACTCGTAAAAATTCGACAAACCTCTATGATTCAAGAGTACCAAACTAGGTTTGAGAAGCTATCCTACCTTTCTCGTGATTGGACTAACCATCAATTGTTATGAACATTTATCGAAGGACTCAAGCCAGAGATAAAAGGGGAAGTTAAGGCGCAACAGCCCCGTACCATGATGGCTGTGATTTCTTTTGCCAGAATACAAGAAGAACGACTCAACCAAGATGCTCGGAGGATGATGATAGAACCCCAGAGGAATTCTATAGAGATTGATCTTTGAGGGGGATTAACCCTTGGAACGCTATAGGGGTTCCACCCTCCAAGTAGCCTGATGGTTGCAATTGTAGATTGATCTTTCTTATTCCAAAGAGGTGGAGGCTACAAGCTTATATAAAGCTCCAAACCCTAGCCCTAGGGGCTGCTTCCTAAGTGAACTACCCAATTTGCCCTCAACTTTAGTGGGCCGGCCCAGTAACAAGGGGGGCGACGGCTAAGAAGCCCAAAGACCCAAATATAAACCCTAGCCTCTCTTCTTTATAGGATAGAGGCAGCTAGGTGGGGTTTATTACATTCTCACAGGGTTTTTATTAGCTGCTACATGGTTGAATAAGACCTAACCCTGCTAGGGTCCTATCAAGCCCGCCCTCTTCAAATCAGCTTGTCCTCATGGTGGGTTCCATGAACTCGAGGAACCGGACTTCACTCCTCATATGATTCCCATGTGGCATCTTCGAGTGGTAAATTAGTCCAATGTACTAGTACTTCAGTAGAGGGATGTCGACGACGCATCATGACTCTGCGATCGAGGATGGCTTATGGTTGGGCTTGAATATTTCCATCATCAGTGGTGTTGGGCAGTTGGATCTGGGGTGTCTCGTGTTCTCCCAACTTGGGCTTCAAGCATGACACGTGGAAGACAGGGTGAATTTTGACATCTTCGGTAATTTAAGTCTCAGAGCCACACCTCAATACGCTCTATGATCTGATAGGGCCCATAAAAATGTGGAGATAGCTTCATGGAGGCTCGTGTATTGATGGATAGTTGCCTGTATGGTTGTAGGCGAAGATAAACCCAGTCTCCTACTAAAAATTCTCTTTCACTTCTTTGTGTGTCAGCTTGCTGCTTCATTCTAGCTTGAGCAGTAGAGAGATTATCCTTTAGCAGCTGTAGGAGTTTGTCCTTGTCAATTAAATCTTAGTCGACCTGATCTACCTTAGCTGAGCCAATTACATACTTTGGAATCACAGGGGCCGGCCGACCATATAATGCTTCATATGGGGTACATTTTGTAGATGAATGATATGTAGTATTGTACCACCATTCGGCCTAGGGGAGTCATTTCGTCCACTCCTTTGGTCGATCACTAGCGAAACATCGAAGGTATGTCTCTAAACATCTGTTCACCACTTCTGTTTGACCGTCAGTTTATGGATGATATGCAGTGCTCATCTTGAGTTTGGTGCCCTGTAACTGAAATAACTCGGTCCAAAATTTACTAGTGAAGACCCTGTCACGATCACTTACGATGGACCTTGGCATCCCATGCAATTTAATAATATTTTCTATAAAAATGAGCAATACTAACAAAGAAGTAGGGATTTCGCACAAAGACAAAAATGAGCATATTTCGTAAGTAAGTCGATCAACCACCACAAGGATTGTGCCTTTATCTTTGGAAGGTGGCAGCCCTTCGATGAAGTCCATGGAGATGTCGACCACACCGAGTCCGGTATGGGTAGTGGTTGTAGTTTCCCTGACTCGCCTTCGCTTTCACCTTTTGCTATTGACATACATCACATTGTGCTACGTATTCAAAAATAATTTTTTTCATCCCTTTCCAATAAAAGTTTTGCTTCACTCTTTTGTAGGTTCTTAGAAATCCGAGTGCCTGCTTTGAAGGTGTGGAGTGCATTTCGTGCAGAATGACTTTGATGCAAGGGGAGTTTGGTATAAGCACAATACGACATTTATAGCGTAGATCCCTCGAATCTCAAGTATAGTGAGCTATCGCGCTTGGATCCTCCTCCAATTTTTTGATGATGTTGCTGGTTTCCGGATCCTTCTTCCATTCCTCCCTAATGCCCTCGAGGAAGCCGATGGTAGGAAGAGAGATAGCTGAAAATTCAGCTTCTTTGAGGAGCCGTGAGTGCATCTGCAACAATGTTTTCTTTCCCCTTTTTATAAATAATTTCATAATCAAATCCTAGAAGTTTGGTTACCCATTTTTGCTGCTCCGGGGATGATATCTTCTGCTCCAAAAAGTACTTAAGGCTTCTATGGTCGGTTTTAATCTGAAATCGTCGGCCAATCAGGTAGGGTCTCCACTTTGTTACTGTGTGCACAATGGCGAGCATCTCCTTATCATAGATAGACATTTTTTTATGGGAGGGAGACAATGCCTTGCTAGTGTATGCGAGTGGTCGACCATCTTGCATGAGAACAGCTCCAATTCCAACTCCAGATGTATCGGCCTCAATGATGAAGGGTCGGCTGAAATCTGGTAGTGCTAGCACCGGTGTTGTCGTCATGGCTGTCTTTAGTCTATCGAAGGCAGCGGAGGCTTTGTTCGACCATAGGAAGGCATCTTTTTTCAGTAGAGAAGTGAGGGGGGCACTAATCTTCCCATAGTCCTTCACGAATTTTCGGTAGTAGTCCGTTAGTCCAAGGAACCCACACAAAGAATTTCACATTTGTAGGTTTCGGCCACCTTGTATTGCTTCGATTTTTGTTGGGTCTCGGCCACTCCTTCTTCTGATATTATATGCCCAAGGTACTCTACTTTTTTGGAGAAAGCTGCACTTTGATAGCTTAACGAAAAGAGTATTCTCTGAAGGATCGTCAGAATAATTCGCAAGTCTTTGAAAGTGAGTCTCAAGAGAAGGGCTGTAAATGAAAATATCATTAAAAAATATCAGCACAAATTTGCGAAGAAAGCTCCGAATTATATCGTTCATGAGACTTTAGAAGGTTGAAGGAGTATTAGTGAGTCCAAAGGGCATTACCAAGAATTCATAATGGCCGTTATGAGTGCGGAAAGCAATTTTTGGGATGTCGCCTTCACATACCCAAATTTGGTGGTAACCGGATTGAAGGTCCAACTTCGTAAAGACTCGAGCTCCTTTTAATTGATCAAGAAGTTCATCCACCACTGGTATGGGGTACTTATCCTTGACGGTGATGTCATTTAGAGCTCGGTAGTCGATGCACATCCGCCAGTTCGTTTTCTTGCGCACAAGTAGCACCGGTGAGGAGTAGGGTGCAGCTTGGTCGAATCACCCTGTTTGAGCATTTTCTTCACGATTTTCTCAATTTCATCTTTTGGAGGTGAGGATAGCGGTAAGGCCGAGTGTTTGCTGGTGGTTTGCCCGGAAGGATTGGAATCCGGTGGTCATGTTGCCGAGTAGGAGGAAGACCGCGCGGTTCAGCAAAAACATCATCAAATTCAACAAGCAGTTGGGTGATCTTTTGATTTTTAATTTCTGTTTTCTCCCCCTCTGGTTGCTGCTGGAGATGCATAAGAAAGCCACCATTTATCTTGTGTAAAACTTTCTCCATTCGTTGAGTTGAAACGGTGGTTACGTTGCTTCCGCGCTTCCCGCGTAGGGTGACCTATTTACCTTTGCAATAGAATTTCATAATCAATTTGGAAAAGTTCCAAGAGACATCACCTAGTGTCGTCAGCCATTCTATGCCCAGCATAGCCTCATAATCATCAATTGGTAGGAGGAAGAAGTCAGCAACAATTTCTTGGTCCTGTAGTAATAGTTTCACCTGCGGGCATCTTTAGTCACATTTTAGGATTCGATCGTCGACGACCTTTACGTCGAACTTGCTGCAACCTTCGATGTGGAGTGCCATTCGAGCAGCAACCTTACTGTTTAGAAAGTTATTAGTACTGCCTGTATCGATGAGAACGGTGATTGGTTGTTGTTTGAGCAGGCCTCCAACTTTCATCGTTTGCGGATTTGAGTAGCCGGCTAGCGCATGTACCATAAAGTCGACCGATTGTGGCTCTTCTTCCATATCTTCATCCTCATATTCAAGACTCTCTTCTGGCTGTTCACTGATCTCTTCTTCCATTGGTTCAATCACAAGAAGTTTCCCCTTTTTACAGCGATGCTCGTGGCTCCACAACTCGTCACAATGCCAACATAACCCCTTGGCAGATCAGTCTCGAAGCTCTTCTCTTGTCAACCTTTTTGGTGCAGGAGCTCGGCTGATAGTAGGGGGGCTGAGGGCTTCAATATTGCTGGTCGGGGAGCGACCCTAGTCCTCCGAGCTTCATGGTTCAATCGCTCCTCTTGAAGTCGTGCGAAAGAGATGGCTACCATAAGCGTGTACAGTTGTTGCGCTTTAACTTCTCCCCGGATCTCTGGCTTCAAGCCCTCAATAAATGTCCCAAATAACTATTTTTCAAACCAATCACGAGTTTGATTAGATAACCTTTTAAACCTGGTTTGATGCTCCTGGATGGTGGAGGTTTGTCGGATCTTTGCTAGTTGTCCGTCGATGTTCTCGTAATCGGTTGGTCCAAAATGGATTAGCAGTCCTTCTTTGAATTGTCACCATGAGAGGACTCCATGAGTATGTTCAAACCAATCAAACCATTGTAAGGCATCTCCTTCAAGATGTATAGCTGCAATTTCGACCATAGATGCATCTGCGGTTTTGTGGTACCGAAAATATCGCTCCACGTGCGAGATCCAACCAATCGGATCTCCTTCTTCCCATCTAGGGAAGTCCACCCTCATGCGTGGATAGTGGGGATCGATCATAGAGCCTCCCCTCTCCTGGAGGTCTTCTCTTTGATTAGAGCTCTCCTCTTGATGTGATTTCTTTGGGCTCGGTGGTCGACCCAAACTAAGTTCGGCAAAGAGAGTTCGAATCTTCTCCTCCATTCGTGTCTCGAAGGCTTAAAATTTAGCATCAATTGCCTCCTCGGATGCCATAGCATATGTCTCCAAATCTGTAATTTTAAGATCTCTTTTTTGCTGTCGAGTTAAAGGCATGTATTGGTTGAGAGAAGTGGTGGTTGAAAGGGTTGGTGGATTGGTGAATGTAGGCTGCGGTTTAGGCTTGTTTTGTGGCTATTTTGGGTGCTGTTTGGGGCTACGATTTGATGGAGTTTTGGGCTGAGATGGTAGTGGATGAAGGTTAGGGAAGAGGGTTTTAGATCTGTGGTAGCTTGCAGCAAAGATTTGACAAAAATCAGTAGAAATTGTTGCCTATATGCGCTATCTCGTAAGAGCAGAATTGTCGTCGAAGAAATAGCGATTTCTCGATGAAATTTCCAGCGAAAACTCAGGGGTTTGAGGAGGGGGTTTGATGGTAGAATCTTAGTTTAGATAGCAACAAGGATAACAAATTGGATCAAGAAATTTCGGCAGCAAAGCAATAAAGAAATCAGTGCAAGTTGCGATAGCAGAATTCTCGTCAAAAAATTTCAGTAGTTTGTGACGAGAGATTGCAGCAACACACGAATTTGTTTTTGTGATGAATTCCATAATAGATCAATCACAGATGGGAGCCAAGATGATCTATGAGATGCACAAAAAATTTCGTTCAAAAAGGATAACGATTAGATCGGTTAAAGGCAGCAACACACGGCTGAAATTTTCTGCAGTAATCCTTCGTTCGCAAAGATGGTAACTTTTGCGATGCAAGGAATTCACAGCAAGGGATCGATAGAAAAACTTCTTTTTGATATTTTAGATGAAAAAATGCAGTAGCAAAAGATATTGGTGGTAGAAAAATACCATATCTCTGATGCAATTAGAGGTGGCGACTGTAGATTGATTTGATCTACGTCAAGAGATGACGGTGGAGATGACGACGTCAAGAGCAATTATGGAAATTGCTTGGCTAATGGTGGGCGGCAGGGATGGCAGCAAAAGTAGCAAGATCGCTGCTCTGATACCAGATGATAGAACCCCAGAGAAATTCTATAGAGATTGATCTTTGAGGGGGATCAACCCTTGGAACGCTATAGGGGTTCCACCCTCCAAGTAGCCTGGTGGTTGCAATTGTAGATTGATCTTTCTTATTCCAAAGAGGTGGAGGCTACAAGCTTATATAGAGCTCCAAACCCTAGCCCTAGGGGCTGCTTCCTAAGTGAACTACCCAATTTGCCCTCAACTTTAGTGGGCCGGCCCAGTAACAAGGGGGGCGACGGCTAAGAAGCCCAAAGACCCAAATATAAACCCTAGCCTCTCTTCTTTATAGGATAGAGGTGGCTATGTGGGTTTATTACATTCTCACAGGGTTTTTATTAGTTGCTACATGGTTGAATAGGACCTAACCCTGCTAGGGTCCTATCAAATGAGAACCACTCCTAGAACCTCAACATATAAACCTCCTTCTGCTCCCAGCCATCCTTCGCTGCCCAAAAAATTGACAAGAGAAGAACTACGTGACCGATTAGCAAAGGGTCTTTGTTGGCATTGCAACGAGCCGTGGAATCGCGATCATCGCTGCAAAAGGGGCTGCATCCTATTGATTGAACCTCTTGAAGACATGGAGGAGGAGGTCCAGGAGCATGAGGAAGAGGTCATGGATGAAGAACAACAGCCAATTGATATTATGATGCATGCCCTTGCCAATTACGCGAACCCGCAAACAATGAAAGTGGGAGGATTTTTGAAGCAACAACTGATCACCATTCTTATTGACACCGGGAGCACTAATAATTTTATGAACAGCAAGGTTGCTGTCCGGATGGCCTTACCTATTGAGAATTGTAATAGATTCGATGTTAAAGTCGCAGATGGACGAATTTTGAAGTGTGATCGTAAGTGCCCACGGGTGAAACTGTTGCTGCAGGACCAAGAGATAATTGCAGATTTTTTCCTCCTCTCTCTCGATGATTATGAGGCCATGCTTGGCATCGAATGGTTGACGACATTAGGTGATATTTTTTGGAATTAATTATTAAATTTTATAGCAAGGGGAAACAGGTGATATTGTATGGGAAATGTGGGGGCGACGTAACGACAATTTGCACACAACGAATGGAGAAAGTTTTGCACAAAGCATGCAGTGGATTTTTGGTACAACTTGAGCAGCAATCTAAGGGAGAGCCAACCAAATTTGAAGATTCAAACCTACTTCCCTTGCTTGCTGAATTTTCAGATATATTTGATGAACCACGCAGCCTACCTCCTAACCGCCGGCATGATCATCGTATACCGATTCTTCCAGGGAAACCTCCAGCAAATACTCAGCCATATCAGTATCCACATCTCTAAAAAGATGAAATAAAAAAGGATTGTAAAAGAGATGCTTGAAATATGAGTTATTCGGCCAAGTTGCAGCCCCTACTCTTCACCAGTGCTCCTCGTACGAAAGAAAGACGGAACATGGTAAATGTGCATTGATTACCGAGCTCTCAATGACATAACCGTTAAGGACAAGTATCCTATTCCAGTAGTAGATGAATTGCTTGATGAATTAAAAGGAGCACGAGTCTTCACAAAGTTGGACCTTCGATCCGGGTATCATCAAATACGAGTGTGCGAAGAAGACATATCGAAAACTATCTTTTGAACGCACAACGGTCACTATGAATTTATGGTAATGCCCTTTGGACTCACCAATGCTCCCTCCACCTTCCAGAGCCTTATGAATGATATTTTCCGGAGTTATCTTCGAAAGTTTGTGCTAGTTTTCTTTGACAATATCCTTATTTACAGCCCTTCTCTTGAAAGTCATATTCAGCACTTACGACTTGTTTTGACAATTTTGCGAGAACATGTTCTTTTTTCAAAAAAAATGAAGTGTAGCTTTCTTGAACAAAAGGTGGAATATCTTGGGCATATCATATCAGAGGAAGGGGTGGTAGTGGACCCCTCCAAAATTGAAGTAATGTAGAACTGGCCAACCCTGAGGAACATAAAATCACTACGTGGCTTTCTCGGTTTAACAGGTTACTACCGTAAGTTCATGAAAGACTATAGAAAGATCAGTGCACCCCTTACTTCCTTACTGAAAAAAGATACTTTCCAGTGGTCGGACAAAGCCACCACCGCCTTCGACGAACTTAAAGTCACAATGATAACAACGCCAGTACTAGCATTACCCGACTTTGACAAGACTTTTATTATTGAAGCTAATGCCTCCGGAGCTGGAATTGGTGCTGTACTAATGCAAGATGGCCGACCCCTCGCTTATACTAGTAAGGCGTTATCTCCTTCCCATCTCAAGATGACTATTTACGACAAGGAGATGCTCGCGATTGTGCATGCAGTGTCCAAATGGAGACCGTACTTAATTGGGCAACGCTTTCACGTCAAGACCGACCATAAAAGCCTAAAATATTTTTTGGAGCGCATCGGAGCAGTAGCATACAGATTGGACTTACTCACCAGCTCCCGAATCCATCCAGTCTTCCATGTATCATGTTTGAAGCTCAAGTTGGGACAACACGAGATAGCCCAAAGCCATCTACCAAATATAACTACCCAAGGAGAGCTCCAAACCCAACCAAGTTCCATTATTGATCAATGGATCGTGACTCGACGACGACGACCTGCTACTGAAGTGTTAATACATTGGGCAAACCTACCAGCAGAAGATGGCACTTGGGAGAACTACGACGACTTGAAGATCAAATTCCCAGAATTCATGGAATGTCAGCCTCGAGGACAAGGCTGATTTGAAGAGGGTGGGTCTATTAGGACTCTAGCTATGAGAGTCCTAATTTAGTTTCATTGATAAGGGCATTCATGTAAATCCTATCTAGCAGACCCCTATTAAAGAGGTGAATAGGCCGTCTAGGTTAGGGTTAGGTTGCTTCTTAGGAAAAGAGTCCTATTAGAAGTAGGAGTCCTATTAGGAAAAGAGTCCTATTAGAAGTAGGAGTCCTATTAGGAAAAGAGTCCTATTAGAAGTAGAAGTCCTATTAGGGAAAAAGTCCTATTAAAATTAGGAATCCTACAAGAGAAGGAGTCCTAATTAGAAGTTGGTTAGAAGTATGAGTCTTGAGTAAGAGTCCTATTAGGAGTTGGGGCTTAGAAGCCCTATAAATAGTCATGTATTCATCCTCTTTTAATCAATGAAGAGATCAATCTTTTAGTAGCCTTTGAGCAGCAACTTGGAGGAAGAAACCCCTATAGAGTTCCAAGGAGGCCGATCCCCTATAGATATCAACCCCAAGCTTAGAATCCACGGAGGGTTCTAACATTCCCCTTGCATCCTGTGGTCATGGAATGCCTTCGGTGGTGGGGGATTTCTCCTTCGCAAATGGCGCCCAAGTCTTGGTGCAATCTAATCATCTTTCTAGGAGAGTGTCACAGGGCGAGGATCAAGTCGACCCGAACCCTATTCTTGGCATGCTTTCGGTTGTGCAAGGGCCGGGGCGGCTACTACCTTACCACTCGGGGTGGATTCAAGATCAGTGGCATCCCCTCGAATAACAAGGGCTGGAAGACTCGCCACTTCTTTGTGAGTCGCTCTCGGAAATGGGGGCTCTGTGTGGGGTGGACTTCCTAAGCCATCAATAATGTGCCTCTGTCTCTCTCCCCCGAGGAGTCCGATTATGTGAAGCGTTTGAAGGGGGTCCTTTCTTCTTCTCAAGTAGTTAGGGAAATGTCCGATGTGTGGCTGGTCGAGGTAGGTCTCGGCCCAGCCTCTAGGGGTATGGCCCAACCTGTGGCTTTTAAGCACTTTGTTCCCAGTCGATTTCTGTTCTCTTGCTTTATTGATCCACCTCTTCCGTAGATATGGTGAACTTCCAAGCGATGAAGGGGATTCCTCACCTTCTGAGCACGGTGCAACCTTCTCAGGGGGCACTGAAGGCCGAGGACGAAACCTCGATTCGGAAGGGGACTCCGGGGCACCGGGGTCCCGACGAGGCTGAGGCGGAGTGTCCGAAGAAGAAAGCCAAAGTGGTGATTCAGAAGTCGTCCGAGGGGGCGGCGCTTCGTGAGGCGGCCGCACGAGATACCTTCGGGTCAGGCAACGGCTCTCACATGGAGGGCTTGGGTGCAAAAGGAAAGAGACATGCCGGCCCGACCGAGGACGAGCCCCAAACTAGGCGAGCGAACCGTCCCAAGTCAATGAAGGACTTGTGTTAGGTCCGGGCCTTGAGAAAGGACGAGCCTTTTCGGGCTCTAGAGTTCACAGATCTACCGGAGGAGCCTGGGGTGCCCTACAAGGTCCAACTGCCATCCCTGAAGGCCGACACCCACATTTGGTCTGACGGCTCGATGGCCCAGGAGTTTGGCTGGGGCGTACTTCATTTGGCCCTGGCTAAGCAGCTATATTGCTCACCCTCCGTGGTGCTAGTGGACTGCACGACGAAGTCACTGGTCTGGGTAAGCATCGCATCCTATGTCTTATATCCGGGAGCTAAGTTTCGACTTCCAGTTCTGACCTTGTATCTTTCGCAGAGTCAACACTATACAATGGCATTGATCAATTGAGTGCAAGATGCGGGTCGGGTGATCGAGCATCTCGGGGAGGCGAACTCTGACCTCCGTCGGGAGGTCGAGGAGCTGAGGGGTGGCGCTAGCCCCAAGGCAGTGGCGGCGGTCGAGCAATGTGCTACCGTGGCCGAGGCTGAGGCTAGGCGACTGAGGGCAAAACTGGAGGACTCTCGACGCTAGCTGAAGGACAATCATGGGTGGGTTCGAAGGCTGGACAATGAGCTGCTCGAGCTCGCAAGGGATGTTGAGGCCACGCGGGCAGTGGCCAAGGCGGCTGAGGAGGCATTGCAAGAGGAATGCTGAGGAATGGAGGAACGGGCGAAGAGGGCGATCGAGGAGTACAAGAAGTCACCCAGGTTTGAGCTCGGCCTCTAGAGGTCGGGTCAGGCAACCTTCAAGTATGGGTACCGGCTAGCTCTCGCCCGCTTCCATGCCAAGTACCCAAATCATGAGTTGGAAGCCGATCTGTTTGTGAATCTTCTCGAAGATCGTAGCGTCGACATGCCCGAGGAGGTGCCTTTTGATGATAGCCCGATGGATCTACCTCCGAGTTAAGGAGTCTTGAGCCGACTTGGGGCTTCAGGTGGGTTTATGTCTTTTGTTTATAAGGCTAGTGTTTTTTTGGTTGGGCCGAGTTAGAGTTTTATAAGGCTCAAACCGATCATAGTGTAAAGATCCTACTTACATGAATGGAAGGTTTTTGAATATAAATGCAAGGTTTCTATCGGGAATTATGGGTAAAACTTTCTCAAGTTTGACACATTCCAAGTCCTTAGCAAGGGGGGTCCCGTCCATAGTCTCGAGGTGACAAGTACCTTCTCGGACCATGTCGTAGACCCAGGAAGGGCCTTCCCAGTTCGGGGATAATTTTCCCCTGGCACGGGTCGGATCGCTCACCTCGATTTTTTGGAGGACCAGATCCCTGACCCGAATTCTTCGTGGCTAAACCTTTCAATTGTAGATTCGGGCCACCGCCTTCTTGTACACCAAATCACGTAGGTGGGCCTCGGCTCTTCATTCATCGAGGAGGCCGAGTCTTGCTCGGAGTCCGAGTTTCGAAGTTCTCTCGTTGAAGTTTTTCACCCACAAGGTCAGGAATGTGATTTCGGGGGGAAGGACGGCCTCGGTCTCGTACACGAGGCTGAATGGGGAATCTCCCGAGCCTATTTTTGGAGTGGTTCGGGATGCTCATAGGACGCTCGAGAGCTCTTCCACTCAAGCTCCATGCGCTTTGCCCACCCTCTTCTTCAGTCCTTTGAGGATCACCCGGTTTGTGACCTCAACGAGGCCATTGGTCTGGGGGTGGGCAACCGAGCTAAACTTCAGCTGTATCCCGTACGAGTGACAGTAGGACTTAAACCTTGCATTATTGAACTGGGTCCCATTGTCAGTTACAATGGCCCTTGGGATTCCGAAGCGCGTGAGGATATTCTTCCACACGAAACTCTCGACTTACTTTGTAGTAATGAATGCCAGTGGTTTGGCCTCAGCCCACTTGATAAAATAATCGACCCCAATTATGAGGAAACGTCATTGGCTCAAAGCCGAGGGGAAAGGGCCGAGGAGGTCCATGCCCCATTGCACGAAGGGCCAAGCCACGTCGATCGGGGTGAGGGGCATCGTCAGCTGGCGTTGGAC
The DNA here is from genome assembly GCA_024322285.1 of Musa beccarii. Taxonomy (NCBI): domain Eukaryota; kingdom Viridiplantae; phylum Streptophyta; class Magnoliopsida; order Zingiberales; family Musaceae; genus Musa; species Musa beccarii. The sequence continues at coordinate 64,589,181 of CM044397.1, read as the reverse complement.
CCGGGCGTGCGCCTGACACTGGTGACACCGTTGCACATAGGATAAGGCATCTCGTTGTAGCATTGGCAAATAAAATCCTTGCATGAGTATCTTGAAGGCCAAAGCTCAGCCACCGATGTGCTCCCCGCATATGCCCTCGTGAACTTTGGCGAGGACTGTCTCAGCTTCAAGTGGGGATAGATAGCGAAGCAATGGCTGAGAGAAGGCTCTTCGGTATAGTTTGCCCCTGATCTCGATGTACCATGCTTGGGCTCATCTGAGCCGACGTGCAGCCGGTGGGTCATCGAGTAGCTCGCCCTTCTCTTTGAAGCGAAGTATTTCTTTCATCCAGTTTGGGGTTGCCTCCACCGTGTTAATGTTCGAGACTGGTAAGGTCGGTACGGAGAGGACCTTGGTTCTCTTCAGGGGCTCCTCAGGCGGCTGGCTAGATGCTAGCTGGGCCAGTGCATCAGCTTGGACATTTTGAGCATGGGGTATCCTCATGACCACCAGACGGTTAAAGCAAGCCGAAAGTCGCCAGACTTCAACGAGGTACCGGGTCATGGTTGGTTCTATGGCTTCGTAGGTTCCATTAATGTGGCCTGCCACTAGTTGGGAGTCGATAAAGGCTTCCAAGTTCTGCACATGCATCTCGAGAACGAGGTGTAGTCCTGACAACAACGCCTCATATTCGGCTTCGTTGTTGGTGGCTTTGAATTCTAACCGAAGCTAGTGCTCATAGGTTTCACCGTTCGGGTTCTTAAGAATCATCCCTACTTCGGCTCCTCTCGACGTGGTGGACTTGTCAACGTATAGGGCCCAAGGTGGCGGATCCGACTCCTGCGCAGTCGGGCCATCCTCGAGGGCTAGTTCAGAAATGAAATCAGCTAATACTTGGGCCGTTATGGCCGTCCGAGGTGCGTATTGGATGTCAAACTCCCTGAGCTCTATCGACCATTTAAGCATCCAACCCGAGACATCAAATTTGGAGAGGATCTGGTGGAGTGGTTGGTCGAATATTATCTTTATTGTGTGGGCTTGGAAGTAAGGCCGCAGCTTTTGAGCCATCATGATCAATGCCAGTGCCAGCTTCTCTATCGGCGGGTAGCACTCTTCAGGTCCAGTGAGAATATGGCTGGTGTAGTAGACTACCTGCTGCACAGCTTGGTCCTCGCTCACTAGCATCGAGCTGACCACCTATTCCGAAGATGCCAAATAAAGGCCCAGGGTTTCGCACGGTCGAGGTGAGACGAGCCGGGGAAGCCGTGCGAGGTAGGTCTTCATTTTGCCAAAGGCGTCCTCACATTCTGGGGTCCATTCGAAGTTGTTCGCTTGGCGCAAGGCCCAGAAGAACATGATGCATTTGTCTCCCAAGTGCGATACGAACCTCCCAAGTGCTGCTAGCTTTCCTGTGAGGCATTGTACCTCTTTTACAAAGCATGGAGATTGCATCTCCATTATGGCTCGTACTTTCTCCGGGTTGGCGTCTATCCCTCTTTGGTGGATGACAAAGCCAAGGAACTTTTCCGACCGGACCCCGAAGGCACACTTTGCCGAGTTGAGGCACATATTGTATTGTCTAAGGGTCTGAAAGGTCTCCGCTGAGTTGGCTAGGTGGGTTGCTGCCGACCTGCTTTTGATGATCATGTCATCGACGTAGACTTCCATGTTTCTCCTGAGTTGGGACTTGAATATTTCATTAACCATCCTCTGATAGGTGGCTCCGGTGTTCTTCAGACCGAAGGGCATGACTTTGTAGCAGTAGACCCCTCTGTCAGTGACAAACGCGATGTGCTCTCGGTGTTGTGAAGCTATGTGGATTTGGTTGTAGCTAGAGAATGCGTCCATGAACGTAAGAAGCTCATGGCCCGCGATTACGTCGACCAGCTGATCTATCTTTAGGAGGGGATAACAATCCTTGGGGCATACCCGATTGAGATCGGTGTAGTCAATGCACATCCTCTAGCTTCCATTATGTTTTTTAACGAGGACTTCATTAGACAACCACTGTGGGTATTTCACCTCGGTTATGAATCCGGCATCGAGTAGTTAGTCGCCTACTACCACTATGGGGTGAATCTCTGAGGCTTCTGCTTGACCAGGCGTGCCTCGGGATGGATGTTCAGATAGTGTTGCACCATTTTGGGGTCAATCCCTGGCATGTCCTTCGGGGACCAGGCGAAGATGTCGGTATTTTGCTTTAAGAACTCCACCAGCTGGACCTGTTCGGCTTTCGAAAGTGCGGCTCCAATCTTGAAGACCTGGTCTGGTCGATCAGCCTTCTGGGGAACCTCGATGAGCCACTCGGTTTGCTGCAGGTGTGTAGGAGTTTTTGGGTCGTCCCGAGGGTCGAAGTTGGTCGGATCGGGTCGCATCCTCTTTGGCATTGACACAGCCACCAGATAACATTTCCTGGACTCCTTGGGATCGCTCTACACCACTCCGACTCCTGACGAAGTTAGGAATTTCATGGCCTTGTGATAGGTGGAGACGACCACCCTTATCCTGTTGAGGGTTGGCCACCTGTGGATGACATTGTACGCAAAGGGTAGGTTGACCACCATGAAGGCGACCATCACCGTCTTCGTTCTCAGTTCGTTCCCTAGGGTGACGGAAAGGGAAGTCATCCCGAGGGGGGAGATCGACTCCCCAGTGAAACTGGTAAGTGCGGTCGTCATATGGGAGAGACCGTTGTCCATGAGCCTGAGCTTCCTGAAGGCGTCCAGGTATAGAATATTGGCGGAACTCCCAGTGTCGACCATCACCCTCTTCAGCTTGGCATTGGTGATGCGGACGGAGACTACCATAGCATCATCGTGATCCGAGAATTCCCCTCCCTCCGTGCCGAATCTGATTTCTTCCTCGGAGTGCATCCTCGGATGCTTCTCCATCGTGCTCTGTGCATATGCCTTCCTGGCGGTGGAACTACTACCGCCAGAGGCTAGTCTGCCAATGATGACGTCAATTTGCCTCTCGATCGGACCCTAGGGCCGAGGTGGCGAGTCCCTTGGTTTCTTGAGAAAGCGTCTGAAATGCCCTCATCGAATCAGCTCCTCGATCTGGTTCTGTAGGTCTCGGTAGTCCTCCGTATCATGGCCATAATCCTGATGGAACCTGTAGTACTTAGATCAGTCTTTGTTAGTAGCTTTCACCGGGTTGGGTTCCTGCAGGAGCCCCTTCTCCCGGATTTGGAGGAAAATTTCAGTTCGAGAAGCGTTTAGGGGGAGCCTTGGGCGCAGTAGCTCGGGACAGTCGATCTTCCTTTGGGGTGGTTCGGGGAACGACCTCAGAGCTGTTGTTCGGGTGAGTTCTGTCCTGGGCCTCTTGCTATCCTCGCGCTTCCCTGCCACTAGGGCTTCGGCAGCGATGTACTGGTTGGCGCGCTGGAGCATTTCGGGGACTATCGTTGGTGGTCACTCCACCAGAGATCAAAAAAGTCTAGAGGGGCGTAGCCCCATCAAGAAGGCCTGCATGACCAGGGATGGATGGGCCTTGGGCATCCCCCTGGACTCGGCAGCGAAGCGCACGATGAATTGCGAGAGTGTTTCGCCGTCTCGTTGGGCCAATGCAAGAAGTGTGGCCATGGAGGGTCTTGGTCGTATGCTGGCCATGAAGCCTTGCTCGAGCCCCCGCGCTAGCTGTTCGAATGAAGTAATGGAGGCTGGCCATAGCCGACTAAACCACATCCGAGCTGGCCCTTTGAGGATAGTGGGAAACGCCCTACACATCAAGGCATCGGATGTGCCGTAGAGGGCCATCTGGGCCCGGAAGACGGCGACATGCTCCATGGGATCGGAGTTGCCGTCGTATGCTTCAAGGGTAGGGAGCCTGAAGTTGATGGGAACTAGCTTGTCTTGTATCTTGGGGGTGAAGGGGGATGCTCTCGAGACATCGTCCCCGACCTCTCCCTTGGTCCTGCGGAGCACTCGTTGGAATTCGTCCAGACGCCGATTCACCAAGTTGAGTTGGGCTCTAAACGTGTCGTCGGCCGAGTCGATGGACACCGTGTTGTGCTCGGGAAGTGGCATGTCAGTCGAGGGGAAACCATGGACGCTCGGTTCGGGAGTCATTCCCTGACCCCTAGGACGTCCTTTGGCTTCCTCCCATGGTTGCTCATGCATGGCTAGATTTGTCGGGGGATCATCGAGGGGCTTTGGGACGTAAATAAATGGGCTCGGTGCCTAGGGGCTCATGAGGCACACGAGCTGCAGGATGAGGGGGACGACCGTTTGGATCATCCCGGTTAGAGCTTGGACCTGCCTCGACAAGTCAAGAAATGCCTCGGGCCAGATGGCTGAGGGTGGTAGGGCGTTCCCGAGGGGTGATAGCCCAGGATCGTTGAACAATCGCCAGTAGCATTTCGGGGTCTGGATTTGAATGCCTCCTCCTAACTGAGTAGCGGAGGTTGGTCCCGAAGTGGGATGGGGGCAGCAGGTTTCCCTTCAATCGGGCAAACTCCCGGGTTGGTCATGGGACACTCTTGCGAGATCGGCCCTCCTTCTAGCGCCAAAATGTTACGAAACGGATGCGGCCACCGGATGACATGTCGGGCTGACCTTGTTCAGTCGCCGAAATCTAGGGGTGTCCGGTCGTCGCTTGCTGCTAAGATGGGTTCTTGGCGCATCTCGGGCTTGATTCCTGCAGGAAGGCCTGGTTCGGGTTTTTCCCGACCGAGCCCCTCCGATGCTAAAGTCAGTCAATGTTTTCTCCCCCCACGCCCTGAAGCCAGGTAGGGGTTATATAGGCATGTCTAAAGGCGTACCTCGGTCCGAATGCCGACGGAGTCATACAGGGTGGCACTGTACAGGTCGGCGCTGCACGGCACCATTCCAGGATCTCGGGGGCGGCCTGCTCCATGCGTCGCCGTTCCGGGATTTCAGGAGAGGCTGCTCTGTCTAGGTTCGGGCGATGTGGCAGCGTGTGGGTGTCGTCATCTCATCCGACCCGAGACGGTGGGTCAGACGTGGCGATGCATGTGGGGCATCTTTATGCTGACATGTTTGCTGTCGTGGATGATTCCGGAATATCCCCTATCAGTAACCAAACCAAATTGATATCTAAGTGTCATGTTTCTTCCATCATTCCATGAAATCATTCAGCTAACTCTGTGCGAGGAGGCAGGTCCTATGTGAAATCCCAGAATACTACGAGGCTTACGGGAGGCAGCAGCACCGATGGCATTCCAGCCCAATGCAGCTCCTTCGTCTATGCCTTCCGGACATCATGGCGTCAAAGGTTCGGCGTCTCCTTGAAATCGAACCAGCTTAAGTGTTTGCAATGCAGGTCTAAGAGATCAGAATGACGACTTCTGCAGATTCGTAGGTTTGAAACATGATTGTTAGTTCCTAATGCTGGTGATTCCAGTTGAGGCAATTGATCAAGCGACTCAATCCAAATTTAGTCTTCATGCAGTAATGGTGGCCCTCGATCGAACTGCTTGAAAATGCTCGAGGTGACATCGAGCTCCCGATGTCTCACCCCTCGCACAAAGACGAAAGAAATTCTAAACAAAGCCCCTTTGAGATCTAAATTAGTAGATTTGAAATTAGTGTACGCCTATTAAAGAGATAGACTCCAACGTCTAGTACAACGGTGTATGTCTCTTTTATAGAAAGACTTTCTTAATTGCTTGATATTCTCTTGTTAAAAACATTCGAGGATTTCGATTACAACTATCGTGATAAAGTTGTGGATTTTTGGGTGCCCTGTTGTCGTGATAATCATGCGTTCAACTTGGGTAGAGAATAAATATTCTTTCTATCGATGAAAAAGAAAAATATCTTGTACATTTTTTTTAAAAAAAATTATTTATTATTTAATGTACTTTGTACAATATAAATCACAATCAAAGCCGACGGTCTCTCGGCATCATATTCCAGCGACACACGAGGTGGCCATTTGACAAGGAATATAGCTTCCATGTCAACACCAAGATTCACGAGAATAAAGCAAAGGCAAGGCAAAGGAAGCTGCATACGCCGGCCATTGTTGAATTCATGGTTGAATTGGAAGAAAGAAAGGAAAATGCTTCCTTGGGCTGGATTGGGTTGGGTGATGGATATCCCCACCTCACTTCTCTCGTTCTTTAAATTAAATGAGGAAGAAGAGAAGGACCATTTGACTTATATAAAGTAATCCAATAGGGAACTGATATCAAATTTGTGCTTTTAACTTGATTTAGTAGTAGATGAAGTAAAGTTTTTATTTAATTTGATCAGATTTTAGCCCAACACACACCCTCATCAAAAGGAAAACAATGTAGCATGGAGAGTAAGCAAAGAATTGGCGCCTAATGTGGAAGGTATAATATACAACAATACACAAATGTCATATCTTTGCTATAACAAAAATTGAAAGAAAATAACCTTATTTAAAAAAGGGTAAATTTTAGGACTAGTTTGAAATTTAAGTGTAATTAATGTGTCACTTATGGACCGTATCCCCTGTGTTAGGACCGGCTAAAATTAGATTATGCCTCGGCATTGGAGTCCCGAACTTACTATTCTTTAAAGCAGTGAACTGCCTTTCCCGCTCTATAAGAACAACAAGGGTGATCTATCTCTCAAATTTTCTTTTTCTCTTTAATTTGGTTGCTAGGCTTTAAGGTCTCACCCCAAAATTTTCTCATCCTCCACGATTTTGCCTGATTAGTGAATCTTGTTAGAGAAGAGTAATGTTTCGCCATAGAGGCGGCATCCTCTCGCCTCTTGGGTCGTGAGCTTAGCTCGCCTTTCCTCCTCTGTTTATTGTTTAATTTGTGCTTGTTTTAGATGTTAGGAATCAAGCGGCACTAAGAGGGGGGGTGAATTAGTGCAGCGGATAAAGACGATAGATTTTCGACGATTTAAACCAACTTCGAAAATTTTGTACGAAAAGAATAAACGTTTCGATTCAAATCGTTTCGATTACATACGTAAAAAGGAGACAATAAAGTAGAGCATCAAAGTAAAGATAGTTTGCAGTAATGTAAATGACAATAAGATAAACACAAACCGATTTTATAGTGGTTCGGTCATCCAACCTACATCCACTCCCGATTTCTCTTCACTTGAGGCCATCGGCTTTCCACTAAGTATCCTCCTTCCAATGGGCGAGGATGAACTCCCTTATAGCTCCTCTCCTTTTGACGGGTTTAGGAGATAACCCTTACAAGCACTCTTACCCCTCTCTTGGACTAGAATACTCTTAAAACTTAGAGGGAAGATTTGACACACTTTCAAGAGAATTTTTCCATTCTTTTTTTTCAGTTCTAAACCCCCTTTCATCCAAGAATGTGAGGGGTATTTATAGCCCCAAAGATGATTTAAATTTGGAGCCCAACTTTGAATTATGTTTGGGTTTCTCGGTGCTGGCGGTTCAACCGCCTATCAATAGTCAGACTGATAGTATACAGGGCGGTTCAACCACCCCTGGCTGGGCGATTCAACCACCCCTGGCTGGGCGATTCAACCACCCCTGGCTGGGTGGTTCAACCGCCTAGCTTTTGGCCACTGGGCAGTTCCACCGCCTAGCATAGGTGGTTGAACCTAGGTCCTGTTCTCGGCCCAAACCAGTCTAAATGAAGTCCGAATTAGCCCAAATTTGATTATAGGATTAACACCTAATCCTAAACCAAATTACATGCTAACTATAAATTTTAAAGATATTTTCTAAGCTATTACAAAGTCCACAAGACAAGACTTTTTTCGACGAGGTTCTAACGAACTTCTAGCGGTCATCCGACAAACCCTCGGAAACCATTCTACGGACTCCCGTAGCGGATAAAGACGATAAAGACGAATTAGTGCAATGGATAAAGACGATAGATTTTTGATGATTTAAACCAACTTCGAAAACTTTATACGAAAAGAATAAACGTTTCGATTCAAATTGTTTCGATTACATACGTAAAAAGGAGACAATAAAGTAGAGCATCAAAGTAAAGATAGTTTGCAGTAATGTAAATGACAATAAGATAAACACAAACCGATTTTATAGTGGTTCGGTCATCCAACCTACATCCACTCCCGATTTCTCTTCACTTGAGGCCATCGGCTTTCCACTAAGTATCCTCCTTCCAATGGGCGAGGATGAACTCCCTTATAGCTCCTCTCCTTTTGACGGGTTTAGGAAATAACCCTTACAAGCACTCTTACCCCTCTCTTGGACTAGAATACTCTTAAAACTTAGAGGGAAGATTTGACACACTTTCAAGAGAATTTTTCCATTCTTTTTTTTCAGTTCTAAACCCCCTTTCATCCAAGAATGTGAGGGGTATTTATAGCCCCAAAGATGATTTAAATTTGGAGCCCAACTTTGAATTATGTTTGGGTTTCTCGGTCTTTGGCGGTTCAACCGCCTATCGATGTCGATGATAGTATACAGGGCGGTTCAACCACCCTTGGCTGGGCGGTTCAACCACCCCTGGCTGGGTGGTTCAACCGCCCAGCTTTTGGCCACTGGGCAGTTCCACTGCCTAGCATAGGTGGTTGAACCTAGGTCCTGTTCTCGGCCCAAACCAGTCTAAATGAAGTCCGAATTAGCCCAAATTTGATTATAGGATTAACACCTAATCCTAAACCAAATTACATGCTAACTATAAATTTTAAAGATATTTTCTAAGCTATTACAAAGTCCACAAGACAAGACTTTTTTCGGCGAGGTTCTGACGAACTTCTAGCGGTCATCCGACAAACCCTCGGAAACCATTCTACGGACTCCCGTAGCGGATAAAGACGATAAAGATGAATTAGTGCAGTGGATAAAGACGATAGATTTTTGATGATTTAAACCAACTTCGAAAACTTTATATGAAAAGAATAAACGTTTCGATTCAAATTGTTTCGATTACATACGTAAAAAGGAGACAATGAAGTAGAGCATCAAAGTAAAGATAGTTTGCAGTAATGTAAATGACAATAAGATAAACACAAACCGATTTTATAGTGGTTCGGTCATCCAACCTACATCCACTCCCGATTTCTCTTCACTTGAGGCCACCGGCTTTCCACTAAGTATCCTCCTTCCAATGGGCGAGGATGAACTCCCTTATAGCTCCTCTCCTTTTGACCGGTTTAGGAGATAACCCTTACAAGCACTCTTACCCCTCTCTTGGACTAGAATACTCTTAAAACTTAGAGGGAAGATTTGACACACTTTCAAGAGAATTTTTCCATTCTTTTTTTTCAGTTCTAAACCCCCTTTCATCCAAGAATGTGAGGGGTATTTATAGCCCCAAAGATGATTTAAATTTGGAGCCCAACTTTGAATTATGTTTGGGTTTCCCGGTGCTGGCGGTTTAACCGCCTATCAGTAGTCAGACTGATAGTATATAGGGCGGTTCAACCACCCCTGGCTGGGTGGTTCAACCGCCCAGCTTTTGGCCACTGGGCAGTTCCACCGCCTAGCATAGGTGGTTGAACCACCTAGCCCATTCAGCTTTGCTGAATGGGTCCTGTTCTCGGCCCAAACCGGTCTAAATGAAGTCTGAATTAGCCCAAATTTGGTTATAGGATTAACACCTAATCCTAAACCAAATTATGTACTAACTATGAATTTTAAAGATATTTTCTAAGTTATTACAAAGTCCACAAGATAAGACTTTTTTCGACGAGGTTTTGACGAACTTCTGGCGATCATCCGACAAACCCTCAGAAACCATTCTACGGACTCCCGGCAAACTCCCGAGCTACACGATGATCTTGGCGAGTTCCAACGAGCTTTATTGGAAAGCTTCAATCTTTCTTGGCAAGCTCCGTGAACTTCCGACAAACCTTCCGGTGAACTTCTAAAAACCCTTCGACAAGCTCCCTACTATTCTCGACCAGTTCCGGCAATACTCCCAATGAATCTTCGGACTTCCATCGAACTCTCGAACTCCCAACGATCCATCCCACTTGTCTTCTAGTACTTTGTTTCTCTTTACGTCTTCATCGTCATCGTAGTTAATCATGTACACAAACCAAAATCTACTTCGATCTAGACAATTATTACAATGCGAATTGACATTTAGTTGCCTGGCACGTCATTGGCTTATCAGCGCTTCGTCCGATTCTTTGGCACATCTTCCTCTCTAGTGATCCATTGCCCAATCGGCGGTTGACCTCCGCAACCTCGATATCCTTGGCGCAACACACTCTTCTTGGCCCGATGCTTGACATATGAAGCCTTCTGCCGATTGTCGATTGAACCTCCGGCTCAACATCCAATATCCAGACGTGATCACCCAGCGCAATGTCAATTTCTCCAGTATCAACTATCTAATCCTAATCGATGGTAGACCTGCGTAACTCAAAACGTAGTTAAACAATAAATCATAATCAATTAGTTTCATCATCAAAATCTGAGATTCAACAATCTCCCCCTTTTTTATGATGACAACTAATTGATAACTAACGGAGTTAACTTTAACTCCTCGGAGTTTAACCAAACTCCCCCTATCAATATACCATTGATAGAATACTTAGATTATCCCAAATCCAAGCAACATTCATCACAATAATATGAGAATAATCAAACCATCATGAAAATATATAAAATATTCAATTCAATGCATGATGTCATCAATCTACTTCTCCCCCTATGTCATAAACAAAAAGGATAAGTAATCATCATAGATAGTTTAAAAGATATACAAATTTTATAATCATACTAGCTATTAATCAAGATATTCAACATACATTACTTTAAAACATTCAATCATAGTAAGTTTTTAAATTCTTTCTAAAGATAAGCAAGATAGCAATTTTTTATCACTTGCTTCTTGTGCAAATTTGCACTTTGCTTTTCTTGAATTTGCAAGATAGCAACCGTTGCTCCCCCTTTGTCATTGACAAATAGAAGTGGAGTACAAATAGTCTTTTACATCAATGCTTTGATCATGACAAAATAACAAATTTATAACATAAATTTTTAACATATTAGGCCATGAATTCGAGTCAAAAACCATGATATGAGGGAAAAAGATGATAAGCAAGCAATCAATAATGATAAGCAAGCTAACATACTTTGCGATATGCAAGCTAGCTTCCTTTCAATTCTTAAGTTTCGCCTTTGCAAGCTATCAACTTTTTACAATGAGCTAGAAATTTTTGTAAAATTTATAACATTTTAACCATCCAAGCTCAGGAGTTAAAAAAATATAACTTTACAATTTTTTTTCTTCTCATTTTGAGAAGTGGAAGTTTTGCCTTTTTGCAATTTCTAACTTTGCTATGTTTGCCACTTTCTCTTGTGATATCCAAGTTAGCAATTAACTTTCTCTTGAATGAGCAAGCAAATTTTTCATTTAAGGTGCAAGCTAGCAATATTCTTCTCCCCCTTTATCAATGTCCAAAAAGAAAGGGAGGATTAATACTTCAAATAATCTTGCATGAGATTCAACAATAATTTGTAACAAAAATGCAAGCAATTATGTTGAAAAAGTGAAGTTAAGCAAGATTTTTGCCTCTCATGAGATAGCAACTTTTTGCTTCTCAATGTTTAAGCTAGCAAATTTTTCTCTTTTGATACATAAGCTAACAATTTAACTCCCCCTTTATCATTATCGAAAAGAAGGGAGAAACCAATGATCAATTATAAATTTGTATCAATATATCAATTATCACATGATGCATACAAGACAACAATGCAAAGAAATCATGTCATGAAGGATATCAATATGTAAATTCAATAAGGATCAAAACCAAAAGATATCATTCATAATTCATAACTTTCCTTTTAGTAAGATCTAGATAAATATATTAATTTTTAATTTAAGATAAATGTCATACAACCAAGAATCATGATATATAAAAGCATATCAATATCAAGGATCAAGTCATGATTATAAGTGCTAACATATTTTCTTTTCATTCATTTTTAAGCCATGATAAAAGAATAAATCAATTATTCAAACATTAAGCACATTTCTTTTTCATCAAATTTTCAATCATCACATAAGGCATTCAAGGAAGTATTGAAATAAAAAAAAATCAATTTTATCATATAATATTTCAATCTTCGATCTTGAGTCATGAATCCAAAAGTCATAAATCAAAAAGTTCATGAATCATTTTAACAAGTCTCCTTTTTAGGAAATAATAAGTGAAAGTCTTAGGAGATCAAACACAAGATCTTGATTCATGCATAAGAATTTTTATCAAGATCACATTTCATAAGAATCAAGACACAAATTCATAAAAATTCAAGTATTGAATTCCGAAAAATCAAAATACAAGTTACATTTCATTTAAAGAATTTTCTTTTGATAAAACGGAAGGAGCATGGTAAACGATCTTGATTTATAAAGAACTTCAAGTTATAATTATCAAGATCATGATTTCAATAAAATTTCTTTATAGCAAAATGAAATATTTTAGAACTTGATTCAAGCATTAAATATATCTTAACAAGTCATAATTCCAAAAGATTCAAGAATCATTAAAAGACAAATCATTCAAGTTCAATTCATCAACTCAAGACTCATAATCAAATTATCATTTTTGAGATTCAAAATGCTAGCAATTTGCATTAATCATGACAAGTGATACATCAAAAGTCTACATCAATATTTCAATAATCAAATCATGAAGCATACAAAGTGGTATTGAAACATGAGAGAAAATTTCAAATTACACATGTAATGTTTCAACATTCAAAACACATGTAATGTATAAACATGCCTTTGTCTTTTTATGCCAAATCAAAATAAGTATTTAAAAGCGAAAGGCAACTTTCATTATAAAAATTATCAAGACAAAAATATAACATATTATTTCAAAATATGAGATTCAATTTATCATGATAATGTGCTTCATTTTAAGTTGTTTATTTCATATAAGTGTACTCATGTTTCAAAAGATGAGTATCAAATTTTAAAACCAAAACATGAGTTTGTCATCAAGATATAACAACTTCAAGTCCTCATGATATCATAAAATTTATTAAGCATGACAATAAACTGTTAACATTTTCATTTTATCATTATCAATGATGATTTCATAAGATATGTTCAAATATTTATATGAAAGTTATCATTGTATAAATTCAAAATACAAGTTTGTCATTAAACCCATTAAGATCAAATGCATCAAACATCATGATGGAGCATTTTCTCATCTTTATGAGTTTCAATTTAAGTAATTTAATCTTTCATAGGAATGTTCAAATTTTTCATATGAAAATGTCATGCATCATATTAAAAAACAAAAACATCATCAAAATTATTTTAATTCTTTCTTACATTAGTTATAACAAGATGATCGATGCTTAAATTTTTGGTAAAATCATGCATCATTTTATAAATCTGAAAAATAATTTTTGTCATGAAAATCATCAAGTCCAAATGTAATACAAGGCAACATTAAAACCACATTTTTTTCATTTGAAAATTTTGTGGGTTAGGTCTTTTGATTTCATGAAGACAAGTATCATCTAAAAAATTTATCAAAAAGAAAAAGGTTAAAACCCATTAATCCAAGATAGAAGTTTTCAAAAACTCATGCATGATATAAAATCATTAAGCATCATGTTTAGAGACAATGTAAACCATCAAGAGACACATGCATGGGTTGATCCTATTAGGTGTACAAATATTATCACAAATCATACAATCATTATTTATATTTTTACTTTTCAAAAATACTAGAAGGAAAAGCATAATATAATTTTTAAAATTTTTTTTTCTAAAAATACAAGAAAAGCATAAACAAAATTCCTACTAACTAAGTTAAGCATTCATGAAAAGTTCAAGTAATTTCAAAATAAGGTAAAAGCAACTTGGGTGAGTTTCTTACCTCATTGTCGAAAACCGTCAAAACCCATTTCACCTCTTCTTTACTTGATTCTTCTTTGCAAGCCTTCTTCTTCTTCTTTGGTCTCTTTCTCCATTCAAGTTTATTGTTTATTTTAGATTCTTATTTAATGAACTTATTAGGATTTAGTGTTCGAAGTTCAAGGTTCTCATTGTCCTCATCACTTGAGTAATCACTCAAGTGACATTTCATAGTTTGGAGTTTCAAATCCTTCCTGTTCTTTGGAAGGTGGTTCAAGTATTATCAAGTTCAAAATGTTCTAGGAGGCTCATTTCATATGTCATTAGTGAGCCAATTAGTTCTTAAATAGGTAAATTATTTAAATATTCAATAAGAGGCTCATTTCATGTCATTAGTGAGCCAATTAGTTCTTCAATTAGTTTTTCAATAGGTAAATATTACAGTTACTTTAGGATCCCACCTTTTTGGAAGGGATCTTAAAATCTTGCTTATGAGTTCAAAATCTAAAAAACATTTACCAAGAGCTTTTAGACTATTGATGACATCCAAGAAATGGGAGAACATGTCATCGATAGTCTCACTTGGTGCCATTCGGAAAACCTCAAAATCATGCATCAAAATATTAACTTTCGAGTCTTGGACTCTACTCGTTCCTTCGTGTGTGATTTCGAGAGTTCGCCAAATGTCAAAAGCCATTTCACACGTAGAAATCCGGTTGAACTCATTTTTGTCTAAAGCACAAAATAAGGCATTCATAGCCTTTGCATTTAAAGAAAACGATCTTTTCTCCAAATCCGACCATTCATTCGTCGGTTTAGAGGAAAGTTGAAATCCATTTTCAACGATGTTCCTTGAATTTAAATCGAGAAAAATCAAGAAAACTCTCATTTGAGTTTTCCAATATGTGTAGTCCGAACTGTTAAAGAACGGTAGACGAAAAATTGAAAAGCCCTCTTGAAAGCCATGAAGAGCCATTTCTTATGGGTGTAAATCCAAATGAGAAATAACATGGCTCTGATACCAATTATTAGGGATCGAGCAACACTAAGAGGGGGGGGGTGAATTAGTGCAGCGGATAAATACGATAGATTTTCGACGATTTAAACCAACTTCGAAAACTTCGTACGAAAAGAATAAACATTTCGATTAAAATCATTTCGATTGGATATGTAAGAAGGAGACAATGAAGTAGAGCATCAAAGTAAAGATGATTTGCAGTAATGTAAATGACAATAAGATAAACGTAAACTGATTTTATAGTGGTTCGGTCATTCGACCTACATCCACTCCTGATTCCTCTTTGCTTGAGGCCATCGGCTTTCCACTAAGTATCCTCCTTCCAATGGGCGAGGATGAACTCCCTTACAGCTCCTCTCCTTTTAACGGATTTAGGAGATAACCCTTATAAGCACTCTTACCCCTCTCTTGGACTAGAACACTCTTAAAACTTAGAGGGAAGATTTGACACACTTTCAAGAGAGTTTTTCTCTTCTTCTTTTTTCAGTTCTAGACCCCCTTTCATCCAAGAATGTGAGGGGTATTTATAGCCTCAAATAGGATTCAAATTTGGAGCCCAAATTTGAATTCTGTTTCGGTTTCCCAATGCTGGTGGTTCAACCGCCCAGGCATTCTGGTGCTGGGCGGTTCAACCACCCCTGGCTGGGCGGTTCAACCACCCCTGGCTGGGTGGTTCAACCACCCAGCTTTTGGCCACTAGGCAGTTCCACCGCCTAGCACAGGCTATTGAACCACCTGGCCCATTCAGCAAAGCTGAATGGGTCCTGTTCTCGGCCCAAACTAGTCCAAATGAAGTCCGAATTGGTCCAAATTTGGTTTATAGGATTAACACCTAATCCTAAACCAAATTAAATGCTAACTATAAATTTTAAAGATATTTTCTAAGCTATTACAAAGTCCACAAGACAAGACTTCTTTCGATGAGCTTTCGACGAACTTCCAGTGGTCATCCGACGAACCCTCAAAAACCATTCTACGGAATCCCGGCAAGCTCTCGAACTATACGATGATCTTGGCGAGTTCCAATGAGCTTCATTGGCAAGCTCTGATCCTTCTTGGCAAGCTCCGTAAACTTTCGACAAACCTTCCGGCGAACTTCCGAAACCCCTTCGGCAAGCTCCCTGCTCGTTCTCGGTCGGTTCCGGCAATACTCCCAACAAATCTTCGGACTTTCGTCGAACTCTCGAACTCCCAACGATCCATCTCACTTGTCTTCCGGTACTTTGTTTCGCTTTACGTCTTCATCGCCATTGTAGTTAATCCTGCACACATAAATCAAATTATTACAACATGAATTGACATTCAGTTGCCTGACACGTCATTGGCTTATCGGTGCTTTGTCCGATTCTTCGACACATTGTCCTCTCTAGCGATCCGTTGCCCAATCGGCGGTTGACCTCCGCAACCTCGATATTCTTGGCGCAACATGCTCTTCTTGGCCCGATGCCCGACGTACAAAGCCTTCCGCCGATTGTCAACCGAACCTCCAGCTTGACATTCAATATCTAGACATGATCACCCGGCGCAACGTCAATTCCTCTAGCGTCAACTGTCTAATCCTGATCGATAGTAGACCTACGTAACTCAAAACGCAGTTAAACAATAAACCACAATCAATTAGTTTCATTATCAAAATATGAGATTCAACATTAGATCCTTTGATGATGTATCACATCTTGTTCCCCATTTCGTGATCCCTCCTCAGTATTAACGATTTATACCTTGATCTTTGATTTACTTGATTTTCATGGTGATGTTTCAATTTTTCTTATGCGAGGTGTTGTTTAATTGATGATTACGTTGCTCTTGATTTGTTTTTATGCTTTGTTATTTCCGTTACATGCTAGATGTGATGATGGAGGCTGTTATTGTAATACATCTTTCTATTATGTAGTCATACACTTTGATCGAAATTTTTTCAGAATATGATATTCCTGCTTTCGTACTTTTCTCCATTAATTTTTTTTGTTATATAGATTTATGATTATTATGATCTCTACCAAGCAGATATTTTTCAAATGTCTCATCGATTTTAATCTTATTTTATAGGCATGTCTTCAACACTGGTTACATTATTGTAATTTTTGGTTAAGAAGTTGTCTCATGATGTTCAATTATCTTTTATATTTGATTTTCCCCCTCTTTTGGTTGTTCTATTCTATTTTTTTAATTATCTTTATGCTAGGATAGAAATATCTTTGTTGTTCCTTTTTTTTTTTTTGTTGGCTAAGTGAAAAATTGAGCATATCAATCTCTTCTTATTCTCCTTGCAAAGTTTTTCTTAGGATTTTTTTTTCAGATTTTTCATAATTTTTATCTGTATTGGTTTGTCATTATTTTACTGAGGAGATGGTTCTTATTTTGTATTGATCCTTTTTGTATTATTTTTTTTTCTCACTCGTGATAGGCAAAAATAAGTTTCTATCTTGAGTGACTTGTCATAGTTTATTCTCTTCCATACTATTAATATAGTGATTTTAAAATACCGATATCCTATTACCAAGAAGTCTAACAAATGTTTTTGGTTTGTCACCAATACTCCCTCTTTTTTCAGTTATCACATTTCCTATACTTGATTCAATAATAGTTATAATGAATGGTTCTCCAAGTCCTCCCTCGGTTTCACCAATTATATATGAGGGATATGTGGACCCTCATGGTGGGTGGTTGCATACCTTTCACAGAAGTAAATCGATTCAATTCTAAGATTTGCACAGTGCAATGTTAGATCGAAGCTCTCAAACACAACTTTGATTCATACGTGTTCTCTGAGTCAAGCCTCTTTGTTTACTCATATAAGATAATTCTCAAGATACGCGAGACTACAAAATCACTTCTATCCATCCTCATAATTCTTAAGCTTACTACGAAGCTCTCTCTATAATATTTTGTATTATCTGTATTGATTTGCCGCCAGTTTACTGAGAATATGGTTATTATTTTGTACTGATCTCTTTTTGTGTTCTTTATTTTTCCTCACTCATGATAAGTAAAAATATGTTTCTATTACGAGTGACCTTTTATGGTTTATTCTCTTCTGCACTATTAATATAGTTATTTTAAAGTACTGTGATTTTGTTATTAGAAAGTCTGTCATCTGATACTGCTTTATCACCAATACTCTCTCTCCATTCACCTATCCCATCTTCTATACATGAATGGTTCTCCAAGCCCTCCCTCAGTTTCACCAATTATACATGGTAGATACGAGAAGCACCTTGATATTACATTCTTAGTCACCTACGTTTATGGACCCTCACGGTGGGGGGTTACATGCCCTTTCACAGAAGCAGATTGATTCTATTCTAAGATTCGCACAGTGCAGTTATATCGAAGCTCTCAAACAGGGACTTTGATTAATATGTCCTCTCTGAGTCAAACCTTTTTTGTTTATCCATATAAGATAATTCTCAAGACATGTGGGACTACAAAATCGATTATGTCCATCCACATAATTCTTGAGTTTGCTACGGAGCTCTCTCTGTAATAGGTCACCTGTGACATAAACATATTTTTGCTTGTCACGAGTGGTGAAAAAATAAAGAACACAAAAAGAGATCAATACAAAATAAGAATAATCTCCTTACTAAATTGATTGTAAAGCAATACAAATAATAAAACCATCTCCTCAGTCAACTAATGATAAAGCAATACAGATAATATAGGCTAAGAAAAATCTCCTTAGTAAACTGATGATAATGCAATACAGATAAAAATTATAAAAAATCTAAAAAAATCCCGTGAGAATGTTAGCAAGGAGAAAAATAAGCGATTGATATGCTCAATCTTCAACTTAGTCAACAAAAAATAATGAATAATAAAGATGTTTCTGTTATAAATTGTTCAAATTAAAAAAAAAAAGAAAAAAAAAGTTTTCTTTTGAAAGGAGTTATTTGAAAAGGTTTTTCTTTATAGTTATTTTGGTAGTTATTTTTTCAAAGGTTGTGTGTTTTGTGAAAATATCTATAAATAGATATGTAAGAGTAAATTATCATGAATAACTATTTTTTGAGATTCTTTTTCTTTCTTGATAACTCTCCAAGTGATTAGACCTTTTCCAATTCTTCTTTGAAGATTCTTTATTATTTGCTCAATACAGATCTTTTATAGGCTTGTCATATCTACTAAAACTATCTGCATCAAACCCATAGCAATCTTGTCGAGAAGAGGGTGCAAATATCGTTTTTAGGAAAGTGTTTATACATGTTTCAAGCCTAAATATTTTTCCTATAGTATTCTTGATCTTGTGTTTGTTATTGGTTTCCATCCCCTTCTTTTGTTGTGTTTTTCAATAATCTAAAAATGATATTTGAGTTCATCATGGAGGCCACGAATACCATCAAATTGCTGAATCAAGATTTTGTTCGTTTGGATCGCTTTGATGGAACAAACTTCACCTGTTGGCAAGACAAGATGAAGTTCATATTGACTGCTTTGAAGATTTTCTATGTGCTTGATTCAAATCTTCAACCAATTCCTGATCCAACCCATAATGACACTGATGAAGTCAAGGCTGAACGAAAAAAGAGAATTGAAGATGAAGTTGTGTAGAGGACACATTCTCAATGCTCTTTCGGACCGGCTTTATGATCTTTATACTATGGAACCATCTACAAAAGCAATTTTGAATGCCTTAGAATTCAAGTATCAAGCCGAAAAGGAAGGTACAAAGAAATTTTTAATTTCTAAATATTTTGATTACAAGTTTGTGGATGACAAGCTAATCTTGGCATAAGTGCATGAGTTGCAGGTCATTGTTAATCAATTGAAGGTTGAAAAATCAAATTTCTTGAACCTTTTCAAGTAGGGGCTATAATAGCCAAGTTGCTTTCATCTTGAAAAGGGTATAGGAAGAAGATTTTACATGACTCCAAGGATATCACCGTGGAGCAAATTCAAAAACATCTTCGAATCGAGGAGGAATCAAGGATGAGAGATAAGAGTGAGAACTCTTTTAGTAATGTAAAAGCAAATGTTGTGAAGCAACCTAAGAATTTCAACAAAGGCAAGCAAAACAAGAAGAATCATTATAGCCCTAAAAGGGATCAAGGAAAATTTAAGAAGCCAAAGAGTGGAGGCTGTTTTGTTTGTGGAAAACTTGATCATTTTGCAAGAGATTGCAGATTTAAGAAAGGCCAAAAACTGGAAGTCAACTCTATTGAGGGAGATGATAATATAATCACTACGGTGAGTGAAGTGAATGCCATATTTGGCAAGGTTTTTGGATGGTATGATACTTGTGCTACCATCCATGTTTGCAATAACAAAACACTCTTTAAGACTTATAGAGAAGTCACAAATGAGCAAGAAATTCAAATGAAAAATGAAGTTCATTCTAAGGTGATTGGCAAGGGAAATGTGGAACTCATTTTCACTTCGGGTAAGAAAGTCACTCTTACGAATGTTCTTCATGTACCAAATATGAGTAGAAATTTAGTGAGTGAGAATCTTCTTAGCAAACCTGGAATTAAATCTGTATTTAGATTCGGGAAGTTAATTCTATCCTGTAATGGGACTTTTGTTGGAAAAGGCTATTTCACTAAGGGAATGGTCAAATTATCTATTGTTGACAATGATTCTGAATTTAATAAAAATATTGCTTTTGTTTATATTGTTGATTCTTGTTCATTATGGCATGATAGATTAGCACATATTGGAACTAACACTATTAAGAGAATGGTTAAGTGTGGCTTAATAAATTATCATTTTAATGATCTTCATAAATGTGAATTTTGTGTTAAATCAAAGATGATGAAAAACCCTTCAAAAGTATTGAAAGACATACTAATTTGTTAGATTTAATACATTCTGATATATGTGAATTAAATGGCATGTTAACAAGAGGAGGCAATAGATATTTCATTACTTTTATAGATGATATGTCTAGGTTCACATATGTTTACTTATTGAAACATAAAAATGGTACTTTTAATGCTTTTAAGGCATATAAAGCAGAAGTTGAAAATCAATTAGGGAAGAAAATTAAAGTTTTAAGAAGTGATAGAGGAGGAGAATACTTTTCTAGTGAATTTAACATGTTTTGTGAACAACATGGCATAATTCATGAATGTTCAGCACCTAGAACACCTGAGCAAAATGGATTAGCAGAAAGAAAAAAATAGAACTTATCTAGAGATGATAAATGCTATGTTGTTGCATGCTAAATTATCTTATAATTTGTAGGGAGAAGCTTTATTGGCTGCATGTCATATTTCAAATAGAATTCCTTCTAAAAAGAACAAAATTTCTCCATATGAGTTATGGAAAGGAAGACAACCTAACATTAATTATTTTAAAGTGTAGGGGTGTCTTGCATATTGCAAGAATAATGATCCTCAAAGGATAAAATTGGGACCAAGAGAAATCAAATGTGCATTTGTAGGCTATGCCTCAAATAGTAAAGCTTATAGGCTTTTTAATTTGGAGTCTAATATCATAATAGAATCTAGAGATGTGAAGTTCTTTAAATACTTATTGACTTCAAATAATAATGTTCATCCTCCAACTAGTGAAGAGTCACTAGTGGAGACATCTCAAAAGGTTAGTGAGCAACCTAATATTTCTTTGATTGCTCAAATTCATAAATTTATGTATCAATCAAATTCACAAATTGGAGAGTAATCTCATGAATTAAGGAGAAGCACTCATGTATGGAAAGCAAAAACGTTAGGATCAAATGAGATTGATTCTTAAAGTATTTCTTTTTACCTTGTAGAAGGAACTACTGAGAGAGTCTTAAGAACAATTCATCTTGTTTTACAAGTGGAAGATGATCCTAAAACGTTTAAAGAAGCTATAGCCTCTCGTGATGCTGCTTTCTGGAAAGATGCTATTAATGATGAGATGGATTCTATTATGTCAAACCACACTTGGGAACTTGTCGATTTACCTTCTGCCTCTAAACCTATTAGTTGTAAATGGGTATTTCATAGAAAGTATCATACAGGTGGTACTTTCCAAACATTCAAAGCAAGGTTAGTTCCTAAAGGATTTCGATAAAAAGAAGGAATAGATTATTTTGACACATGCTCCTGTGGCTAGGATCACATCTATTAGAATTATTTTTGCTTTAGCATTAATTTTTAATCTTTATGTTCATCAAATGGATGTCAAAACGGCATTTCTAAATGGAGACCTCGATGAGGAAGTATATATGGAACAACCCGAAGGTTTTGTTCTACCAAGAAATGAACATAAAGTGTGTAAACTTATTAAATCATTATATGATTTAAAACAGGCTCCAAGACAGTGGCATGAGAAATTTGATGCAACAATTCTTTCTAATGGATTTGTTCACAATGTTGTAGATAAATGTGTTTATCTCAAAACTTGTGATAACTATATGGTGATAGTTTGCCTTTATGTGATGACATACTAATAGTGAGCAACAAGATGAAAGGTATTATAGAAACAAAGAGGTTTCTATCTTCAACATTTAAGATGAAAGATCTTGGGCAAGTTGATACCATACTAGATATCAAGATAAAAAAAAATAGTGGAGGATATGCTTTGAGTCAAACTCATTATATAGAGAAAGTACTGGAGAAATTTAATCACTTAAGAATTAAAGAAACAAATACCCCGTTTGACCCAAGTATCAAATTTTAGTTAAGAATGTTGGAAGAACAGTTGCTCAAATAGAATATTCAAGTACTATAGGAAGTCTTATGTATGCAATGCAGTGCACAAGACCTGATATAGCATTTGCAGTTAGTAAATTGAGTAAATTTACTAGCAATCCAAATATAGAGCATTGGAAGGCTATTGAAAGAGTTCTTGGGTACCTTAAACGGACCAAAGATTATGGCCTACAATACTCAAAATTTTCTGTTATTTTAGAATGATATACTAACGTAAGTTGGATATCGAGTTTAGGAGATAACAAATCTACTATTGGTTGAGTGTTTACCTTAGGAGGTGGTATTGTTTTTTGGAAAAGCAAGAAACAAACATGTATAACTCACTCAACTATAGAATCAGAATTTGTTGCTCTAACAGAAGCAGGAAAGGAGGCTGAATGGTTGAGGGACTTTCTATTAGAAATTTCATTGACTTCTAAGAGTATGAATTCAATTTCTATACTTTGTGATAGTCAAGCCACTTTAGCTCGTACATATAGTAAAATATACAATAGAAAGTCAAGACGCATAAGTCTTAGACATGATTATGTAAGGAAATTAATCAAGAGTGGGATTATTTCCCTCACATTTGTGAAAACAAATGAGAATTTAGCTGATCCATTCACTAAACCTCTTACAAGAGAAGTTATAAGATCAACATCAAAATGAATGAGGCTGAAGCTCCTTGAATAAAAAATCCACCAATGATAGCACCTTTACTCAACATTATGAAATGAGTAATGAAGAGTTCAAAGGGTAAGAACAAGTCATTGACATGTGGAGTGGTTCAACACTTTGCAATATTTTATTAGTCCCATCCAAAGATGTTAAAGTGCTAGTTGTCACCGAATGAGGGTTGAGTTAATTATACTCTTAATGAAGTTTAGTCAAGTTATGACAAGTATCTTAAAGAGTGACAATGATACTCTATAAACTTCACTTATATGAACTTAATAGTGGTGCCACTTCGATTGAGAGTTGGAGTTTCTCTTATAAAAGTTCATGAACTTGGATGAGTCCAAGGCCATATTTGGGTTGAGCAAGAATTTATGAGGAATACGAGAATATAGTATTTATGTGTGTGGTATCATCGGTGTTGTCATTAGGAATAACAAATTTAAAGCTTTTATGCTATTTAGGATTTTGACTTCACTTTGTGACGCTTACACTAAGGTAATATTCAAATCGAAAGATATATTACTTTATTCATAAATATTATTTAATTATTTCGAGATTTTTTTTTATTTAAACAAGTGGGGGATTATTATAAATTGTTCAAATTAAAAAAAAAGAAAAAAAAGTTTTCTTTTGAAAAGAGTTATTTGAAAAGGTGTTTTTCTTTGTAGTTATTTTGATAGTTATTTTTTCAGTGTCTTTTGTGAAAATATTTATAAATAGATATGAAAGAGTAAATTATCATGAACAACTATTTTTTGAGATTCTTCTTCTTTCTTGATAACTCTCCAAGTGATTAGACCTTCTCCAATTCCTTTTTGAAGATTCTTTATTGTTTGCTCAATACAGATCTTCTATAGGCTTGTCATATCCACTAAAACTATCTGCATCAAACCCATAGCAATTTTGTCGAGAAGAGGGTACAAATATCATTTTTAGGAAAGTGTTTATACATGTTTCAAACTTAAATATTTTTTCTATAGTGTTCTTGATCTTGTGTTTGTTATTGGTTTCCATCCCCTTCTTTTGTTGTGTTTTTCAACAGTTTCTTTCCCAGTATAAAGAGAATTAAAAATATATAATAAAACAACCAAAAAAATAGAAAAATCAAGTATAAAAAATAATTCGAAATCACAATACAATGTCTTAACAAAAAATTTTAACAATGTAACCAATGTCGAAGATGTATAAAGAAAATAAGGCAAAATTGAAATCGACAATACATTTGAAAAGCGTCTACTTCGTAGATATCATAATAATCATAAATCTATATAATAAAAAAATTTGATGGGGAAAAGCAGGAAAGTAGGAATATAAGAACATGTGATTAGAAAGATTTGTTCCAATAACAGCCTCCATCATCACATCTAGCATATAATAGAAATAACAAAGCATAAGAAGAAATCAAGAGCAACAAAATAATCAATTAAACAACTCCTCATATAAGAAAATTTGAAACTTCACAATGAAAATCAAATAAATCAAATATGAAAGTGTAAATCATCAATTGAGAAGGACCACAGGAACAAACACAACACATCAACAAAGGATCCAAAATAAGCACAACATCAAACAATAAATAGAGGAAAGGTCCTTCTCTATTGATGATTTATACCTTGATCTTTGATTTACTTGATTTTCATTGGGAAGTTTCAATTTTTCCTGTGCGAGGTGTTGTTTAATTGATGATTATGTTGCTCTTGATTTCTTCTTATGCATTGTTATTTCTATTACATGAAAGATGTGACGATGGAGGCTATTATTGGAACATATCTTTCTTTCACATTGATATACACTTTCATAATTTGATATTCCTGCTATTGTGCTTTTCCCAATTAATTTTTTTTTGTTATATAGATTTATGATTATTATGATCTCTACCGAGCTGACGCTTTTCAAATATCTCATTGATTTCAATCTTTCCTTATTTTTTAGGTATATCTTACATTGTTACAATTTTTGGTTAAGAAATTATATCGTGATGTTTAATTATCTTTTATGTTTTATTTTTCTACCTCTTTTGATTGTTTTGTTTTGTTTTTTAATTACCTTTATGCTGGGAAAGAAACATCTTTGTTGTTCCTTATTTTTTTGTTAGCTAAGTTGAAAATTGAGCATATCAATCTCTCTTGCTAACTTCTTCATGGGATTTTTTTTAGATTTTTCACAATTTTTAGCTATATTGCTTTGTCATCAGTTTACTAAGAAGATGGTTCTTATTTTTGTATTATCTATATTGCTTTATTATCAATTTACTAAGTGGACGGTTCTTATTTTATATTGATCTCATTTTGTGTTTTTTTATTTTTCCTCACTCATGATAAGCAAAAATACATTTGTATCGTGAGTGACTTGTTACAATTTATTCTCTTTGCACTATTAATATAGTGATTTTAAAGTACTGGGATTGTGTTATTAAGAAGTCTATCACCTTTTACTACTATGTCTCTAAGTCAAGCCTCTACGTTTACTCATGTAAGATAATTCTCAAGACATATGAGACCGCAAAACCACATCTATCCATCCCCAGATTTCTTGAGCTTACTACGAAGCTCTCTGTCATTGTATTTTCTGTACAGTATTCCCATAGAACCTTCAATTTTCCTGGTGCACAACCATTTGCATGCCATAGTTTCATAGAAGAAGTTACTTTCCTCGACCTTTGGCAGCCTTGTTGAAAGGGCATGATAGGGCTGAACACTGAAAGGGCATCAATCTTCTTTAAGAAATTAGAGGATCCCTCTTCTGCTGCTAAAAGACATGAGGGAATTCTCTAGCATTTCTGACATTATATCTGAGATGGATGTATGTAACTATGCCTTCGAATCGTGTGCATGTTTGAATCCAAAACCTTGTCGAAGTGCTATTATGAAATAAGTCCTTGTGATCCTTTTTTTCTGTTATCCGAAATGTGTCATTTCTTTATCACCATAATAAGAACCATCTCCATAGTAAACTGATGGCAAAGCAATATGGGTAATACAAAATAAGAATCATCTCCTTAGTAATTGATGACAAAGTAATATGGATAATGCAAAAGAAGAATCATCTCCTTAGTAAGCTGTTGACAAAGCAATATAGATAAAAATTGTAAAAACTTTGGAAAGTTCCCATGAAAAAGCTCGCAAGGAGAAAAAGAAGAGATATTGATATGCTCAAGTTTCAACTTAGCCAACAAAAAATAAGGGACAACAAGGATGTCTCTTTCCTAATATAAAGACAATTAAAAATAGAACAGAAAGACCAAAAGAGGCAAAACAAATCAAATACAAAAGATAATTAAACATCACAATACAATGCGTTAACCAAAAATTACAACAATGTAACCAGTGTCAAAGACGTTCCCAAAAAATAAGGCAAGATTGAAATCGATGATATATTTGAAAAGCATCTGCTTAGTAGAAATCGTAATAATTATAAATCTATATAACAAAAAAGAGATATTGTTAATGGAGAAAAGAACGAAAGTAGGAATATCAAATTCTGAAAAAATTTCGATGAAAGTGTATGGCAACATAATAGAAAAATATGTTACAATAACAACCATCATCACATCTTGCATGTAATAGAAATAACAAAGCATAAGAAGAAATCAAGTGCAATGTAATCATCAATTAAACAATACCTTGCAAAGGAAAAAATTAAAATTTCACAATGAAAATCAAGTAAATCAAAGATCAAGGTATAGATCGACAAAGGCCGTAAGTGACAATGATGTACCAAAGAATCAGATGAAGCGTCGATGTACCAATCACATGATGAACAACATTTGATTGAGCTTTATAATAATTATCTAGATTGAAATAGGTTTTGGGACTAATTAGGTTAGAATTGAGCTAACTCAATTAAGGAACAATGGTGTCATGCCCCCCGATTTATATTGTATTCAGAAGGTGTGACCCTGTCTTAAATCGATAATATTATAATTCATCAACAATCCAATCCTAGGATCTAAACTAACATTTGAGGACATTGAGAAACATTCAAGTCATAATTCATACCCATAAAACCTGTGTAGTTTATAATCATACACTACTTCACTTAATGATTCATAAGATCCAAAAATTAACTCAACTAAGTATCAATGACATCATAAATCCATAATTATGGAAATACATACAATCACAAAACTAACATTTTTCACAAGTTCATATCTTTGTACAAATTAAACTTATCATTTTAAAATCCTGAACATGAGAGGTCTTTTAAACTTTTATAACACATAAGTTTAGATTTATCCTTAATATTTCATCAGATACAAAGTGTACTTATATAACAAAAACATATCAACCAATAAAGATCTGTATAAAATCTTCTAGCTTTCTACTGCCTTAGCCTAATTTAAACATCTTAGTGAATGATAAGCTAATCTGAAAAATTTATATAGCAACAGAGTTAGCATAAAGAGCTCAGCAAGCAGCTAGCATATCCATGGCAAAAGAGGATAGTTTTCAAATAAACTTGATATTAAAATATAAAGTAGGAATACAAGAGTTCATAGATAGCATCTCATTAGATGCAAAATCATAAGAGCCATTTCATTTGAATCATACTTTATTTATAACAATTGAGGAGAGAAAATTGAAGCATATCATTAGCATAGGAAGTATTTAGGTATGTATCAAATGGCATATGAAACATTTAGGCGCATATCAAAGGCTTAAGAATGTTTAGGAGCATATCCATGACATACGAAACTTTTCGGAGAATATCAATGATGTATAAAATGTTTCAAAGCATATCAAGCGCATAAGAAGCATTTCGGAGTATGTCAATGAAGTATAAAATGTTTCGAAACATATTAAGAGGATAAGAAGTATTTTGGAGCATATTAGTGAAGTATAAAATGTTTCAGAGCATATCAAGGGCATAAGAAATATTTCGCAACATATTAATGATACATAGGACATTTCAGAGTGTATCAATGGCATATGAAATGTTTCAAAATATATCAATGGCATATTAAACATTTCGGAGCATATCAATGACATATAAAATGTTTCGAAGTATATCAAAAGCATAAGAAGCATTTGAAACATATAAAGGATGTATGAAATGTTTTGGAGTATATCAAGGGCAAATGAACCATTTCAGAACATATCAATAGCATATAAAAGGTTTCAAAACATATAAACGACATATAAAATATTTCAGAATATATCAATGGCGTATAAAATGTTTCAAAGCATATCAAGGGCGAATAAAATATTTCAAAGTATATTAATAACGTATGAAATGTTTCGGAGTATATCAAGGGCAAATAACATATTTCGGAATATATCAATGACGTATGAAAGGTTTCAAAATATATCAATGACATATGAAATATTTTAGAATATATCAATGGCATATAAAATATTTCGAAGCATGTCAAGAGTAAATGAAATATTTCGAAACATATCAATAACGTATGAAATGTTTCGGAGTATATCAAGGGCAAATGAAATATTTCGAAGCATATCAATGGTATATGAAATGATTCAGAATATATTTCAAAGTATAACAATGGCATATGAGGTATCTCAGAGCATATCAAAATAACAAATAAGAAACAGAAGCCCAAATAGCATATCTGACATTACATTCATTTAATTCTCATCCAAAGCGCACATACAAATACATAAGCAATGCTTTTGATATCATATCAAAAACATAGAGGATGCTATGGGACCACATACATAATATGGTTCATCAATTTCTGAATGACCACCAAACATAAGTATCCCACGTCTGTGAGCTCCATCCACCTACGTTTGAGTGAAGTCAATGGGGCTCGATAAAGCAATCACAAGGCTCTAAGCATATACCCTTTATCATTTCTAGCAAAGATCTAAATTATCCCATAAGACACCATAGTATAAAAGGATAGTGTGAATAATAAAATTGATACATATCGGAAGCACATGTGGAACAATAAAACATACATACACCTATATGAAATAATTCGATACAAATAAAAATTTTCCATAATCGATTCAAGTTTACAGTAATTAAAGGACAAGAGTATATAAGAATTCAAAACAATAATGTACAGCTCAATGGAAGTAAAGATTTCAGTAAAAAATCAATATACAAAGGGATGAAACATGAATAGGCAAAATCGATTAAAAAAACTCAATTCTAGCATAATTTGAGAGACATATTACAGGAATTATTTGGATAATCAATTATATTCCAAACTACTCAAAATAGGTGTCATTTAAAAGATATGTCAATTTAGTTACAAATAAATCATGTTTTATAAGAATTAGAGTTTCCAATAAGGAGTTATAAGTAGTTTAGTAACCAAAGGTTAGAGAATATCATCTCTGTTTAGCAGAATTTATAGAGATGACTATAACAAATGTTTTAATATGCATTTGTATCTCAAATCTTTCAATATTAGTATCAAAAGAAAGATCTATGAGTCTAGTTTCTCATGAAATAGAATTTGCAATAATTAGATTCTTAGACAGAGAGTTACAAATAAAAAGTAATAAAAGGTCAGAACCAACCATCACTGTTTTATAAATTTTATAGGGTTAATTGAAATAACAGTTTAGATAGGCATTTAGACTCCAAATTTATCAATCTTAGTATAAAAAAAAGATATTTGAGTCTATTTTTAGATAAATTTAGTTTTGTTGAAATCAAAGTTCGGTACAAAAAGTTATGACTAGAATAATATAAAAAAATCAAAATCTCAAAAAATTTTAGATTCATAGTTTATTCTTAAACGGGAGACATATCATATACAAAGCCAAAATCTTTTGAATTTAATAGAATTAAGATGAAATCATAAGATTGCCATAAGATGGGGTTAGAACACTTGCCTTAGAAAAATTTGATTCTCAAATGTTCGGAATTGATACAAAACCTCAAGCCAAAGCAAAACTTCTTCTCCTACTTCAATTCCTCTTTTCTTCTCTTCTTAATTCTACGTTGGCTGCAAAGTTTTCCTCATTTGATAAATTTTCTTTTGGTTTCTCCTCTAATTGCTTAGGTTTGGCTAATATAAAGATAGTAAGATGGCAAGCATGCATAATGGAAGCCTATGTGTCATCCATAGAACAAACACATATGGCACCATTATCCATGTCTCCATTTTTTTTATTTTAACTTAATATGAATCTTTGAGAAATCATATCTAATTGCTAAGATTCATACTTTGGTCCCTAGCATTAAACTTTTAATATAAAATTATTTAGTATAAAAAAATTATTAAACGATCCTCATATTTATAAATAAGCTCTTACATTACAAACAAGCACTTACAAAATTTTTAAAAATGAGGAATATTACAAATGAGGCCCAAGTTTGGGCTGTGTTAGGCCAAGTGAATGGCCCAAAAAGTAACCTAAGAGGTAGGTCAATTTTGAACTTTTTCGAATTGTACCAAGTGAAACTATTGGTGACATGTGCACCCATTTTATAGATGTTGTCAATAGTTTAAAAAGTCTTGATAAATATTTTTTTAATTTTGAACTTGTAAACAAGATTTTAAAATCCCTTCTAAAAGATGGGATCCGAAAGTGATAGCTATACAAGAAGCAAAGAATCTAAATAACCTTCCTATTGAAGAACTTATTAGGTCATCAATGACCTATGAGATGACATACTTAGAACATGATGAACATGAGAATCACCTTCCAAAGAACAGGAAGAATTTGACACTTTGAACTATAGAAAACCATTCGAGCAAAAGCTCAAGTGATTATGACCTTGAACTCATAACAATAAAATTTAAAAAGTTTATAAAATAATAATTAAAAAATAAAAATAAACTCAATTCGGATACAAGCACTTACTATAAATGCAAGAAACCTGGGCACCTCAAAAGCAAATATCTATGACAAAAGAAGAAGAAGGCACTCGAGAATGAATCAAGTGACGAATTGACGAACTTGATGACTTTTGACAATGAGGTAAGTAACTCAATCAATTCGATTTTACCTTACGATGAAGTTACTTAGTGTTTTTCCATGATTTGAATTAGTTTAAAATAAATAAATAAATGATATTATCATGCTTTTCTTTCTAGTGATTTTTAAAAAATGAAAATTATGAATGATGATTGCATGTTTTGTGATAATGCTTGCACACCAAATAAGATTAAATCTATATATGTTTTAAAAAGCAAGTGTCTTGATGATTTTATTGCTTTTCATTTAAACATAATGCTTAGCTTTCATATAAAAAACTTAAGTATGCCTATATGAAATCAAAGCGCATGAATTGAAACATATAAATATATATATTATCATGATAAATCGAATCTTTTGTTTAAAGATGACGTATGTTTGATTTGTTATATTTTTGGACTTGATGGTTTTTATGACAAAATTTGTTTTTTGGTTCTAAATGTTGATGCATGTTTTTATGAGTCATAAAAGACAAAAACATACTTATATGAAATCAATCACATGCTTATATGAAACTAAAATGAAGAATGTTTCTTAAAAATTTCTCTATCTCTAAAGTTTCCAATTTTTCAATAAAATATAAAGGCATGATTGTATGAAATAAATCACATAAATTGAAACACATAAAAATAAAATACATTTTCTATCTCTATCTTACCAATTTTTCAATAAGAGATTAATGAATCTATGTATATTGTCTTTTGTGAATCTCTTGAATTATCAAAGTAATTCAAATCTATTTATGTCATTTTGAATCTCTTGAAAGTGATTTTGATGATTTGATGATGAGTTTGGAGTTAACGAATTGAATTTGAATGAGATTTTTTCAAATAATTCATGACTTTTTCTTTTGATTTCTCAAAATCATAACTTTACTTTTATGAATCATGTTGAATTGAGATTTCTTATGCATGAATTAAGTTCTTATATGATTCTTTTTCAAATGAGATGATATATTCAAATGAATCATTTATTGGTATTTATGATTACGATATATTTTACATGAAATATCCTTCTTGATTCTCGTATGATTCACTCCTTTAAGAGAATATTTATCTAATCATGATCTTGATATCTCAATATTTGATACTTGAAATTTCTTTATGAAATATGATCTTGATGACATGAGATGTCTTATGCTTCAATTGAGAGCTTTTCTCCTTTGTTTCTTCTTATCATTTACTAAAAGGGAGAACTTTCTAAATGTATCATGAATTTTTCATAATTATAACTTAAATTTATTATGATTCATAATGAATTGAGAGATATTATGCATGAATCGAGATCTCATCTTTATTTTCCTAAGATTTCTTTTTGTTATTTATAAAAGAAGAGATATATCAAAATGAATCATGATTTGATTTCTTATAATCTTTAATATTGATATATTTTATATTATGATTCTTTTGTGTTGGTTGCATACCTTCTATGATGATTAGAACATTGATGTAAAATAAAATTTGTATCCTTCCCCTTTTTTTGACAATGACAAAGGGGGAGAAAATCTTATGCATCGTAAAGAAAACAAATTGCTAGCCTACAAAAAAAGAAGAACACTTACTAGCTTGAACATCTAGAAGCAAAAAATTATTATCTCAAGAGAGGCAAAAACTTTGCTCAACTTTACTTTCTCAAGAACTTGCTAACTTGCAAATCTTAAGTAAAATCGCTAGCTTGCACTTATCAAAAGAGAAGAAAGAACTTGCCATCTTGAACATCACAAAGAAGTGCAAACTTGCATAAGAAGCAAGTGATAAATTGCTATGCTTGCATATCTTTAAAACTTGCTATGCTTGCATGTTATAAAGTAATAAATTGCTATCTTGTATATTGTAAAACTTGCATATCCTTAAAACTAGCTAAATGCACTTCTCCTTATTGTTGATGACAAAGGGGGAGAAGTATGATGATGATCATGCATGAACTTAGATGTAATGAAATTATGATTATGCATGAAATTCTTATGATTTTTTGAATTTTAAATTTTCTATCAATATGACATATTGATGGGGGGAGTTAAGATTAACTCCATCATCAATTAATTATCATCATAATTATTGAATCATAAATTTTGATGATGAAACTAATTGATAGTGTTTATAATCTAACTACGTTTTGAGTGACGCAAGACTACATTCGATCAGGAATAGACAATTGAAGCAGAAAAAATCGATGTTGGGCTAGAGAAGAACATATCAAAAGATTAGCCTTCGAGTCAAAAGATCATTCAACGTATCGGCAAAAGGCTTCAGACGATGGGTTTAGGCATCGGGCTAAGAAGAGCGAAATTACACCAAAAAGATCGGAGTTGGCCGATTAGGCAATAGGCCATAAGAGAGAACGATACACCGAAGAATCGGATGAAGCATCGATGAACCAATGACATGCCGGATAACATTTGATTGAGCTTTGTAATAATTGTCTAGATCGAAATAGGTTTTAGGACTAATTGAGTTGAAATTAGGCTAACTCAATTAAGGGCTAATGGGGCTCAAGTTTGGGCTATGTTGGACTAAGTGAAAGGCCTAAAAAATGACCTAAGAGGTGGGTCAAGCGGTAGCACCACTAGAACAGGCGGTGGCACTGCCAGAACAAATAATGGAACCATCGGTGGCTTAGTCTTCAAGACACAATCTTCAAAATTATGTCAAGCGGTGGTACCACCCAGTGTCAAGTTATGGTACCGCTAGACTGGGCGGTGGTATCGTATAGTGTCAGGGCAGATTGGGCGGTGGTACTGCCTAATTCTAGCGATGGTACTGACAGCACCTTGATGACCCGTGGTGATTTAAATTTGGGCTCAAGTTTGAATCCCCTTGAGACCTATAAATATCTCTCTCATCCTTAGTTAGAACAGGTAAGCACAAAAAACTTAAAAATGAAAAACGTTGCTGGAATCCTTTCCCTCCTCTAATCTTTAGTTGCTTTTAGTTTAAGAAAGGAGTCAGTAAGTGCTTGTAAAGATTATTCTCCTAAACCTGTAAAAAGAGAATAGAGTTGTAAGGGTAGCTAGTCTTCGTCCGATTAAAAGAAGACTGCTAATGGATACCGATGGCCTCGACGAAGGAGGAATCGGGAGTGGTATAGGTCAAATGACCGAACCACTATAAATCGGTGTGCTCTCATTCTGTGATTTCTTCCTTGCTATTTACTCTTACTGCATAATCACTTTATTTGTTCACTGCCCACATTAAGTTTTTATAATCACTCTCAAGTTTAAAATATTGTTGAAAAGTGTTTTGATCGAACGAAAGATTTTATCGAACGAAGTTTTCCGAAATTGATATTTAAAGCATTGTCGAAACATGTTTTGATCGAACGAAATATTTTATCAAATGAAGTTTTCTGAAATCGATATTTTTACCGCTATACTAATATTGTGATCCATCTCAATTGATGATCTATACCTTAATCTTTGATTTCCTATATTGTCATTGTGAAGTTTCTAGTTTTCCTCTACGATATGTTGTTTAATTGATGATTACATTGCTCTTGATTTTTTTTCTTATGCTTTGTTATTTCTATTATATGCTAGATATGATGATGGAGGCTGTTGGTGTAACATATCTTTCTCATATCATATTCTTATATTCCTACATTCATTCTTTTCCCCATTAAAAAATTTATTTTTTAAAATTAGATTTAAGGTTATTATGATCTCTACCAAGCATACGATTTTCAAATGTATCGTCGATTTCTATCTTGCCTTATTTTTTGGGTATATCTTCGATACTGGTTACAATCTTGTAATTTTTTATTATGAAGTTGTATCGTGATGTTCAATTATCTTTTATGCTTGATTTTTTTTGCCTCTTTTATTTGTTATATTCTATTTTTTAATTATTTTTATACAACATCTTTGTTATTCCTTTTTTTTTTTTGTTGCCTAAGTTGAAAATTGAGTATATCAATCTCTTCTTTTTCTTCTTGCTTACTTTTTCATGGGATTTTTTCAGATTTTTTTGCAATTTTTATCTGTATCACTTTGTCACTAGTTTACCAAGGAGATGGTTCTTATTTTGTATTATTTGTATTGCTTTGTCATCAGTTTACTAAGAAGATGGTTCTTATTTTGTATTATTTTTTTATGTTTTTATATTTTTTTCTCACTTGTGATCGGCAAAAATACATTTCTATCGTATATGATAATTCTTAAGACATGTGAGACTGCAAAACCGCTTCCATCTATCTCCAGAATTCTTGAGCTTGCTATGGAACTCTCTCACACTATATTTTTTATAAAGTATTCTCATGGAACCTTCAATTTTCCTTATGCACAATCATCTGCATGCCATAGCTTTGTAGAATAAGTTGCTTTTCTCGGTTTTTGGCAACCTTACTGAAAGGGCATGATAGGGATGAATACTGAAAGGGCATCAATCTTCTTTAAAAAAAATCAAAAGGATCCATATTCTGCTGCTAAAGACATGAGAAAATTCTCTTCCATTTCTGACATTATATTTGAGATAGATGTATACGACTATGCCTTCGAATCGTATGGATGTTTTAATCCAAAACCTTTGTCAAAGTGCTATTATGAAATAAATCCTTGCGATCCTTTTTTTTTTCTTCTATTATCTAGAATGCATGCCATTTCTTTGTCACCTGTTACTATGGCTGAAATATGATTATAGAATCCTTTATGAATGATACAGTGGATTTGTTCAGCTTTATTCTCCTGTGTTGGATCCTGCCTGCATTGTAATGTTCATATTCGTATTCATATTGAGCAATTGATATTTTGACTTTTTGATCAGTTATTTATTTGGGCATCTTATAATCTTAATTATTTAATTACGTCGAATGCTTGAGAGAATCGAAGAATGAAGTTATTTTTCTATAACTCGTCACCTAGAAAGAAGTTTCGACATGCTTTTGCATACTTAAAAACCAGCCCAGACCCACTCACTGAAGTCTACCCGACCTAGCTCGGTCCATTGATACTATAATTATTGGATTGGAATTAATATTTTAATTTTATATAAAATTTATTTTTTGAGAATTAAATGCTTTCAATCCCTCAATTAAGAGTTTGTTCGAAGAGTCCAACGAAAAATGTGTTCCATTTTATACTTTGGAAAGCACATTTCACATAATTTTTATGTTTTAGAATAATGTTTAATATAATTAGAGTAGGTAATGGCAACCACGTCCCCATATGTAAATATAATGTTGTGCTTGTTTATCCTTCCAAGACCCTACATCAAGGGGGAGCTGTTTTTCTTATTAAAAAATTTTAAATATTTATTATTCTCAATGAAATAAGAATCTTATTCGAAGAAAGATTTTTTTTATAGAGTTGTGCAAGTGAGAAAAAAATATCCATTATATGCGAAGATGTAAATTAGATATGTGATGAATCAGGTTAGAAGCTTGAGGTCTTTCATGGACAAAAATAAAAATAAAAAATAAAAAAGTCATGAGATGTCCAGGAAAATGATTCCTTTCGTCCTCTCATTTCTTTGTGATTGCTTTTGACTAGAAAAGTAAGTGAAAAGTGACTATTTATGTATTAGACATGACATGTTCATGCACCAAGGTGTACTAAGTTCATTTCACTTGGACCAACAAGGGGTGAAATGGTCAACACAGAATCAACATTCAACTGTGTTATTGATCATCTTTCACCACTTCTCTTCTTTGGTCATATAACACACTTTATACTAAGATGCATCCTCATCTTGTCAACATCAGGGTTTGAAATCTAGTCACCATAGATCTAAGCCAGTGCAATTAGATGACAACACCACAATCTTGCCTTTTCCATGAATGAGATTGCATTAGAAAGAAGATAATTGCATGATTGAAAACTAATCATGTTAATTTAATTTGTATTTTATGGTTAGAATTAGACAGCCTGAAAAGCCTCTCTCTCTCTCTCTCTCTCTCTCTCTCTCTCTCTCTCTCTCTCTCTCTCTCTCTCTCTCTCTCTCTCTCTCTTCCTAAACAACTCTTGATAATGCAACATAGTGAGAAAAAAAAAATTCCTTCAACTTGACTTGTGTGTAGAAAGATGATCTTCAAGAGATAAGAAATTTATTATCACTTATTTATGAAAATTAATTCAATTTAATTGTGTAAATTACATGAAGATCAAGTTGCATTTTCAGTGATAATGGATATATCCATTACATCCATCATGTCAAGTTGATCCAATATCATATTGTCTCAAATCTTACTAAAAATAATACGAACAATTTTTCCTTTATTTCTTTATACAAATTGAAAGGCAAACACTAGAAGCAACTACAACATTCTAAGGTAGCAAATTGTAATGTGGTCTCCATGGTGGTGGTCTGAGGAGCCAACAAGAAGCTTGATGAGGCAAGGCTCCTCTAAAGAGACAAGAATGAGGCTGAGGCTGAGGCTGAGGCTGATGATAGAGATGCCACGACAGTGATGCAAGACTGAACTGTGGTAGTCATCTATCATGAAATCAACCTTGATCAATTTCATCTTTGGTGGGTCTCCCAATTGACATTTAAGTTGTTGGTGATCTTTCTAATGGAAGATAATGTCCATTAGGTCACATCTCTCTCTATCTCTTTCTTTTTTTTTTCTTTTGGTTAAGGTAAGTAATTTAAGATTGTCGTCATGATTTATGATCATTTGTAAGCTTTTAATGCACTCAAAGCAATAAAAAATAATTACATGCTTGCATGGCCAGCGGTGAGGAATTTCCAGCATGAACTATGCTAATTTATCTAATTTTCATCATCTAAGTGAAATAGCAAAATGAATAAAAATAAGCTTTAATAATCATAAAAATGACAAAATAATATATTTGATCTTGAATAAATAATGTCCAGTAATTCAAGAATGACAAAATTGGAGTAAATCAAATCATGATCACCATGGGACGACATGTATTATAGAAAAACTTCCAACGAGTGATTAAAGGTATAATTATGTCATGAAAGATTTGTTTATCTCATGGTTGAGGCCAAGTAATACTTTTAGACTAAGTGACTCATCTTTGGCCCATGGTTTTGAAGAAATCATGATGGACATTAGATTTGTTTTCTAAAGAATCATAATCCTTCACCCAATCTACCCTCCAATTCTTGTTTGTCTCTTCCTTTAGAAGTGGATGTTCACCATGGTAGAAAGACGCATGATGAGGTCCTCATGGCACCATCAAAGTGACTCAACAAGACAATTAGTGTGAGATTAACAATTAATTCCAAGATCCTATGTTGCTACTCATGATGTCATTTCCCATGTTATCCTTAGGTTTCTTTTTCCACCCACTCTATCACTCATCTCTCAACCCAATGCAAACAAACCACTAAAATGTCTCTCACTACCAAAATACTCACTGATAAATCGATCTAGATTCATCAATTTAGGTTCCATAATGTTCCAATTATAAGAGAAAATATGTTGTCTTTGTTTGTATGAAAAGACAATACTATGATTGATATTTATTGTTATTATGCTTCATAATAATATTTTTCAGTACAAACGATAAATAATAAAGATGAGAATTGATCTCAACATCTTACCATCACGTAATTACTAGCTAAACTAGAATAATAATTTATCTTTTGAGCATTTGAGTAATGTAATTTTCACTTATAAGACATTAATTATAATTTAGTCATTAGCAAGGCAATCAAACAATTTGAATGACCAATTTCATTAGATTTACTTAAGGTCACAAGAGTGCATTATCTGTATCAATTTCGACTTGAGTTCAACATTATAGCACAATAAACAAATTAAATAACCTCATAATTTGCATGTTATATAACTTATTAACTAACCATGTTTCTTGAATGATCTCGTTATTGTAAAGATATGTCTCGATAATTATAGGTAAATTTCTATAATGTGTTTTTTATGAACAAAATATATATGGCATTATCATTTGATTAGTGTTCAATCTGGCACACCAACTGCCACTAATACCCTTTAACAAGTACTGCCATAAAGCACATAAAACAAGTCATGACAGTTGTTTTTCTTGTGATAATAAATATATAGTACAGAGAAAATGGGATCCTTCCAATCAAGGAGCCTTGTAATTGGAGACAATAAGGGTATCCACATTATAATTTATAGACATTACTTTGTATGAAATATTACTTTATTCATTATATATTATAATAATTATAGTATTATTCTATAATATGCTGACATTTGGCATTTTATTTTGATACATTAGCTTTTGAATTTTTTTTTCATTAAGAATCATAAGCAATAATAAATCATCATGAGTACAAAATTATCCTTTTGGATGGATCCTAAAATGAGTTTCTATCTTACACAATTTGATAAATTATTTATTGTCTATTTAGAGTGGGTCTCATACAATTTTGGACCCATAAAGATTTATCTATTTTGAGTGGGTTGCGTATGATTTTGTCTCTTTGATGGATCTCAAAAGATGCTCTAGCACTTATAAAATATTTTCTTTTACTTCTCAATCGATGAGATTAAATGTGTTTATCAAAAAGTATATTATTTTAAGGCATTTATATCTTTAGTATTATTAGAATTTATATCCATCGAATTATGTTTCATACTAATATTCGTATTAAATGCTATATGTGATGCCCCTAATGTAATCACACAATAAAAATAAAAGAATAATCAAATTAGTTTATAATAGCTTCATGAAATTAGTTATCCTTACAAAAATTTTAGAATGATGTATTTACCACTACCAAAAAAAAAATTTAATATAGAATGTGGGTGTTAGTTTTCAATAAAAGTAATGATACGATATTATAATGGTCAACTGATTGCTAGATTGCATATGTATACATATATATAATCTAAATTATTTAATACCATGATTGGTTTTTACTCTTAGCAGATAAAAAAAAAATATTTCGATGTATAGGGGTTTATGAAAAGCTTTGTATTACGAAGGACAAATACGACAATTCGACACTTTTAGGCGTATTCTTGCATTTTGTTGGCACCTACTCTCGTTATAAGCGCTTGTTCTCCCGTTCATCTCCCCATCGATCTCTTCACTCTCTCTATAAAGGAAAAAGGTTTGTCTTTTTTATCCACTTCGCCGCCAATCGGTGCTGTTGGAGTAGTCTTGAGAGAATTAGGAAGAGTTCGAGGAGGGATTTGAGGGTCGAGGATGTGTGGCGGGGCGATCATCTCCGACTACATTCCGGCCGGGGCGGGGCCGCGGCGGGTGACCACCGATTACGTGTGGCCAGATCCGAACAATGGCTGCGGAATGAAGGCGGGGGAGAAGAAGAAGAAGAAGCAGAAGAGGAGGAGCGGCCGTGGCCGTCGCCTCCCGGCGGAGGAGACGGACGATGACTTCGAGGCAGATTTCCAGGAGTTCGAGGAGGACGGCGAGGTTGATCTCTTCCATATCGAGTCCTTCGCTTTAACTTCGGAAGGTACCATTACTAGAGGGAAAAAAAAAATCGTATTTTTAGGTCACTTCTTTGTGAAAGCACGGATTAAAATTCAATGTGCAGAAAATCTAATGACAATTTTGGATGCGTTTACTTTATCTATTTTACGGTAATTATCTGTATAACATTTTGTGAATTGTGGGAAATGAGCTGATTGTCTGTTTTTCTTTTCTTGTCAGAAATTTGCAAAAAGGTACCATTGTTATTCTATTTCCTTCTCTTCTTCCTGTCTTGTTTATAGAATGTCGATACTTTGATAAGTGTTGATAGAAGTGTAGAATTAAAAGTTCTTTTTTTTCTCACTTCCTATTAATTGACAAATCCGAATTGAAATAATTTTTGACAAATTAACATTTTTGTTGAACAGATTGAGCAGGCCGCATTTTTATTTATATTAAGATATTATGTTGTTGATGGGATTAAACAATATTTTGAATTTGATTTAGTGTTTGTTTTCCTCGTCCTATCTCAACTCATATTGCAGTTCTTGGGGTTCCTCTTTTGTGTGATACCACTCTTTTTAAGCTTAATTACCATCCCCCATCTCGATTTGATTTGTGTCCTGGTCCTTGCAAAACATTTCTTTAATTCCTCCCAAAGAATTCTATTACACTCTTGCTTGTCTGCTTTACACTGATGCCTACATCATCTAAAAGTCTGGTTTACACTGCTAAAGTCCCTGTTGATACTTATTACCACACGCCAATGGTTCACACCAAAGTTGCAAGTATATCCAAGTTTTGTAGGATTAGGTCCATAGTTGGACTTGACCATTCGATTTATGATCAGGATTGGTCAAAACTGTTGAATCAGTGGAATCAGATTGGGGCTATTTTTTTGTTTAGAACAATTATTAATTGAGTGGGTTTTTTTGAAAAACTAACAGAAATTGATTGATCCTGTGGATTCAAGTTGTTTCTACTTGAATTTGTCATTACTAGATCCTCATGATATTGCCTTTGGCTGCAGATAAACCCGTCCCTATGAGACCTTCAGAGGTTGATGTACCTGCAGCCAGGTCTGCTAAAAAGTACATAAAGAATCAATATAGGGGTATCCGTCACCGTCCCTGGGGAAAGTGGGCAGCTGAAATTAGAGATCCTCATAAGGGAGTTCGTGTCTGGCTTGGAACCTTCAACACTGCTGAAGATGCTGCAAGAGCATATGATGCAGAAGCTCGTAAAATTCGTGGCAAAAAAGCCAAGGTCAACTTCCCTGATGGGTCACTTCCCTGTGTCCAGAAGTCCCTCCCGGAACTAGCTGCATCAAGAACACGAAAAACAGAGATGCCCAACTATAATAAGTGCTTCAATCACCTGAATGACCCATATCAAGATTTCTGCTCATCTTTTGACTTAATTGAAGTGGATCCCATCATACAATCTGAGAAACTGAATTCGTTCCCAGGGATAAAACCAGCTCCACCTACTGTGGTGGCTGGGATGAATTTGCATTCTAACCTACATGAGATTAAGACTCCAGAAATCACATCAGTTATTGCTCCAACAATTTCTGAAGTTGAAGAGGCAGCCTGCCTAGAAAAAGGTGTTGCTCCAAAGAAACTGAAGAACAATGTAGGACAAGCTGTGCCTACTAAGGAAAGTGCTGCTGGGAAACCCTCCAAAGAGTTGTCTGCTTATGAACCATACATGAAGTTTCTGCAGATACCTTATTTGCAGTGGAGCACAGATGACTCGATCGACAACCTTCTCGGCGGTGATTTGACTCAAGACTTGAGCAG
Source organism: Musa beccarii (assembly GCA_024322285.1). NCBI lineage: Eukaryota > Viridiplantae > Streptophyta > Magnoliopsida > Zingiberales > Musaceae > Musa > Musa beccarii. The sequence goes on along the minus strand of CM044397.1, from coordinate 64,547,127 downwards.
TGTGGACCTCTGGAGCTTCGACAACCTGCCACAGTTGGGGAGCAGCATCTTCTGAGGATCCCCGAGTTATGGCATCCATTATCATGTAGATAGCATAGAAGTGTAAGCATCACTGCTTTCATTTTGCAACTACTATGCTGTTTATGGCTTGTGTTTGTCATTTGGTTTGAGCTGTCTTTTCTTTTTCGGATGCAGGGAATGAAAGTGTTGGAGGATATAAAATTGTTGCATGAACTTTGATCTATGTCGCTGTACTATATCTCTGTTTGAGAGTGTAAGTGTTTTGGTCCTTTTGGATTCCCCTAATGTTAGTCAAATTATCAGTATAGTTGGAGCTGCTGAATGTGGATTTGGCTGAATGTCTGATACTGCTAATGGAGATGCTTGTAGACATCATGGTATGCTTACTTTATGCTTCAATGGCTACCTTCCATGTTTATGTTATGCTTCGATATTGCTAATTGCTGGTATGTGATGCATCTTGAGCCTTCCTTTCATTTTATAACGGGAACATAATGTTATATTAGAATGTAATTGTTTGTCAGACAGGACATTAGGGTAACTAGATTGAATTACCAGGCCATATTAAGCTAATATCCACCCTACTGATTGATCATCATATAGTCCAACTCATTTCAGAGGATTGTTTAGCTACTCTGTCTGAAGCAACACAAACAAAGCACAAATTTTATTGCAGGAACTTTGTCCTTGAACCGCACAAGGTAGAATTACGTCTAAAAAAAGGAAGAAAAATGCCCCACAATTGGAATGACATGAACTCTTGTATTGATGACATGAAAGAGAATGGCCTCACATGTTATTGATGCATCTCTAAACAAACACAGCAAATCACTCTGTCCGACATCAGTTGGGCCCATCTTCGAGGCTCTCTTCAGCAGCAGCAGCTTCAAACATTCTGTCCATCGACAGTGCTCTCCGCATCGACAGCCAGAGGAACAGAAGCAGCCTGAATCAGAGATCGAAGTGGAGAAGAAACATTTAGTATTAGCTGAGGAGGATCGACATCCAAGCACAAACCGGTTGAGATGAACTCACCAATTTACGATATTTGAGAGCATAAAACATCTCCAGGTAACGACGAGTCTCGCGTCGCTCGAGGTTGGAGACATGCTTCCAGAATCCATAAACACCAGCCAATGTCATCAGCCTCTCAGAGTACAGCTTCCAAGTGTACCTACGAAATGTTCATGCAGACATGAGGTTTACGAGAACAAGAAGTCGATCGAGTCATGTTCTGGATGGAAGAAGAAACAAGCCGTACTTCTCGTAGATCCTCTGCAGTCCTCCCTGCGAGATCTTATCCCAGTGGGTGGGATCCTCCTTGCACTTCTCGAAGAAGCCAACCAGGATTTCGGCGGCTTTGTCCTTCTGATAAGGATCGATATGGAAGCCAGAAACCCCATGAACAATGATCTCGGCAGGACCTCCATAAGCAGTCGCAAATGTGGGCAAGCCACAGGTCATGGCTTCCACCACCGTGAGCCCAAAAGCTTCGTACAAAGCAGGCTTGGAAGACAGAACACAGACCATCAGTCGAGAATTCTCAGGTCGAGGGGTAGGAGAGTACAATGATCCATTACCTGCACAAAGGCTCCTTTAGTGTCAGCAATGTATCGGTAGAGCTCCCCGTTGCGGACTCTGTCCATCTGCGCAGAGATCCACCTGATCCGGCCATTCAAGTTGTACTCCTCGATGAGACTGAACATCTTCTTCCTCTCTGCTAGTTCCTCGATATCCTTGGATTCTTTGCCATGGTCGCCTGCCACCACAACAAGGTTTACTAGTTCCCTCAACCTCGCATTCCTGCCATATAGCTCTACGAGACCCGTCAGGTTCTTAACACGGTCCAGCCTTGCCATCGAGAAAATGATGGGCTTGTTTCGGTCAGTCAGCACAAACCTGCATGAATTCCAAGTTCTTTCGTTAGGTGAGAAAGATTAGAGAGCATGACAGAAAGAAGGAACAGAAGAAGAAGTTGCTCGGCCTTCTTACTTGTGCTCATCATTCTCAACAGAGCTGAAAAGTAGCTCCTCGATTTCAGGATGGAAGTGAGTGAGTCTTTTGTCCACCTCAACGTGTGGGAAGTATACTGACATATCGGCTCCAGGTGAAACAATGTTGAACTTGGGATCAAATACATTGATTCCATGTACCACGCGGTAGAGTCCAGGAAGTGTGAATGCAGTGTGAGACTCGTATTGTCCCACCGTGTCCTTGCTGCAATATCATAGATGTGCAGAAGATTAGATTCATTGCATTTTAGTTGAAGTGATTGGAGACTTGTTGATTTCCGGGCAAACATACCTTCCAGCAATCTCTTGGAAGGTACTAGTGATGATGAAATCAGTATGATTCATGGCGAACAAATCAGCTGTAAATTGGCAAGAGAAGTGGTATTGATCATCGAACTTTTTCCAGTAGATATCGGAGTTTGGGTACTTCGTCTTCTCCAAGGCATGGGCGATGGTGCACTTCAAAGAGACATTATGAGAAAACAATTAGTGATAATGCACTGCTTGGTAGAGAATGGTAATAAAGCATTGTGTTTCGAGATGCAAACCTGAGTGACACCCAGTTTATGTGCAAGCAAAGATGCTACTAGATTTCCATCACTGTAGTTTCCAATGATCAAATCCGGAGTTGCCTGCAGCTCCTCAGCAAGTTCTTTTGCGACATCCTGTCATGCACAAGCAAGATGACACAAAATGAGGTGAAAGCATCAACGGGACATTAGTGTCAAATCTGCTCTGCTAGCAAGGAACACATTTACCTCAGTGTAAGTCTCTAGATAAGGCCATACATCAAAACGCGAGATCCATTTCCGAAGGATCCCCTTTTCGTTTCGAAAAGGAACCCGAAGAATGCTCGTGTGCTGTGTCCCATCAACCTGTTCAAGGCGCTCGCTGCAGGTAGTCCCTACGGCATCAGGAAGCAATCTAGTAACCTGGAACAGGGAGGAAGATGGATTCATGAGAAGGGCCTTTTGATTAGCATAACCAAATTCCAAGTTTGTCACAGAGATGATAGATAGGAGCAGTTGAAGTTTCGTGATTACAATAAGAATGCGAGGAGTGATATCAAGGCCCTGCTGCTTTATCCTAAGAAGCATCTCATTCTCCAATGCTCGAACTTGATCAAGAATATAGACAATCTGCAGAAGAATTCGCAGAAGGATCAGGTCAAACTAAGAGAAGTGCAACTTGAAGTTGAATCTCCTTCTTGTTTGAGCATTGCACCTGGCCACCAGTATCAGGGTACCCCAAAACATTAGCTTGGGCAAAGTATCCGTGTGGGGAGAGGATGACAACGTTGAAGACCATTGGAATTGTTCCGAGGAACTTCTCCAGGGTGGAGGGATCAGGCGCCTCAAGAAGATCAAGGAGGAGATGCATAGTTTCGAGGACACGCTGAACCGTGTCACCCCAGCCCTTCTCAAATCCAAGCTCTTGAAACCTAAAATAAAAGATAAAATGGTGCATATTATTATCTCATACAGACAAATTCATCTCAATCCTGCTATTGAATTTAATGATCACACAATAAGTTGAGGTTAACATACCTATTGTTGAATTCTGAGTATGGAGTATCAGCAGGAATGCTCAGTAGATATTGCTCTGCCTTCCTCAGTGCAGATTGGAGGGCACGAGGACTTTGTAGTTTATCATTGAGCATCATCACCTGCATTCCGAGCATGATTCCATCATAGAGAACTATCAATAGATTACAAATTATACTGGCAAACAGACTTTTGACTATTGTACTGTTGTATTACAGACTACAGATGTAGACAATCTCATGATGTTCCAGTTTCTAATAATGTGAGAACGAAAAGGAGACGAGATTTACCGTTCCCTTATAACTGTGCGCCCGGAGAAATTCAAGCAGTGGGTACATGCTTTCTTTGTCAACAAACAACTTCGAAGAGAGATGACGGTTCAGAAACTGCACTCCATTGCCAATGGATTTTGACAGTGAAGGACGCGGAAAAGAGGCATTGAAGGGCTCAAAATCCAATTCCAGCACAAAGTTACTCTTGGATCTGGAGAAGAAGAAGCAGAGCGACAGATTCAATTGCCGAAGGTGAATTACCATGAAAACTACAGTGCAAGCAATTTTGTAAGTTACACAAAATATGATAGATGAACATACTCTCCATTCACTAGTTTTTCCTTGAACTGCAGGTACTCGGATTCGCTTAACTCCCCCACAACGAGCTCATTCACATTCACTTGGACATATTCCCAGACACCAGGCCTTGGTCGAATAGCAAGAGCGACGAGTGGAGGTACAACTATAGCTTCCTGCATAATGCAGAATCATCTATTATAGAAATGCAAACAGTATGATCAACAAAGTGTAAATCTGTCTGTCTGTTGTCATCGGTATCTCACCTGTGCAGCTCTCAGAACATCTTCAAAGACTCCACCTTTCATCTTTTCCCTCTCATCTTCAGAGAATGCTGCTTCAAACTCGGCAAGCAACTGATGCCGTTGCAGCATCCCCTTTCCCTGGTTAACATACCTGAAAATTCAACGGGTAACAGTCATATTCACATGCACTATCTAGTAAAATCATGAATTTTATCAGCTTTTAATTGTTGCTTCCATGTCTAACTCTGATAAAATGCTATCTCTGATGTCAATAATGGGATATAAAATGATACCTATGGTCCTGCTACATCATTATCTTAAGGTTATGTGCAAATTTTTGGAGAAAATTTAGAGGCTTATATGCCGCGAAGCAATAGGAAGAAAATGAATGGTTACAAGTCGGATTTCAAGAGAAAGTAAACCAGCATCCTTGCACTATACTATCGATGCTTGTGTAGAAGAGAAAGAGGCTAGATTGTAATCATACCTTGAGAAAACAGCAAGCAATTCATTAGGACTGGCGGAGAGGGTACCACTGAGGCGCTCCTTAACACTAAGAACACGAGTCAAAGTGCGCCCAGCCATGGCTTATCTCTGCACCTTCTCTAAGCCTTTAGAACTCACCAAGCTGCAAGAACGTAAAAGAGACACCCACTGGTATCAGAAGCCTCCAATACAAAACTCCTCACAAATAGGAGTTGGAAGAATTGACTGGATAGCTGGACCAGACCATAAAGTTGGAAAATCTAGAAGGATTGCAAGCATGAACTTTTGACTTGTAACATTAATCAAACAGCTATAAATCAATCAATAACACTTGAGAAGAAACCAAAAAACATGTCCTGCTCAATCCGTTTACCAAAGGCATAAATTCAACATACAAATTAATGAACAGAAAGGAAAGCAGGGAAAAGGAAAGAGAGAAACCAGGAAATAAGGAAACAAGAAGAGACTAATGGCAAGGACAGGAGAAAACCAAGAAACAGGACAGTTCTCTAGAGAAACAAATCTTGGTTATGCATGTGGAAAATTTCTTTCTCATTGTCATCAATCCCACCAAAGTGTCCAACATCGATCCAAGAACGGAAGGAAGATTCAAAGGAAAGATTTCCCATTTTCCTGTCAGAAGCCGAGTGGTCTTCGACCTCATAACATATTCCATAAGAGAAACACTTGTAAACAAGAAAAGCTAGAATCTTTCCAACCGTAGTTGAGTCCCAAAGGATCTACTCCAAAGGATGTTCTTTGACCATAAGATTCTGGCTTATGATAAGGAGAAGAGCAAGTATAAGGTTTGCCTTGACTCTGTTCTTGGATTAAGAATTGGCTTGACAAAGATCAGACAAGAAAAGGAAGCAATGATCTGAGCTTCTCTAAACTAGATTTGGTAAGGAAAAGAAATAGTGGAAATATTTTAGGTAGGCGCAAAGAAAAAGATGTCGAAGCTATCGTTTTCCTACTTCCATTAAGCGAAGATCAATTATTTCTCCTCGGGAAAGCGACATGTACCCTCAGAAAGACTGAAGCAGAGATCGCAGAAGCAAAAGCCAAGCGAAACTAGGAGACACGAACACGCAATGGAAGCAATACGGGGACGAAGAACCGAGGACGAATGAGGAGGAGGCAGCGCGCTTCCCCCATTTTTATACAAAGAACAAGCACGAAACAAAGATGTCTTTTCAATGGAGAAGAAAGAAGGCACTTTTCGACACGAACACTCTCCTTCGTGGACGCTTCTTTCTCTCTCTTTCTCAGCTCGTCATTCTTCGCATGAAGACCACTTCAAAATCCATCAATGGCTTCAAGTTTCGTTCACTGCGCAGCTGCTGCTGCTGCAAAACCACTGCGCAATTTCTTTATTAGCAGCATCAAGTTCTTGTGACGGGAAACACTTGCACTAATTCTCTTTCTTAATTTCCGCTCTTTTTTTTTTTGGGTCGTTTTGATTGTTTTTTTACTTCGGAATAGTGCGTGACGAGTTATTAGATGCAAGAAGAACAAAAATGTCTGCTTGTTTGACCAGGCTTCATCCTCGTTGAACGAAGAATAGAGAAAGGCAACCATAAGTCCCGCAAAATCTAGATTAATCACGACTAGTTGTAGCTTTCATTAGCTTTTGATGTTCCATAGATCAAGGGAGTTGACTTTGGTTCAAGAATTTACGTGAAATTTCCGTGGAAATCGGTTTTCATCCGCCTCCCCGTTCGCAGCAACTCAAATCAAGAACAGTAAGATTGTGAGACCATGACGTTGAGAAGCTTCAACGTCGGTCGGCTGCCCGCCCGCCCGCCGACCGCAAACCAGCGGCCGAGGAAGAGGATTCAACTTTCGCCGCGTGCAGGAGGCTGGCGGTCACGGCCGGGAACCGGGCGGCGAAGGGTCAGCGGCATCGACCATCTGTGCCGGCGTTGACCGCAAGTGGCGAAGCACTTTGGCCGGTATCTCGCCTCCACCCGGCTCGCCTACTCGCGTGGTGATTGCACACGAGGCAAGAGCCCCACCGTGGGGCCTACTCAATGTCTCTCCGCGAAAGCAACTGGGCGATTTAGCTAGAATTGAAAGAGAAGTCGTTAATAATTTTATTGTTTCTTCGAAAGGAAAATTTCCTATTAAAGACTTACTACTTGTGATATTAATGTGAAGAATGCACCAAATTGGCCACCAAATGTTAGTCCAACTTAATTGTGGTTGACAAATGTTGATTAATAACATTTGTGCTAGAGAGATTTGACCCATGTCAATATGATTTCCATTACATGTATCTTAAATGCCAACTAATCAAGACATCGTCAACTCTTTTGTCACTGCAAAGGCATTCAAGAGCTTTTGATATTTTGCTTACGTAAGCTCATTACATGTACTTGCCACATTAGCATGAGCGCATCCATCATAAGACGCTTAACAATTGCATACCACTTATAATTGTCATCTACCTTTAATGATCCATAATTGTGCACTCTTAGGAAGCAAAATATGAAACGGAACTTCCATCATATTAAATCCTATGACATCAAGGACATGATGTTGATTCTGATGAGGAGAAATATCCCATTGACTTGAAACTTATGTACTAATGGTGGGGCCTAAATCTGAGTCAGATTGGGCCCATTTCATCTAATCCTTATCCTTTTAAGATCCAATGGCATGCATCGACTTTATAACCCCTATATTTATAAATGATACTGAAGGTCTAATAATTTGATGCATGAGACAATTGCCACATTTGATTAGACCCACTTGTGGTAGCTAAAAGCCAACATAGCTAATTAATTTGAAAGGACAAGGAAGGGGAAGACATTTTGATGAATCCAAGAGCATGGATTTTGATGTCAGAACATTGTTTAAAATATGTCATCATCACATGGAGTGGAAGATAATACTTTGTGTTCATAGCTATTATTGTAAGCTAGTCAAAAGGCATACTTGTTCATGAGGAAATTAATTAATGATGCAAATAATAATATATATTTCTTAATTTTCTAATATCATCCTTAATAGAGATTTTCAAATTAATGATGATAAAAATATCATAAGATATTTTCATCTCGATTGATAGAGGATTTTTCTCTTATAGAAGGTCAAGTTTAAATTTGTCAAATTTCACAATCACTATTTAACATTTAAAAAAAAGAAATTAAAGTTGTAAAAAATATCTTAATAGACACAAAATGTATTAAATTTATGGAAGAATAGAAAGCATTCCATCTCAAACTCAATTTTTTAAATGCCAATCTTATATAAATTTATGATATTTTTAAGTATTCAATTTTTATGAAATGAACAAATCTATCAAGTTGCTTGTAATCATAATTGTAGATTACAACTCGTATGATCAAAGATTATGTATTAAGTAAATCAAGCACTAATATATAAAGTTGCTTCACTAAAAGGATACATATTAGTTAGGTTAAGACTATAAGGTGAATAACTATGGATCAAACTCTACACCAATCCAATATCCAATCAACTATTTTTCTGCAATATACAAACTCATATCAAATGCAATTAATATTTTATTATCGATTGACCAAACTCAATTTAGTTGAAAAGAGAATGATGGACACTTTCAATTATCATGCCCAGCATAATCTATCCAAGAATGTCAAAGTAATTAAGCTAGCACAGATAAGACAGCTAAGTCTATTTCTGCAGGGACTTGCTCTAGCTGCATTTGATTTAGAGTATTTCTTTTAGAAAATACTCATATGAGTATTTCTAAAATGATATTTTTTTATTTTATTTTATTTTTAAAACAGTATTTTAAATTTAAAAATATTCTAACTATTCTTCAATAATTTTGTTTGTTATAATGTTTTGATGACCACCACAATAAAGACGCCGTAAATCATACTTGAAAATAAGTCAAATGAAATAAAAATAAACTTAAAATTATTTGATATATTAATTTAAATAGATATTTATAGTAGCTTAGAAGCAATAACACCCAAATATAAGACAAAAGTTGGTTTGTTATAGTGTTTTCGTCAGCACAATAAATACAGTCTTACTTAAAAATACTGTAAATAATTTAAATAGACTCTTAACCTCAACCAAACTAACTATAAGCTTAAAAATATGATATTATAATGATATATGTTGCAATTACAACCAAAAATGACATAATATGATGTCACTTATAGTATTTTTCATTAGCATTTATAATATTTTTAGTATATAAATAAAATATTATTAAAAAATATTATAGATGAGCCAAATGAAAACATTATAATAGTTGAAAAAATAATAAGAAATAGATGAAAAAATTTAGTGAAAAAACTTTGAGGGATATTTTAGGTATTTTTAAATTCGATGTATCATTTTGAAAAAAGATAAAGAGAGATACCTTATGAAAAAGCATAAAATATAGATTTTTTTTAGAAAAATGAGACTTTGATCTATCAAGCAAGTTGAAGTATGAGTCATAGCTTGATTGGTGCTAATTGGGTCATAACCATCACGAAGCTTCTTTTGCATAATCTAACAGGTCATCAGCTTGATTTCTCTTGTTCAGGTGTTCATATAATAAAGCTCGGCAGAACCTGGGAGAAGCTTCATCTAGCTCCTATGGCCATTGTTGCCATTGAGAAACCCATAAAATGTCATTGTTCAATCTTCCTTGACCTTCTTGGCTTGAAATTATTTAAATTGTTTTTCTCACATGTTTTATATTAAATCACAGTGGATTGTAATCCACGATCCACTATTCTTCCCTTGCGAGATTGGCTGTGTGGCTGTTCATGGGGATGCCTTCATCTTAGCAACTTCCTGAACAATCTTTGATTCTATGGAATGTCGATGTGGAATTGTTCAGTTACCCTTTCAGGCATTCGTCTCCCATCTTACAAGAACACCTTCAGCTGAGTGGTTATATAGAGTTTCTGTATGTAGAACCAGGCATCAATCGAATGTTGACATCAGTAACAGCAGCTGACAAAAGACAAGAATCAGCAGATTGCATGGTAGGCCTTGAAAAGCTTCTAATGGATTGCAAGACAATTCTGATAGAGAGAAATGAGTGCGGATTCATGCCATCAGTCTCCTGCGTTCCATCAAGCGAAAGCGTCTCTGTGCGTGGTGGGTGTGACCCCTAAGCCTCGCCCACATGAGCCATGGCATTGCCTTGCTTAAGGCCTCCGTGGATGAAAGCAATGCTCACACGCTGAGTCGCCTTCTCCTCCCTGCGGAATGTGCCAAAGGAAACACAGCCGCAAGAATCGCAGTGGAGGGAGGAGCTCCGTCGATTCAATTGACCGTTACAAAAGGAGCCGTTACGGACAAGGAAGCCATAGCGCGGAAAGAAAAGGGTAGAACTGTCATTTCATGCTGCCTTCTCCTCATCTGCTCCACGTGCCGCCTTCTCCTGGTCCCTTCCCCCTCCTCTTCCTCTTCCCGCCCCTTCCCAGCCTCTCCTCGGCCGTCCTCCACCACCCTCCCTATCTCGACTACTACGGTTTTCTTGGAACTCGCAAGAAACCTTAGCTGGGAAGTGCGCATCCGGATGATCCTCCGATCGGTGCCCTCCCAATTCGATCTCCAAGCCGCGTTGCTCCGTCCCGAGAATCCTCATCCTTCTCGCCGGAGCCCTCGGGTCCTCCCCCATAATAGGCCGCGGGGGAGGCGGCGGCGGGTGGAGGTCCGTGTCCGGTCCTCGCTCGATGGCTTCTTACAGGACCTCGTCGTTGCCTTCCCCTCCCTGACCTCCCTCGACCTCCTCTTCGCCCCTGCGATCGGATTTGCCGCTGGTGCCGCTTTTTATTTCTCTTCTTTAAGGAGGGGAAAGCCCTCTGATGTGGATGCCGTGGTTGGAGACTGGGTTCTGTTCACGAGCCCGACACCGTTCAACCGGAGCGTCCTCCTCCGGTGCCCTTCGGTGTCATTTGAGGATGGTGGCGAGCTTTTAGAGGGAGTCAACGAGAGTCTTCTCAGGGACGAACGGCACTACGTGAATCTCAGCCGCGGAAGGATCCCGTTTGCGAGGGAGGAGGGAGACGAGGGGCCTGAGGAGGAGATATCCTACCAGAGGGCCTGCGTGGGGACGGATGATGGAGGGGTTATCTCATTGGATTGGCCCGAAAATTTGGACTTGGGGAAGGAGCATGGGTTGGACACGACGGTGCTCATCGTGCCGGGGACTGCTGAAGGGAGCATGGATAGATACGTGAGATCTTTCGTATCTGATGCCCTCCAGCATGGTTATTTCCCCATTGTCATGAATCCAAGAGGTTGTGCTGGTTCCCCATTGACTACACCAAGGTAAAAAAAATATCAACTTCATTCCTTTTTCTCAGAATTCGTAGACTAGGTTTAGCTTACTTTGATGCCAGAGAATGAGGCACTGAGCTCGTTGCAAGGAAATTTAGTTTTATGTATCTGATCTAAGTGTCAAAGGCACTGAGCATGGATAGATACCAGGTTGCTCCTTTGCGACTTGGGAGAGGGGTTTGAGTCACAGAAACCCTCTCTTTAAATATTTAATGGTAGGACTACATACATTGACCCTCCCTAGAACCCGCATTGACGAGGGCTGGTGCACCTTTTTTTTTAACTAATTGGTAAATTTAAGCTAAAGTCAGTGCTACTGTGGTTCATAGGTAACTCAGCACCAAGTACTAAAGCAACGTAAACTAATAGAATTCTGGAGAGTAGAGATAACTAAATAGCACCCTGCTCTTTTAATTAGACATTTCGAGCATGATCTTGACAAACCTTAGTTTTCAGACTCCAGTATTAGAATGCATATTCAACAATACTAAGTTACTAAAAGCAACAAAGGGAAGGACGACGGCTGGTATAGGTGTATTCATTGTTGAGAAATCAGTTCAAAGGACAACAAAGCTGCTGCAAGTAAAAGAAAATAATCAATACAATAATTTTAAAAGGTGAATCTGGATGTTTCTTGCTTCCCAGACTGTTGATGCTGCAGTTCAGTGACCAAAAATCCTTTTTTTTTTCTTTTAGTACAAAAGCTGGAACTTTGAATTGTTACCTCTAGATGTTGATTGCTTACTGGAAATCAACTTGCCTGTTTTGACTGAAAAACAAAGAATGCTTTAGTATATCAAAACATATGCTCAATTGTTCCAAACGATGCTCAAGTAAATGGCAGCTTTTTAAACAGCATATTTCAGATAAGAATGTGTAACATGTTTCAATAGCTAGTAAGTCTTGGTATCAAGAAAATCAGTTGTAAACCTGTCCTGTGAACAAAATTTTGATTGAGGAACTTGCATTGATCTGGAAAATTGTGTGAGGCATAACATTTAATTTAGAAGGTTTCACTTGGGCTATCTCATATGTTTAACCCTAGCTGCTTGAAGAAAAAATGTGACCAACTCTCTTCTTTAGATTTGCAGGATTGGAATTCTATCGGTGCTTTTATTTGCTTTAGACAGGTTCTCTATTGGTAGATTGTGTAGTTCAGCAAAAATAGTGTAAGATACAGTTTACCAAGCTTTGGTTTCACCCAATTTGACATTGCTTAATTGTAGTTTAAAATTTGGGGTTAGGTTTGTCACATGCTAGTTTTTCTGTTAACCACCCAGTCATAGATCCAGCATGTGAATAACACAAGTCCGGGTTTAATCCCTTAGAGAGCAGCAAGAACCTAATAAGCTCTGAACAGCCATCTTTGTCGATTCAGAGCCTAGTTTGTTCAATTTAAGGGTTGTTGACTGTTTTAGGGCTAAACTAGATGCTTGCTACCGTTTTAGGTCTTACATGTGCCATTCTCATGCTAGACCTAGCAGCAGGTGGGAAATTGAATGACCATGGACCAATTATATTAACCTCTGGTGGGTTCTCACTTTTTGAATCACAGGTAGGCAATGTGAAACCAGGCCAAACCAAATGTGGTAAATGTATTTTCTGCATATGGCTTGCTAATAAAATGGTACTTTCTATGTATACAATTTTCCAAATACCATATATTTGCTGGTGCTGTCCCACTAAATGTTGGTAAAAGAGAATTTGTTTGGTAATTGATTGTTATATTAAGTGTACATTCTTCATGAAGGAGTTCTGAAACAACTGCAGGTTATTCACAGCTGCTGACAGTGATGATGTCTACAGAGCTCTCCAATTCATCAGCACAGTAAGACCCTGGACAACTGTGATGGGTGTTGGCTGGGGTTATGGTGCAAATATGCTGACGAAGTATCTTGCTGAAGTAGGAGAGTCAACTGTCCTAACTGCAGTAGTTTGTGTAGATAATCCATTTGACTTGGCTGAAGCCACAAGGTCATTCCCTCATCATATTGCTTTGGACCAAAAGCTCATGAGTGGTTTGATAGATATTCTGCAAGATAACAAGGTTACTGATTGTTCCAAACTATAATGTTCCTGGATGCATTTTTTTTATTACATACCATAGTAAACGTTTGAAAACTTCTGCACATTGAGCAGAATAGCAAAAGAAACGAAACCAGTATTTAAAATTTCTGTTTTCACTAGTCCAATGTGATTACTTAGCAACGATAATCAGTACCTCCAATTTTTCAGGAACTCTTTCAAGGTAAAGCTAAAAATTTTGATGTTGGAAAAGCTTTGTCAACAAAATCTGTTCGTGATTTTGATGGAGCTATATCAATTATTTCTCATGGGCATGATACAATTGAGGACTTCTATTCAAAGACCAGTACAAGACAGTCAATACACAGTCTTAAGATTCCTGTTCTTTTTATACAGGCATGTGCAATACTCATGTTTAATAGTAAAGTCTAGCACTTTTGTGAAGACAATCTTTGCAACATTTAAATTGAATACTTTTCATCATGGTGAATTTAACAATAACTGAACCACATGAAGTTTTATTATATTTCCGTCACTTTTAATCTTGCATGAAGAAGAACAATTAGTGAACAATGAGTTCTGTGTTCAAAATACTGATGGATCTCTTGGCATAAGTTTCTTGTAAGCTTCTCTTTTTAGTGCGGTTGATTTTGATTTCTTACAAACTGTTGGATATTTATACATGCCAGCTTGTTGCAATAAGAAAGAATCATTATGTGACATTATGAATATTACCACAATGGTAATCTCCATGAAATATTTTTGCCTGTTATTCTTTCCAACAAGCAGAAGTTTCTCTTTGCTGAGGGCAAACTAATGATTACACTCTGTAGTTGGTATTCCAGTCTGCAGTTGCATTATTTACAGCATAAACATGCCTAGTGACCTGAGATAGAAAAGTTAGGATTTCACAACACATAGGAAACATAACAGCCTCACTATATATGAATTCAGATCAGATTCAGTCAGAATATATTGGTGTGTTCTGTAAATTTCGTACTTCCATAAACTAACTATAAAGATGAACCTTCAACTTAGCAATCTAATTCTGTAAACCTCATATATATGAATTCAGATCAATTTATCAGTCAGAATATATTGGTGTGCTCTGAAAATTGCATACTTCCACAAACTAACCACAGAGATGAACTTTGCTGGGTTCAACTTACTACTGCTCTCATACCATCCTACAATCTACTAAGTAATAGTAAGTACTAACTACTTAATGAGTCTGGTTCTTTAGTCACCACATCATAACTGTTGCTTTGAACTTCAGTTCTGCAAGGAATTCTTTTGTGTGGGAATTGACTCTCCTCAAGGAACTTTACACCTGATGAGAAGGCCAATAGCCTTTTTGAACTCAAAAGATGAATAGTAGGTTTGAAGCACATTTTTCTATTCTTTTTGTGTTTTTATGAGTATATTTAAGAGAATAATCAGGTCCTTATCATATGGTTTATAGAGTCTTGTTTACTTCTTCTGGTATTTACATGTCTTCACTTTAGAATTGGTGCCTCTTTCTGATACTTTTTCATTTTGTTACATGCCAATATGTGATGTAAATTATTATTTCCTTGATTCAGAACATTATTGAGACTTTTTTTTTGTCATATTTATTGCTACTTTACAGAGTGATGATGGGACTGTACCAACTTACTCTATTCCACGCAGTTCAATAGCAGAAAATCGATTTACAAGCCTGCTTCTTTGTTCTTACTTGCCTTCATCTTTTATGGCAACAAGGCATTCTGCCATTTTTTGGTGCCAACATCTTGCTATTGAGGTAATTTTTGGCTGTAAATTTTATTATTTCTGAATCTGAGCTCATGCTTGTTGAGAAAGGCATGCCCATGGAATGATACTTGACATAATCTGCACATTGACATTTTGGCTTCTATTAACCTACTGCTAGTAAATTGCATTTGAGCAATTTTTGCCATGTGGCTAGTCATATTATTATGAGCAATTGGGCTTGTAGGTTACTCAAATCATGAGAAATATGATTTTAGAAAACTAATATGCTTGCGGTGTGTGGGCCATGTTCAGACCCACTGGGGATTCTAGCAAACCTTCGGTTCGGCAAAGTGACAACGATGGACAACAGCATTTGGCATAGCAACTTTGGCTTGAAATCCCATGCTGTCTTTGGGGTTTTGATGATTCAGTGAGCTTGATGAATATGTCAAGAATTGAAGAATTGGGAAGATTATGATTTCTCAAATATCCCTCAAAGGATATTGATTAGAATTTGGAGAATATACGTCATGCTCAACCCGAGACTTCTTCAGTACTCCTTTCTGGGAGCAGATCCCATGAAATCTGAGCCTTGGGTTATTAATTATTCTTAGCATGGAGAAAAACTGCCAATATATTAAAGAATATAGTTTCATAAAGCAAAAAATTTGATAGATCAATTGTTGCTTAGCATAATCTGTCTGGCTTAGTAGTTGGTAGTGGCTCTCTTGATTATGCAATATGTGCTTTAGCAACTAAAATAGTATCTTTTGACATGATTTTTCAATTATCCTGTGCAGTGGATATCAGCAGTGGAGTTTACACTTCTGAAGGGTCGTCATCCTCTTTTAAAAGATGCTGATGTCACCATCAATCCTTCAAAAGGTTTGGCATTTATTGACGAGAGAGCACCAGAGCAGAATATTTCCAATGGTGTTAAAGGGAGTTACAATTCTTCCCCTTTGCATTTAAGCTGTAAGATTGTAGATGGGTATATAAATAGGAAGCTTACCCGGCCAAACTCTGTAAATGGATTTCTTGATGATCCAGCTAATAGTGTGCTAAAGCAAATTGATGCTGCAGCTCAAGGTAAAGTTAATGGTAATGTGGATTCAAGAAGTGAGTTACAGCAGATAGAGAGTGGGGATGATGATGGAACAAAGCATATCAATGCCATTGATTTCAAGAATAGTAGTGCGGATACTGAGATGGATGAAGAAGAAAACAAAGTTTTACAAACTGCAGCTGTTGTCATGAATATGCTTGATGTTACAATGCCTGGCACTCTTGATGATGAACAGAAGAAAAAGGTACATTTTTGAAGAAAAAATCTTATTCTGATTTCATCTGCCTAACTATTCAAATTATTGTCATGTCCTCTTAATAAACCATTAGCTTGTGCCCTTATTCCAACCTTAAGATTACCAGATGTAGAATGAATTTGTTATTTGTGTGTCTATCTGTATGCACTGTAAAGAGGGATGTGCTTGAATTGACGAAGTTGTTTGCAGTAAAATTTTTTGTTACATTATCTTGTTAAGGGTTGAACTGACTTGAAGGTTTTGCATTCATGTATTATACGTTTGAATAGGAATAATGTTGTTCTGTCATGCAATAGTTGTAGCTCCATTTTGCGTAGATATCATATAGTTGAAGTTCACTTATATATACTTTATTACAATGAACATTGCTAATATGAGGCAAATTTATTTTATACTAAGATATTAAACCATTAGATCTTTGACTTTTTTACTTTTCACTTAGCAATCCTATAAGCAATCACTAAGATATATGAAGTTAACAGCTTGGTGACCCTTTTGACATACAAACATAAATTGCTTAATTTTCTATGACACATCAGATTGGTGATGCATGGATGTAGCACCACATAGAACGAGGCTTGTTTACATAAGAGTACTGTTTACTGAAGCTCTCTTTTACCTTGGGCAAACTGCAAAGCAACAAGACTGTCTTTACTGTCACAAAGTACATTCAATTTAGCATCACACACTGAGAGCCAATATTGTAAGAGTTTCAACACTCAGTCTCAATGCTTGGCTTCTTCTCATTATTTGTATTTTCTGACCTCAACGCTTTATTCTTTTTCATCATTCAAACTTGATGATTATTAGGTATTTGACAAATGACATTACTTAAAAAGGTTCATACGTTATAGTGTGGTGCATTTCTTGGCTTCTTTTCATTGTGGGGGTCAACTCTCAATCTCAATGCTTCACTTCTTTTCATTATTTGAATTCTCTGACCTTAATGCTTCACTTCTTTTCATTATTTGAATTCTCTGACCTCAATGCTTAATTCTTTTTCATCGTTCAAACTTAATGATTATTAGGTATTTGACAAATGACATTACTTAAAAATGGTTTATACATAATAGTATGATGCATTTCTTGTCCTGTTACATTCTCTATCATGCAAGAAATTTCAATACATGAGCATGACAATTTTCTGACAGATGTAGCAAGGATATATTATGTTTACAAAGCAATGTATTATATCTATTTCATTCTCTCATTTAACCAGGATCTACATGTTCTTGCTACTTGTTCCCATTATTTCTGGTGGCTAACTACACATGAAAAATGATTGTCTAGAAGCTTTTGCAGTTACTAATATGAAAATATTTTCCACTCATCTAAGTCTTTGTTCAAGTTCTGATTGTACGAGACAGTTCTATCTTTGTTGTCTGTAATGTTACTTGGTTTATAGTTTAGGAAAACATTTTTCTCTATTTCTTTAGGTTCTTTCCGCTGTTGGGCAAGGAGAAAACCTGGTGAGAGCTCTTCAAGGAGCTGTGCCAGAAGATGTACGTGGAAAGCTCACAACTGCTGTTACTGAAATTATGCAAACTCAAGGCAAAAACTTGAATCTTGAAGGACTGAATAGGATTGGTTGGATTCCTAATGTTACATCAAAGGTAAAGTCAAGGATCCAAGATACAATGAAGATCTCAGTGAATAAGAATGGGCATGATGAGAACAATTCAGGTGTGGATCATGAGGGGAGGGTGCAAGGTGATCTAGAACAGTTAAATTCAGTCAATATCAGCATTTCAGAAAATGTTGAACCCTCTGAACAGAGAACTTCTCAGTCTCCTGGACTTACTGATGATGGATGTGAACCAAGCCAGGTTAATAGTATGGAGAGGGTTGATCATGTGATAGATGAAAATGGTGGTGAGAAGCACAAGGTCAGTCAAAGACTGGGAATTGCTGATAAGCACATTGAAGATGATAATTTTCTTAATGATGCAAGTTATATCCATTACAGTGAAGAAAAGAGTACAGACCATAACAAAGAACAAAATATGCCAATTTCTATGTCTAATTCTGAGGAGTCACTTTCATCAAGTGTGTCAGAATCAGATCACCAGGTTGTGCAGAAAGAATGCTATGAATTTGAGAAGAACGAAGACAAAGTTAATCAGGAATTGCATCAAAATTCACACAGTTCCACAACATCAAATGAAACTTTACATTGCTCTTCTAAGCCCCCTTCACTCAGTGTCACTCAAGCATTAGATGCCTTGACCGGATTTGATGATTCTACACAGATGGCAGTTAACAGTGTCTTTGGGGTTTTAGAAAACATGATTGACCAGTTAGAGAAAAGTAACAATGAAGGAGATGATGATGAAGTGAAGAAAAGCAAGGATGAGATATCTCAAATTCTATTGCCTGACCTTCCCACTGTCAATGGAGACGATTATAAAAGGACAGAGCAGAGAAGCAATCGATCAAGTAAATTATCAAATATAAATCTGTCACCTAGGCATCCTGATAATTATGTAAATAAGGAAGACATTCAAGCTGATAACACTGTGGAAGATAAATTTGGTTCGAATTGTCTTGCTAATAACCTTGAATCATCCACAGAAACTAGGACTGGAGGGTCCAAATTAAATACTTTAGGACTTGATCCCTCAAACAATATTGGTAAAGTTGGCCCTTTACAAAATTATTCTCTAGACATAGCCATTGACCCTTATTATTGGGGCTCACCATATGAAGCATATCTCCAGAGGCATATTTCTTCTTGGTTCCCAAGACCAAAATCATCTGATTTGGATTCAACTACTGATTTATTCCTTGACCCAGAAAAGGGTCAGTGGAAAATGCTAGATCAAGCAGGAAGTTTCAGTGGTAACATAGAAGAAGGCTGGCAAAATCAGATTATCAATGGAGACACCAAAAATCAGCATCAGTCATCAATGCAAAGTGACGCAGATAGTATTATCGAGACATCATATGCGATTTTAGATTCAGAACTTCCAGAGATTGAACAACAATTAACTGAAACTTTTGATACTAAGGGTGGTTGGGATACAAAAGAAGAGGAAATGCTGTGCTTAATTAGGAACAATTTACTTGATTCTCTGAAGGTTGAAGTTGATCGTAGATTGAGCACTCCCAATTTGAAGGAATTGGAAGGGGATCTTGTAGATGATATGAAACAAGTTGCTGCTGCAGTAACTAAAGCAATCATTCTAGACAATCATTTAGACTTGAAGTCGCTTTCAGAGGATAACCACCCAAAAATGGTAAATGGTACACTAGATGGAGAACACACTGTGAAAATAATATCTTCTGCAATTGAGGAAACCAGATATTTGAAGAAGGCCCTTCCGGTTGGCTTAATTGTTGGTTCACTCTTGGCATCTTTGAGAAAGCATTTCAAGATTGCTGCTTTACATTATGTAGACCAAAACAAAGATATTGAGAAATCTGGAAATATTCAGGAGAAACATTCTACGGAGGAGGTTTACAGCAGGAATGAACATCTTGATGATGACAAAAATCAAGTTTACAATGATTTAAATGGTGTGGATAAAAACTCTGTCACTACTAATTACAGCAAAGATGGAGTCATGGTTAGAGCAGTTACTGCCGCCTTAGGTGCAACTGCATTATTAGCACACCATCAGGTAATGTGAAAAATGAACTTGGGACCTTAGTACTCCATTATTACATTCTGTGAAAAATCTTTCTTTATCACCTGTTTCTGTATGAGATTGACAGCTCACTTGTGTCAAAGAAATTTATGTAGTTATCATACTTTTAACATAATTAAATAAATTGATTGTTGAACATAATATTTACCAGATCATCTGATCTCTAAGTAGGAACTGGAGAATCAAACTGGACCATACTTGCTATTTTTCATTGTCATGTCCTTTCTTTGGCCCATCTCAGGTAATCCACCTTAGCTAGGATGTTTGATCATTACAGTAGTCATTGATTTTTTTACAAAAAATGAGCAGAATTTTACAAGTGAAATATTGGCTTTGAATTGTTTCTTATTAGTTGACATCATATTCTGTTCTGTTCTCTCTGGCACATAGTTTCCTATCAGTCAGTTAACAAAATATAGTTCGCATCTTTTCTCTAACTAGATTGTTACTCTGATATTTCATCATGCAGTTCATGTATAAGAAATGCTTGTTGATTATTGTTTTTACATAGTTTGTCATCAT
This sequence comes from Musa beccarii, assembly GCA_024322285.1. Taxonomy (NCBI): domain Eukaryota; kingdom Viridiplantae; phylum Streptophyta; class Magnoliopsida; order Zingiberales; family Musaceae; genus Musa; species Musa beccarii. Next base: position 64,526,724 of record CM044397.1, on the reverse strand, counting down.
CATGATTTCAATTCTTTTTTCATTGGAATTTATTTCAATCGTTACTACATATATGTCAATTCTGCCAAACCATTTGTTGGCTGCTTTCTTGTTTTCTTGGTTTGTTAGCTTGTGCAAAGAATTAGAGATGTTAAGGTAAAAGGTGCAAACAATAACCCATGCACACAGAATTTATATGTTTCCCTTTCCAGCCAATTTATGGAAACTGTAACTCTCCTTTTTCTTCCATTGTTATCTTTTATTTCTTATACGCGTGTTACAAAACATTCAGTGGCCAAGAATTTGGACTCTTATGAGCATAAGAGCATTATAAAGAGGTTCATGTTCATTCACCATGGTTATCTTGACTAAAAACATGTGACTCTCTAGCTTGTTTCTCAACCAAACTCTCTCATATAGGCAAGGTTCTAAATATCGGTCGGACTGTAATGTACCAGTTGGTATTCGCCCACCTGACCAAGTTTTTTCTTCAATTTATACAGTGATGTCATGCATTACAAGACGATATGCTGCCTGGTGTACCGGTAACCATATCAGTCCAATTATTCTCGAAACCCATGTCAAACCTCTTCTTTCCTATTCAACTCCTCAATAATCATTAATTTAGTATAGAAGTGTGGAGAGCCTCTAAGTACTCTTATCTATAAAGTTTTTAGGGTACTTGGCACTTTGTAATACAACCACATTTTATGAGGCACATATTTTTGACCCATACCCATGTTTGTGGTTTGGCATTTTGAGCTACTTCATGCTTCTTGTTAGATTCATGTGGGTATATTCTTTTTTATCTATGCTTTATTGTTGAATATTCTCTAGAAAATGTTCTTATATTCATGAGAATACTTAATACTTAACTGCTCATCATCAACTGGCTCTATCTTAAATCTTCAGCAAAAGGACACTTACAAAAGCAGTCAAGTAATGGAAGTTCCTTCAAGTGTGACTGACATAAAAGGGTCTCAAAATGATGAGCATACTAAGTCTGAGGAGGCAACCCAAGAGAAGAATCCAATTACTATCGTGAGCAGTCTAGCTGAGAAAGCAATATCTGTTGCTGGACCCGTAGTACCGACCAAGGATGATGGGGAAGTGGATCAGGAGAGGTGGAAATCATTTAAATTCTTCTCCAGTTTTTTTATTTGTTTTTTCATGAATCCTTCACTTATGCTTGTCTTTGTAAAACATGTAAAGACTGGTCGCTGTTCTAGCAGAATTGGGACAGAAGGGTGGATTATTGAGATTAGTTGGTAAAGTTGCTTTGCTCTGGGGTGGTTTACGTGGTGCTATGAGCTTGACTGACAGGCTCATCTCATTTTTGCATATTGCTGAGCGTCCACTGTTTCAGAGGTTAGTTTTGTTATTTTTCCTAACCAGTTTTGTCAATTCTCAATGGATATTCAACATGAAAGACTAGTTTTTTCTTTTTTTTGTTATTAAATTCAACATGCAATGCATCTCAGTGGAAAATGTAATTCGCATGTTTGCTTCAGTTGCCCTGGAACAGAATACGAGCAAGCTTGTGGTTGTTGTACGTTGTAATGTGAACACACTAGGCAAGTTCCCAGTTGTCTTTTGTCATTTGCAGTATTTCATGCAGACTTAATGTGTGATGAGGAAGTCCAATGTGGAATCAGATACAAAAGCAATAGGAATAAGTTTATATACCAATTTTCTATTTACCTCATAGACACTAGTTAGATATTTTGGTTCAGAATATCTAGTGAGAGAAAACACATTTTAAACAGCTTAACTATTGTGGACACCTGTAATTTGCAAGGATGATAAGCAGAAGGAATCTGAGTAATTGAGTGTTATATATAAACAACTAATCAGAGACATTATGCAGTAGACAGATCCATAGAAAATTCTGTCACAAATAATTTTATTTTTTTCTTTTTCAATGTTGTTCTACAGCTCAAATTGTCATGCAGAACTGCAACATCAGCAACTTTAATAGATAACATATTCACAACTAAAATGATTGTGAAGTATAAATTTGTCAGTTGGAGAGTTATTCACGACTAAATCAGATCTTCGAATTGAACCATTTTTGTACTTGTTTTGGAGAATGCTTACATAACTAACAAAAATATGGTGCTCTTATCATATTTATCTCTTTCTAATATTATCACCATATTTAAGATATCTCATTACTATATTGCATTGAAGCAATTGCATAACTTTGATGGATGATCTTTAACCTTGCTGCAATAGAGGGATCTGAGTATCAGGGTTCTGTTATCTGCATCATTGGTGAAGACCCATATATTTTCATGATTCTCATAATTTTACTTTCAAATTCTGGAAAGAACGATGCATTTGGTAAGGGATATCAATGATAACCCTTCAACTAGGTTTAGTTCATTTACATAAGTTCAGTAATTATGTTTGTTGATCACAAAGAATCCATCAACAAACTGGAAAGCGACAGAGGCATTTCTTATAATGACCTAAACAGATAATCATATTCTTGCGATGGCTGTTGCTCAGTTGAATGCTAATGCAGGCTTGCTCATTTGTTTTTCTGGTAGCTGGATATATATATATATATATATATACATATATAAATATATATATATATATACATGTATATATATATATATATATATATATATATATATATATATATATATATATGCTTCATTTTTAAGGAACAACCTTTTGTTTGTTTGGTTTGTCGTTGATAGCATTAATAAACAATTGTTTCACTGTGCCTTGTTGAGTTTTATCTCAGCAAATACTGCTTTTTCATTACAATGAATTGGTCAAAGATATATGCGGTCTAACTCCACATGTATCTTCTTTATGAAATTTGATGCTACGATGAGCATATTTGTTATGTTACTTTTGGTTTGTTGCTCCAGTTCTGTTCTGATTATTAGCATATTTTCAGAGCATAATATTGGCGATATCTCTTCTTGTAGGGTTATTTGGTTCGGCTGCATGGTTCTTGTCTTATGGTCTCCAGTGGTGATTCCCCTACTCCCAACAATAGTACAAAGTTGGACAACGAGGACATCAAATAAAATTGCTGAATATGCATGTGTTTTGGGACTCCATGTTTCTAGTATGATCCTTGTTGTACTATGGGGTAAAAGAATACGAGGATATGACAATCCCCTTGAACGATATGGACTGGATCTCACAGCACCCAGGGTATGAGCTCTTTAATCCATTCTGCAATACAGTTCAGAACAGCATCATGATTTTTTTTGACAGCAGGGCAATTTGGCCTGATATCATCCTTCCCACTCCACTTTTTGGTCCCTGTATCTGCATAATAGCATATCTTAGCGAGTTTTGGCTTCATTTGGTTATGCAAATACAAATGAGTTGGTAGGAAGTCTTTTAATACTTTTGTGGCTTTATATTAGTTCTATTATGGTTTCTGATACGCCTTAAGGGTGTTGTTATGTGGTCATGTATTAGTTAATCAGTGTCTATTTTCTTCTTTAATGACTTGAATAATTTTGTTTGGGAGCACATTCACTATGGCTACAGAAATCCCTAAATCAGCTGCTTTTCTGCAGGTCCTTGGTTTTGTTAAAGGTTTGATTGGAGGAATGGCAATTGTTATGTTTGTACATTCTATCAATGGATTACTAGGATATGCAAGCCTCTCCTGGCCATCAGGTTCCACTTTGTTGTCTCTGAAATCATTCATCAACATGCTACTACTAGGTGTCCGAGGTATTATTACAGCAACAGGTGCTGCTCTAGCTGAGGAGTTGTTGTTTAGGTCATGGCTTCTTGAGGAAGTTGCAGTAGATCTCGGATACTACCGTGCCATTATGATATCTGGAGTTGCATTTTCTCTAATTCACAGGTATGTTTTGATTGACTGCATTTTCTGTGCATATTAATTGGCTTTCTGTTTTCAGACACTTTGTGGAAGCTTTAATGCCTTGCCATTCCTTGCAACTCCTTTTATGATATGACTCAGTTCTTCCTTTAGATTAATGTTTACCTCAAAATAATACTTGGTTTGTTCAATTTCATGTTTGATAGTAATGTATCATGCAAGAATGGAAAAGAACCATGTGAAATTTTTTGGTGCAAAATCCTGATGGGATGATATTATTTCTTAAAACTAATATTAAATGGGACAAAAAAGGTGTACTAATTGCATGTTTAGAAGTGGGAACATGTAGTTTTGTTGCCACCTATCTTATAACCAACTTATAATCTTTTAGCTAATAAATATCTCATGCATTTTTTACTTGTTATAAAGTGTGGCTGAAATGTCAATGATAGCTGTAAATTTTGTTCCATGTTTAAAGAGTACTGCAGTCCTAATTAGACATGTTTTCTTAATTTATTTTTTGTAAGTATTTATATGTTGATTACTAACTGTTGTTAGTATTTTTTTTGAAGTATTTATAATATGTAATTTGAAAAAAATAACTCTAGTATTTTTTCAAATTACAGGTCCCTACCTTCAATACCTGGTTTTTTGTTATTATCTTTGGCACTTTTTGGAATTAAGCAGAGATCAAATGATAAAATCTATGTCCCAATTGGAGTACGTTCTGGGATAATGATCACCAATTTTACCTTGCAAACTGGTGGCTTCATCAGATATGAATGTGGCACTCCTCCCTGGTTAATTAATACTCATCCTCTGCATCCATTTGATGGTGTTGTTGGACTAAGTGTGTGTGTTCTGTTAGCCATTCTTTTCTTTCCAAGGCAACCTCAGCAATCGAAATGTTCGAAGGATATTCAAGAACAGAATGGATAAACATGCTAGACATTTAGAGAGATTTGCTGTTGGTCACTAGTTGCATAAATGCACAAAGCATGGAAGAATACAGTAAGGGTGAAAATCTTGCTACTTTTGTATAAATGGAATATAAACAATTGTACAGCAACAAAAGGCTGTTGGAAATGCTGTAAAGATGTTAAAAATGTTGCGACCTCTTCAGAAGTTATTCGGGCAACAGAAGAGGTTTGGTTATGCCCTGCTTGGGCTGCTTGTGGAACAGGGGAATCAAAATGATAAATGCTTTTGCGTCCATTGCTAGCAAATAAGGTCGTGATGCACCATATTTTTTTCAGCTTAATCAGTACAGTTTTGTGGAAAGCAGTTCTGTAAGAGACTGATGTTAGATCATAGACATACACGATCAGGAAAGAATTGTGAAGGTGGTGAGCCTTTCAGTAAATCTTCTTCTGTTCTGTCTTCATCGTTGCTTTTTACATACAATAACAGCACAAACGTGCTGTACTTTTTTGAATAGTGAGTCCCTTTACTCTAGAGAAAGATATGATTCATCAGATTTGGGAAGAGAGAGATATATTAAAATGGTTTTTCTTTGTTTTTTAAGTTACTAATATAAAATAATTATTGTATAGTTGTGAAGTATATGTACAGATTTGATTACTTGATATGTTACAATAAAAGGTGGCAGAAGTTTCTTTGTGAGCTACTACTATAAAAAAAAACAATTGGAAGTAATAGCATCCAAAAAGTTTTGTTGGTTGATGTGGTACAACAATTTTTGAATAATTGATTTGCCATGTTGAGATTGCTTGGAAACAGTAGTCTAATGAGCTTAGAGATGTTTACCAGTATCTCATCATTAATATGGCATTCATACACATACCGCCATCAAGGGGGGAGTTAGCTGAAGCTAGAAGAAGCAGCACATAGAGAAAGTTCATTAAGGGTGAGAACTAGCAGCTGCACTATATGACTTTGTAACTTTCTGTCTTGCCATCAGTGTAGCATGAGAGATTGATAAGATGTCTTTCCTTGAATCTGAGATGGAACTTAGACTTGTTGATGCAGGACACAGGAGATAGGTCTGCAAAACCCTTTATGGCAGAGGTGAGTTCTCAAAACAAGGGATTTTTCTTTTTGTTATATTTCTAATAAGAATAGAACATTGAATTATCTTTTCATGGTTTCATAAATAATCAATTTACTGTTTGTCTGTTACAGCAGGTGGAATTTCTTATTTAAATCGACGTACAGAAAGTGAATATGCCATGAAGCAGCAGCTATTACAGGCTGAAGGAGAATAATGCATTTATCAGGCAGTGAAGCAGAGACGACGCTCGCTCGTAGATGCACAAGTGGGATTTATTAGTGGAAGTCAGTATATCACACTGAAGTTTCTTAAACGCTACAGCCTTGAAGACCACCATTGTTGCACAATCTTTTTGAAACTGTTAACTAAAAGCTTAGTTTTAGTTTGAGCTGGATTTAATGAATCAATGAGCTTAGTTGTATGGGTGTATCAATGTCTTTAGAGACTTGGGAGATATTGCTGAAGTTGGACATGTCATCCTTTCCGGAGTCTCAGGGAGGTGGAAGAGGTAGAGAAATGGTGCACCACCAATTTGGTCCAATGAAGTGTCTTCACATGCTGGCCATTTGATCCAATCAGAAGCTGGATTAGAACTCCTTTTCCTTGGTCATTGAATACGAAAAAATGTTACTCACTTAAATTGTATCATTTACTCTCGATAATTACGTCTCTAAATTCTGAATTTGATAGAAGTCGATAGATTGAGTTCTCCATTTATTTTTTTTTTATATGACTGAGAAATATTGATGTCTCCTCATGGAGTTATCATTCATGTGAACAATGTGATCTCTGCTAACTCATAGAAATAAAGCCTGTAGTTCACAAGGAAAGTCTACAATGCAATGATCTCGAGGAAGCTTCTCATGCTGCAGAAGCAAAATCTTAGCAGCGGTGCGGGATTCCTCGTTGCCTGTGAGAGTAATCATATCCCAGTTGCAGTTCTCGAGTTGCTTCTCTTCTTCTGCTTCTTCCATTTGAGGTTGTGTAAAGATCACTACTGCCCATCAAGTTGTGATCCGTTGCCTCTCTTGATCGAAATCTTCATCTTGGGACACTGTATCTTCTGTCACATCGCACGCCTCCATTATGGTCCTTCCTGCACGATGGCTTGAATCCCAAATTGCCATCTCCCGAAAGCAAAAGCAACCAAAAGAGAGAAGGCAACTCCACCAACACAAGCAAGCAAGCAAACAAAAAGCAGCACCATCTGTTTCTATCATGTGTACCTCAAGGAAGCAATGGTGTGTCTCCCAATCAAACAACAACTTCTCTGAACTTATATGATGCATTGAACTGTCTCTCTTCTCCAATGGATCAACCTTTTCTGAGGCTACATGATGCACTTGAGCTGTCTAAGGTCATGGAAGCAAGACTACATGCCCATCTATTATTGTTCATGCATGACTCCCTTGTTCTTGCTCCTCTTCTGCACGTATATCTTTAGACTGTATCAGAGGCCAACCTATAATGGCTTGTCCCAGTTGTGGCCCTTAAAGCCCTATAGTTATATAGTTCAGCACAGGAGGAAAGATTGGAGGAACACAGACGTGATCTTAGTTTAATTACTAGAAGCTATTGGTGGAGCCACTGGGACTGATGCACCTTGATGAATTTAATATCCTAAAGAGCAAGGATATTGGCAAGCTTTATAATCCATGTCCTAAATTGTTGATGAATCAAATGCATGAAGCTTGCAGTTCTCTACTTACTACTGTAACCATAACCAATAGTAGCTACTCACCAGTTCTTTTTCTGCCAAGTACTACTGGTGATGAGAATGCAAGGACTTGGATGATGGTAGGTCATGGCTACAGGCTATAGTAGCTTATGTCCTCTGGCACATGCTTTTCATCCTACACATCTAACATAGAGACTACAATTTCTTTGCACAAGATGATAGTGGGAATAACTCTCTTCTACCAGCATTGGCTCCATGACAAAATGGATGTCTTCAATGGCAAGATGCTACTATCAGTGAAAAGTCTCTCTTCTTCAACATGTTGGAGTTGGTGGCCTCTTCAGAGATTTAAGAACCTGCACTGCACTGAGAACATGAATCCCAGAATATTCTGTCATTTGGCATCTGACAATTCCATTTTCATTGACTAAGATGATACCAACCAGACTTCCACACAGCATATCCTTTGAGGATCCACACGAAATATTAGAAGTTAGTCTTTAGACTGACTTCAGTGCACTGACATGAAGACAGCAGTAGAAATCACATAAACAAGCATTATGTCATTCGGTAAAGCAGTCAAAAGAGGAACTCATTGGACAGGAGAGAGTAAACTTGAGAACAAGAGGAATACACGCGTCTCTCTGAAGAGCTTAAGGTAATTTCCACTGAATCCTGCCAGCTCTGCTAAATCAGACTGCTACAGAAATGAGGACCAGTAAATTATTTATGGTGTAGGTTTGTAGCTTCTCATCAATCGCAGCAGATACTTTCTGTCACACACACTGCGCTCATCCAACTCCAGAGCCTTCGACAATTGCTGTTCTCCACCAGAGGAATTCCCCACAGACAACTCAGCAAAGCTTGGCTTCATGTCTTCTGGGCTACACAGAACCTTGACAACTGTAATATAGCCACAGGAAGGAGCTGCATGAAAATATATTGATCATCAAACTGCATCGATTGCACCTATTACTGGATGCTCACCGGACTTCTCATTTATAAGCTCTCGTATATGCAGTCACATAATTGTGTACTAAATTATATTTTAGTAACAGCTACTGTTCTTTGGGATTTGATACCATCCTCTTCATAGTCCCCTTACGATGGTTATTATCCTGTTTGAGTATGTTTTCAGAAATCCCTTCTCAAAACTTTTTTTCTTTTTAGAATGTTTTTTTCTTGTTTTCTCGAAAATCAATTGTTGAGCTTCTCATGTTATTGAGAAAAGAAAAAAGATTGTAAAAACAGATAATTATTGTATTGTTTTGTCATGTTATTCAAACATGATATAGATTGCTATGTGATCCAGTTATCTCTCATAATTCATATGGTACAGTTTTGAAACAACACATTACCAAGTACGTTCATGCCCCTTCAAAATAATTATTACATCCCTCAGTAATTGTCTGTTGTAAGTTCAAATTCACCACCAAGATACCAAATTTTTTCCATTATGAGCAGCTGTAATCATGATGAGAATAAAACAGGTAAAACCATTCTAAATAACATAACCCAGCTTCATGATTCATGCCAACGGCTCTTCACTCTAGTTTATTGTAGCCAGTTGCCACTTGAGCTGTAAGAAATCAAGTGTCAGATATAAACCAGCTATCAACTAATGCCTCTTTATGCTTTTTTTGCTAAAGCTGTCACCTAATCACCCTTATATATATATATATATATATATATATATATATATATATATATATATATATATATATATATATATATATATATATATACATTGAGGTCCTGAAGAAAGTTCCCCAACCACTTCCACTTTTTTACTTGAGCAAAAATTCTAACCATAGAAAAGTCTTTCATTGTCCTCCACTCTTGTTTGACTAACAATTAGTAAGTCCTACATCTCAAGTTATTTTCTATTCTAATTCATAATTGCTTTGAACTGAACCTATTAGACGTCATTTTTTAAGGAACATGTAGCCTGTCTTTCAATATCTTCGTGCTTAATCAAGCACTTTGTATTCCCCAGCAATTTGATATGTTGGTGCATGTCCTCAAGAGAATCAAATCCAACTACCTGTCAAAGAGCAACATCTTTTTAATGTTGACAAACTCAGCTCCAACTCCTGTTTACCAATAGAGTAATTGGGAGTATTCAAAAGGCAATGTTAGCTTGGAAGGTTGATTGGAATCTCAGGACTCAATCTGTGCCCCATCTGATCTTAATGCAATAATTCAAGTAGCCTAAAGCTATATAATCATTGGCATCTTTTTCTTTGTTTAAGCATACCTGTAGGTAGGACACCTTGATTCTTGCAAGGACCTGCTAAAATTTGGAGGAAATGGTCAGATGTCAGCCACAAAACAAAGCATATGGTGGGTTTCATTTTGGACAATCAACTACATCCATTTGACAAAAGAGGCCCTTCAAATGATTGTTCATGGTACCTCTTAAACAATTCTCTACCCTAGGGATACCAAACATAAGAGAAATTTGACCTCCAATACCGATATCACCGACACAATATGAACTATTGTTTGCTTCTTGAATGGGGTCTTCGAGCTGTCTGGGATGGTCATCAGAACAATTCTTTGTGCAAACATACAAAGCTGAAGCGAATAACAACTGCTTCATTTGCATCAGGCAACTTTAATTGCCAGGTTTGTTTTATTATTTTTGTCCTTTGAGATCAATGTCTAATCTTTTATTCCATTAGGAATGTCCCATGAATCACAGTTGTCTTATGGATACATTTTAAGGGCATAACATTTGTAATTTAGTGAATCATTTTATGTTGGAAATTGTTTCAAGCATTTTGCTGCAAACAGAAATATTCACCAGAATATAGTGGTAAATATTTTTTTATTTTTCTCCTCACTCTTAGCATGGTTAGAGATGATTTTTGGAAATTCATTTTCCCAGGGACTGCTAACATATCCTAAATATGCAAATTTTATTAAGTTTCAGCTTGTTAATTTTTATGGTACAAATGATTGCATGGAGTTTGACTCTTTTGGCTGAATAAAAGTATGATGATTCATGAGAGCAGAGCATTAAACAATCACTACCACACATCCACTTTTCCTTTGCGAATTTGATATGCTAATTATCTAACATATTGTCATTTTCTTAATTTTGTTGGCAAGAAAGAACAATTAACATGAATCTAAGGCTGTTTAAGAGTCTTGGTCATATTTATAATGATATTTCACTTCATATATGAAAGATTTAGCACAGTCTTAACTTAAATTAAATGTACATTTAGCACAGTTTTTAACTGCATATATGAAGGGTTTTATATGCATGAAAATTTTTTATAGACAAGTTTGTTCCTACATCCAAACATATCAAAACCATAGAAAATCTAGTCTAAGATTTTTCTTCTTTTCTTGAATGAGGAGAACGTGTAGGTTGGGACATTCTAACTTCCATGCACATGAACATCACTTTCACTGGTCTCTCTTGCACTTTTATAGGAAGGCAAAAAAAAAAAAAGGATAACTCTATAATATGCAATCTCTTGACTTGTTTGGTTGATGGCATCTAATATCATAAAATAATATTTGTTGGTCATGCAATTTCATACTTTGAACAAAGTCCAACTAACACAGTTTCCAAGAAAAATTAATAAAAAATTATTTCGAATGCTGATTACTTAGATTAGATTAAGCTCAGTCACATCCTCAGTATTGTATGAACATCTTATCAGCTTAACAATATGTTTCATCTGGCTAGATATAGATTAGCAGAGATTAAGTGAAGGACAATACGCTCAGTGCCTCACTCTCTCTCTCTCTCTCTCTCTCTCTCTCTCTCTCTCTCTCTCTTTCTTCTTTGCTTGTTATCTTATCAGCCATTACTGTCTACTTCTTGGAGTTCTAAATCATGATGACTGTGCACGTAGCTGCTAATGTGCATGAATGACATATGGTTACAATTCACATCTCAGGTCAAGTTGCTGTTGTTGTGTACTGTAGCCAGCAATGTAATGTGTGTATATATATATATATATATATATATATATATATATATATATATATGTATATATATTATGTATAGAGTAGTGCTGAGAAGGTCAAAAGAGAGATCAGTTAAAGAAGACAAGTCTGTGGTCCCATGGTACATAACATGTATGGATCCCCTGCACCCATCTCTCATCGACCCACAAATATACCATCACCAGCTAACCATGCATGCATGCATGCATGCATTCATTCATTCATTCATTCGCGTGCCTCTCATCTTTCGTACTGTTCTGGACCCACTTTGGTGGACCCCTGTTCCCCAACCCTTTAAATTCCACCACCCTCCCTACTTCCTCCCCCCAATCCTCTCTCTCTCTCTCTCTCTCTCTCTCTCTCTGGGGTAGCGGACAGAAGCTATTGATGGCGAAGAGCGGGAACGGACTGAGCAAGCTCAAGTGCATGATAAAGAGGTGGCACTCATCGAGCAGGCTGACGCGCACGGTCCCGTCAGCCGGCGGGGCCGCATCGTCGAGGTCGCAGGACGGGGAGGCGTGGCACTCGGCGTCGTTCCACGGGGACGAGGTCCCGCCCGGGTTCCAACCGGTCTACGTCGGCAGGTCGCGCCGACGGTACCTCGTCAGCGCCGAGCTCGTCGGGCACCCGCTGTTCCGCGTGCTCGTCGAGAGGTCCGGCGGGCACGACGGCGCCGCCTGCGGGACCGTGGTGGACTGCGAGGTGGTGCTCTTCGAGCACCTGCTGTGGATGCTGGAGAACGCCGACCCGCAGCCCGAGTCGCTGGACGAGCTGGTGGAGTTCTACGCCTGCTGAGGCGGAGGAGAAGAGCTACTGCGGAGGACCTGACTCTCATGCCGCAGATCACAGTAGGGACTATTAGCCATAATTATAAAGGTAAAGCTGCAAGACTATCTTTCTTAGATGGTGCTCCAAAAATAAGAACAATGTGATGATTAACCAGCTCTAATTATCTTCCAGGGCATGGCTATGTGTGCTACAATTTTCTAATATGTTGTATAATCTTGCTTTTTCTCCGCGAGCAATCTCAAGAGAACGTATATTTCATGTACATTTCAATGGGAAAATGAAGGTGGTGTTCATCTTCTCATGGTCTTGCTGTCTTCTTCTTTTAGTGTTTTGACTGTGACATTGGAGGGAGAGGAAGGTCACAGGTCAAGTTGGACATGCACATGCAGAAACCTAATGTCCAATCAGAACTCCATATGTTGCAATCTGCAACCTACTTGTGTTGATATCATCCTTGTCAACCAGCTAAGAGAGAGCATGATGGCTTGTCTTCTTCTTAGTTTATTTATCCCAGTTGTTCAACAAAGACAGTCATATCCATCATGTCTGGCTTCCAGGTTATTATAAGAACATTAACATAAATGAAATGGTTCCTTTTTCCAAGTCCGAAGAAGATGACATCGCTCTTGAATCAGTAGAAGATTGCATGCATGCATGCAAGTGAAAGCACACTGTGTAGGTGGGTGCAACCACCAGCACAACTTAAATGCCATGCCATTCTTAAGCTACTAATGTGGTTGAACCTTCTAAGAATGAAAGCTAAACTCTCTCTCTCTCTCTCTCTCTCTCTCTCTCTCTCTCTCTCTCTCTCTCTATGTAATGAGGAGGAGGGATTAGTTGAACCATGTAGGGCTGCCCATGAGCTGTGAAGCGAAGAAACCGAGGGGGGGTGGATTGGCTTCATCGACTTCTTAACTCCAATTTGCTTAAGCATCGATCCTAACATAATCCACATGTAATCCATATGACGTAGTAGGAACACAGTGAGTTTTCGGAGGATTTCTTCCCTTCACAACCTACAGCCAAACGACATCATTGAATCATTACCTGGAGGCTTGGAGTAAATTCTATATTGTTCCTTACAACACAGAGTTGATGAACTCGGAGGTCAACATGTCTAGGTCAGACAAGTCAATCAACTTGACCCAACAGTACAAATAGCACTAAATTGTGTGAATAGTGTACGGTGATCAACTTAATAGGTTTCTCTTTTTCTCTTTAAGGCCATATTGAATTATCAATACTCCTCGGGCACGACATTCATCACATCGATAAATTTGATTTATGTACTAAAGGAAATTTTTATAAGTCTGATTAGGTTACCTCACCCCCACTTGATCTCCTTAGACTTGGTTAGGCTCAAGAATGTTGCTTAGAGTAACATGCACTGAGCTACACTAATATAATCTTCTATGTTTTAAAATGACTGTTTCTGTAAGTTTAATTGTTTGATGCATTACTTGATCACATCTCTATGATCCCTTTTTAAGCAACTTGAGGTCCTGATGTAAATGTAGGATTTTGTGCAAATATATCTAAATGCAGCATCTGAAAATGGCATTGCATGAATGGTTGACAAGTCTACAATTGACATATATATATATATATATATATATATATATATATATATATATATATATATATATATATATATATATATATATATATATATATATATATATTGTTGATCAAGGAAGACAGATTTTACAAGTTAAATATAGTTGAATATATGCATATGGGGATTGGAGACCATCACAAATTAAAAGTTTATGCCCATTGAATCTGACTATCTTTTAGTTTACTGGTCATATAATATTATTCTTAATATTTATCTTACAAATGAATACTTAATTAAATTAGAAATGGTAGGTTTCCAGTAATTAATGGGAGGATGTACCCCCAATCTTCTTGTGGTTTGCCACAGTTAAAATTTGTCTTGGATCTGGGAATAACTGGTGCGTAGCAAATGATTGTATGTTCATCTTGAAAAAGATTTTGGGTTTGATTTTTAATGAAGATTATTGTTTTTTAATAAATTAATCAATCCATCTTTTATTCTTAACAAAAAGAAAATTGTCATCAGTTCCAAAATTTTAATGGCTTTCGAATATACATTTTGCCTTTATTTTTACCATATATTTATCCTAATATTAGATTCAACCCCTTGTGTTATGCATGAAACATCAGATAACAATTCTATTCCCAAAAATAAAACAACTCTCTATGAATCAAGTTCTAATGGAACTGTCTTATACAAAAAATGATAGCAGATAAAGCCCCACAGAAATCTGAAATGAAAAGAAAACAGAATACATTGATGAATGCCTTCAATAGCTACAAGATATAAATATGAAAAAAGAAAAGAAAAAACAGCAAGAGGATCTTTGTTTCATTATTAGGCCATCTGTATTTCTATGTATAATGTATGTATAATTTGTGATGTGTGCCTTTAATATAATCTAATAATATGAAAAAAAAAGGTTAAAAACACTTTGTGATGTGATGTTATAACAAGCATGTTTAGCCATCATAATCGAATTCTATGTTCTGTTTCCTTGAAATGGTAAACATGGAGATCACATGCATGACCTATTCAAACAGTTCTTAGCTACAGCAGCTCTCCATCTCCACAGTGAGAGAGAGGGAGGGAGGAAGAGACAGATCACATGGTTCGATGGTTGCAGTGGGTCAAAAAAGAAGCACATGGCATGTTTGATGCTTCTTTATTTATTGTGTTCACCAAATGCAAGTAGACAAAATCCACTCGTGGGGGCAAAAGGATCCCTTCATCTGATATTTCTGTTCTTTTGCTTTCCTTGTTGATAAATAAGAGAGAGAGAGAGAGAGAGAGAGAGAGAGAGAAGTGTCATGCATGCCATCCATTTGATTTCTACAGCAGTAGAGAAGAATTCAGGGAGGAGATGATGGTGGGCTCATGGACTGGAACTTGGTTGCAGTATGAGATGGCTGGAAGGGAAACACCTTGGACCTGTAGCTGTAGTTGGAGAGAGAGAGAGAGAGAGAGAGAGAGAGAGAGAGAGAGAGAGAGAGAGAGAGAGAGAGAGAGAGAGAGATGAGTATCATTTGTTCTTTGTCATGCACTGGTAGTAGGTTTCTTTTTTTTTTTTTTTTTTTTTTTTTTTTTGTGCAGAGGGAGAGCTCCTAAATTGCAGCCATTTCAACTCGGTGAAAAACTATCTCATATGTCAGTAGTTTTCTGTGCATATACACTTAAAATATTGATTTGATGATATATGAGATTTATTTATCAAATGTTTAAAGATTTAAGATCTTATTTGATAAAAAAAATTCATCTAAAATATTACTAGATCTCCTCATCCATCTTAAGGGTTCAAAACTTTATTCGGACATATTACTATCGGTATATCTTATATTCACTTGCTAAGGATGAGGATTCAAAACTTTATACCATACATTTTAATACCTAAAGCATTAGTTCGAATAGTGATGTATTGACTTGTTAAACATCGCGAGTTGACATTTAAACATTTAACTTGACGATGATTTACTAAAATTTTGATTACTAATAGTAAAATCTTAAGATCAAATCTTACCTAATCGAATGTTTTAGCTCAAGAGAGTACATGCATTGGCCCAAGAAGTGAGCAATCAAACAAGCTTAAGATCAAATAATACCTGTTAATTCTTCTACATCTATACTCTACTAATCCGGCATAAATGGATCGAATAGTAGTATAGGAAAAAAATTGGAATACGTTATTGATGATGCTTCGATCCACCAACTATATCGATCTTTGCTTAAGTGACAAGCCAATATGAGTGCATCGTTCGGTATATAGTCCTTGTTTTCAATGATGACATCGATCCCACTTCTTAAGAGATGATAATGATGGATCGATGAAAAAGCTACGCGATCCAAAAATACAACTCAAAAGCTTATTTCAGCGTCTCTTCCGGCCATTAAAATGTGTCTTTAACACAATTATGAGTTGATAGCAATGAAGGACGTCATGAGAAGCATAAAGAGCATCGAAAGTGTACTCATGGACTAACGTCTGATAGGTATATAGTAATGATAACTTAGTGGGCAATTATCGGTTAATCTTGGAGATTAATTAATCCAAACAGGTTTTTATTTGATTGGAACGAATAAGGTCAAATCAAATTCGGGTCAACTTTATCGTGATAGTCAAATCAGAGAAAATTTATGATTTATTCCACCAATGAAGCTTTGAAACATGCAATTCGGGCATTAAGTAGCTAATGTAGTAAAAAAAATTAATTTTTCTACCCTGATATATAAGCTAAATTAATCGATCATAAATATTCAAGTAAAATATTTTTTTAGTATTCACTTGAGAGAGCTTATAGGCATATCTATGCAATGCGTGGAATGATAGATAAACTCTCTCTATATATATATGCGATACGGTTCGGTCTTATCCCAAAGGCACAAAGCCATCCTGAAGACCCTCGTGACGATCGAGCAAGGGGACCACTATTGGAAACGAGATGGTCGAGGTGAATTCGAGATGACCCTCATGCACCCGATGTAGATTCTGATTACCTCGACATCCTACACAAAGGTTAATGTCGAGGGAGGTTTTCCAACCCAACTCATTTGACGATCAAGTTAGATCTTTATGGAGTGATGGAAAGCAAGGGTTCAGAGCGAGGAGGCTCCAATCCATGTTCAGGCATCGAGGATCGATTCTTACACCTAGGGAGCTAGGGGGTTGCAGCTAACAGGCAACTAGTCTGTACAACCTTCTGAGGCTTATCATTTGCAAAGGGCGACAAAAAGGGGAGTCACTTACTAGTCCTGACAATTGACAGGGTCAGCCCGAATGGTTCCCTGTAGCATATCGCCCTTTAAGGGATCAACCAAAGGGGTGCACAAATTAATTCGATCGTCCGAGGATCACTGCTCCCGATAGCCGTTAGGGTTAGCCTGTATTGCTTATCGTGGATTGGCGTCCATAGCAATTGATAGACCATTGTTCTATTACCAAGCAACGGAGATGAGTTGGCCTTCGTCCTCCACATTAGCTCTCTCGTGGTGTCCAACGGGTAGGCTTTTCTCGATATTAGAATATATACATATATATATATACCCATCTCTTGAGAAGTAAATAATTAGAAATATTAATTAAAGAAATAAGATAAGAATATACAAACAAATAAGTTTGTTTCACGAAGCCATAATCTTATTTGTAATCATATTTTTACTATTTTTTTACTATTTATAATCTGATTTTAAAATATTTTAATATTTCTAAACTATGCATTTATAAATAAATGAAAATATCCTTTTTTTTCTTTCTCCGAGGAGGATGGTATCGATGATAATGATGAATGATGATATCGACGACAATGACAAGTGGCATTGGCTATGATGACAAAGACAACAGAAAAGTGTTGGCAAGAAATGTCGGGGTGACGATTGACGACTGTTGAATCTCGGATTTTAATGATGAAGTCAATTGGTGAAATATTTGTTCTGATCTATATTGTCGAGATAAGTGTGCAGGATTAACTACGATGGGATGAAAACATAAAGCGATTTATCGAGGTCAAGTCTGTCGGGAGTTCAAGAGGTCACCAGAAGTTCGAAGGATCGTTGGAAGTATTACTGGAACCAACCGAGATCGAATCAGGGACTTACCGAAGTTTTCGGAAGTTCACCGCAAAGATCGTCGGAGGTTCGCGGAGTTTACCGAGAAGGTTCGGAAGCTTGCCGAAGACTCGTTGAGCTCGCCATACAATCCGGGAGCATGCTGGGAGTCCGTCGGAAGAAATCCAAAGGAAGTGTCGGAAGTCCACCGGAATCTCGGAGAGCTCGTCGGAAGTAGACTTGAAGAATATTGGTTTAAATCACTTAGAATTATGTTTCAATTTCGTAGTTAGCATGTAATTAGGGTAAGGATTTGGAAATAATCCTATTTAAACCTAGTAGAGGCCAACCGGGCTCTTATTGGGTCAATTTGGGCCTTAAACAGGGCCCATTCAGCTTTAAATAATCCTGTTTAAACCTAGTAGGGGCCAACCGGGCTCTTATTGGGTCAATTTGGACCTCAAACAAGACCCATTCAGCAAAGCTAAATGGGCCAAGCGGTTCAACCACCTGTGCTGGGTGGTGGAACAGTCCAGTGGCCGAAAGCTAGGCGATTGAACCACCCAGCCATGGGCTGTTGAACCGCCTAGCACCAGAATACATGGGCGATTGAACTGCTGCCTTGGGCAGTTGAACCTCCCTGTATATTGTCAGTCTGACTACTGACAGACAGTTGAACCACCACTGATAGGAAGTTGAATCGCCAACACCGGGAAAATCAAATAGAATTCAAATTTGGAGCTCAAATTTGAATCCTCTTGAGGTCTATAAATACCCCTCATTTCTCAATAGAAAGAGCACCATTTTGAGAGTTAGAAATTTAGCTAAAGCTTTGGCAAAGCCTTATTTTTTGATAGCTTGTGTTCACCTCCTTCTTTCTCTTTGAAAAATCTGTTAGAGTGTGAACTTCTTGTAAAAGGGTTGTAAGAGGGGTGTTTGGTCCTTCCCCTTCAAAAGGATTTACTAGTGGAAGTTGGGAGCCTCATCGGAGAAGGCTTCGGAAGTGGATGTAGGTCACTTAACTGAACCACTATATATCGTCATGTTCTTGAATGTGTGAGTATTTAAATTTTTTAATCGTTTTTTTACTTAGCTGCAAATTGTTCAATTTTTCCTCTCCTTTACTCAAGCCACTTCAACTAAGTCATCTTTCGTTGAATCGAAATTTTCATACAAACTAGCTATTTACGAAATCGGTTTCAAACTTACGAGTTTTAATTTTTAATCCGCTGCACTAATTCACCCCCCCCCTCTCTTAGTGCCTCTCCGATCCTAATAATTAATATCAGAGCAAGGTTCACTCTTATATTTGGTTTAAAACCCAAGAGAGATGGCCTATTCTGACATACAAGAGGGTCATTCCATTACACGTCCACCTATGTTCAATGGGTCAGATTACACGTATTGGAATACTCGTATGAGGATCTTTCTTATTTTCATGGATTTTGAGCTTTGGAGCGTCATCGAAAATGGATTTTAAAAATCTTCTCTTCCGACGAGTGAATGGAATGAATTGGAGAAGAAGACTTTCGCTTTAAACACAAAGGCTATGAATGCCTTGTTTTACGCTCTCGACAAAAATAAATTTAATTGTGTTTCGATTTGTGAATCGACTTTTGATATTTGGCGTACTCTTGAGATCACTCATGAAGGCACTAGCTGAGTGAAAGAGTCCAAAATCAACATTCTTGTGCATTCTTACGAACTTTTCCAAATGAAACCAAGTGAGTCCATCGGAGACATGTACACCCGCTTCATGGATGTCATCAATGGACTCAAAGCTCTTGGTAAAGGCTTTTCTAATTTTGAACTTGTAACTAAAATTTTAAGATCCCTTCCAAAGAGTTGGGATCCAAAAGTTACGACCATTCAAGAGGTCAAGAATCTTAAAACTTTTCCTCTCGAAGAACTTATTGGGTCTCTAATGACCTATGAAATGACATACCATGCTCATGAAGAGCTCAAGAACCCTCTTCCAAAGAACAGGAAGGATATGACATTAAAAACATAAGATGACCACTTGAAAGGAACATCAAGTGATGAGGACTTTGACGAAGACATTGCACTCTTAACTAGAAAATTTAAAAAATTCATTAAAAAGGGTAAATTTAAAAATAAAACCAAAAATAAACTTGAACCAAAAAAGGACCAAGTCATATGTTATGAATACAAGAAGCCGGGGTACTTCAATTATGAATGCCCCCAAGCCAAGAAGAAGCAACTCAAGAAGAAGAAGGCTTTGAAGGCTACATGGGATGACTCAAGTGACTCCGAGGATAAGGAAGCAAGCAACAAAGAGGAGGCCAACTTCGCTCTAATGGCTTTGGGAGAAGAGGTAAGTAATTTACTTAATGAAGATTTATCTTTCGATGAGCTTTCAATTGCTTTCCATGAATTATTTGATGAATGTAGAACTATTACAAAAAGGTTCAATTTATTAAAAAAAGGAACATGATTTATTGCTAGATAAATTTAAAAGTCTTGAGCATGATTCTCTCCCTCTACTCCCATGCTCTAAGTGTAATCACTTAGAAGTAATCGAAAATAAGAACTTGCTACTCAAAGAGACCTTAAACAAGTTTAAGGTTGGTAGTAAGAGCTTAGACATAATCCTTGCAAACAAGGGTCACATCAGAAATAGATGTTGAATTAGATTCGTGAGTGGATCTCATCAAACTCAAACCACCTTCATTAAAGGGCCAACATTACATGTATCCTCTCATTTGAAATATAATTTTTGTTGCAAATCCGGACATATTGTTTACAAATGTCTATTTAAGAAAATTAGTCCACACAAATTGATATAGGTTCCTAAAAGAACCATAAATAATTCAATGCTAAATGACAAAGTTAGTAGATCAATATTTGAGGCACCCAAAATCAAATGGGTAGCTAAAAACCATTTTCTTTTGTAGACACATTCACCATCACAAGCTAGGAGCAAGAGATGGTATCTTGATAGTGGATGCTCAAGGCACATGACCAGAGATTCATCTCAATTCTCTATGCTCACTAGCAAAGAAGAAGAGTATGTCACCTTCAGAGACAACAACAAGGGTAAAATCATTAGCAAGGGAACCATAGGTAATAAATCAAGTTTTTCAATAGATGATGTGTTATTAGTTGATACACTAAAACATAATCTCTTGAGTATTAGTCAATTATATAATAAAGGTTACATCATGAGATTTGAATCTAATGCTTATATCATTGAAAAACCAAACAACAACATATCCATGATTGCTTTAAAACAAAATAATGTCTACACCATTAGTATTGATGAACTAAGTAATGAAATGTGTTTTTCTGTTTTGAATGATGATGCTTGGCTTTGGTATAGGAGATTAGGCTATGCAAGCATGAAACTAATATCTAAGATTTCATCTAGAGAATTAGTACGAGGGATTCCCAATATAAAGTTTGTCAAGGACAAAGTATATGATGTGTGTCAACTAGGAAAACAAATAAAAACTAGTTTCAAACCAAAAAATCAAATTAGCACCACTAGACTATTGCAATTGATCCATTTGGACTTATTTAGACCAATTGACATAACAAGCCTAGGAGGTAGCAAATATACTTTTGTAATTATGGATGACTATAGTAGATATACTTGGACCTATTTCTTGGCTCACAAAAGTGATTATTTTAAATATTTCTCTAAAATTTGTAAACTTAAAACGAAAAGGGTTTCATGATTTCATTGATTCAGAGTGATCACGATGGTGAATTCCAAAACCATGACTTCCAAAATTTTTGTGAATCAAATGGGTATAACCATAACTTCTCTACTCCAAGGAATCCTCAACAAAATGGAGTAGTAGAAAGAAAGAATAGAAATTTACAAGAAATGACAAGAACCATGTTAAATAAACATAATCTACCTAAATACTTTTGGGCCAAAGCCGTTAATACGGCTTGCTATGTCATGAATAGGGTTCTATTAAGACCATCTCTATCTAAGACCCCATATGAATTGTGGAATAACAAAAAACCTAATGTTTCTTACTTTAAAGTTTTTGATTGCAAATGCTTTATCTTGAATGAAAAGGATGCTTTAGGAAAATTCGATGCTAAATCTGATGAAGGCATCTTTCTTGGTTACTCCTCTGTTTCTAAAGCTTTTCGTATTTTTAACAAAAGAACATTAGTTATAGAAGAGTCTATTCATGTAGTTTTTAATGAAATTTTCGAATTTAAGAAAAAAGATTTTGATGATGATTTTGATTTTGATGGTTTGAATTTAAATGAACCCTCTCCTTAAAATGACAACTTGGATGTATCTACTTCCCAAATTTCCTTACCCAAGGAATGGAAGTATGTAGATGCCCATCCCAAGGAGTTAATTATAGGAAACACATCGAAAGGGGTTCAAACTCGTTCTTCTTTTAAAAATTTTTGTGTCCATGCCACTTTTCTTTGTCAAATTGAACCTAAGCGCATTGACGATGCCTTGAAAGATGATTCTTGGGTTATCGTAATGCAAGAAGAATTGAATCAATTTGAAATGAATGAGGTATGGAAGCTTGTTCCTAGACCTAATGACCATTTAGTTATTGGTACTAAATGGGTCTTTAGAAACAAGCAAGATGAATACGGTATTATGGTTAGAAACAAGGCTAGACTAGTGGCCAAAGGTTTCAACCAAGAAGAAGGTATCGATTACGAAGAGACCCTCACTCCTGTGATAAGATTAGAAGCCATTAGGATGCTCCTTGCCTATGTTAGTAGTAATAATTTTAAGCTTTTTCAAATGGATGTTAAAAGTGCTTTCTTAAATGGTTTTATTTCCGAAGAAGTGTATGTTGAACAACCACCCAGATTTGAAAATTCTCTTCTTCCCAATTATGTGTTTAAACTAACTAAGGCTCTCTATAGATTAAAGTAAGCCCCTAGGGCTTGGTATGAGAGACTTAGTTCTTTTTTAATTTCAAATAATTTTACTAAAGGTAAGGTTGATACTATATTGTTTATTAAATATTTTAAAAATAATTTTCTTATTATTCAAATTTATGTTGATGATATTATTTTTGATTCTTCGAATGAATCACTATATGAATTATTTGCCAAGTGTACGAGTCATGAATTTGAAATCAGCCTAATGAGAGAATTAACTTTCTTCTTAGAATTACAAGTTAAACAACTTAGTGATGGTATATTTCTTAATCAAACAAAGTATACATTAGATTCGTTAAAATGATTTAACATGGATAGTTCAAAAGCCATCAACACTCCAATGAGTACTTCCACCAAGTTAGACTTCAATGAAAGTGGAAAAAATTTTGATCAAAAAATATATAGGGGAATGATAGATAGCTTACTTTACCTTACAGTAACTAGACCAGATATCATATTTAGTATAGGTCTATGTGCAAGATTCTAAGCTAATCCTAAGTTATCTCACCTTAAAGCTGTTAAAAGAATCTTTAGGTATCTTAAAGGAACTCCTAATCTAGGATTATGGTATCCAAAATCCGACAACTTTGATTTAAAAGCCTATGCAGATGCGGATTTTGGTGGATATAGAATAGATAGAAAGAGCACATCCGAAATATGCCAATTTTTAGGACATGCACTTGTTTCTTGAACTTCCAAGAAACAAAATTCGATTGCACTATCTACGGCGGAAGCCGAATACATAGCCGCAAGTGCATGTTGTGCACAAGTTGTTTGGATGAAAAATACCATAGAAGACTATGGAATTTATTTAAAGAACATTCCCATAAAAATGTGATAATACAAGCGCTATTTGTCTAACCAAAAATCCAATTCAACACTCAAGAACTAAGCATATTGACATTAGGCATCACTTTATACAAGATCATGTCAATAGTAATAATATCATTCTAGAATTTATTGATACAAAACACGAATTAGCGGATATTTTCACAAAACCTCTAAATGAAGAACAATTTGACTTCATTATAAGAGAATTAGGTATGCTAAATTGTTCTAATACATGATGTTGTATGTTTCTTTTCCGAAATTTTTCAACTTCGGTTTTGATTGTATCATCTTAATATCACCTCTTCATTTTTGAATGACATCCTTACAATATCATCTTGCCATTTTGATCTTCCTATTGATGATTATTTTGAGTTATGACTTTTGATGAAATGATTAAATTTTCAGTTTTATAGTTTCACATTGATATTATATTTTCGCATTTGGATAACATCTTTATATCATGGAGATCTCATTTTTATCTTTTGATCTTAATCTTGATGAAAGCTATCATGATGTTGTTTTCCTCTTTCTTTAAATAGTGGTATTCTTAAATGTTCATTTTCGATTTTTATTCTTGTGCTAATCGGTATGATTTAAGGTTTTATGACTTCCTACTCATGAATCACTACAAGAATATTTCATTCGTCGAAGTTTTTCATTGATATATTTCATTGATAAATTTTGATATTGATAAATTTGATAAATTTATTGATATTGATATTGATAAATTTATTGATAAATTTTGATAAATTTATTGATAAATTTATTAATAAATTTTGATATTGATAAATTTGATAAGTTTTTCATTGATAAATTTTGATATTGATATATTTCATTCGTTGAAGTTTTATGAGTTTTGACATTTTATTATCATGAAGTTTACCATGAAATATGAAATTCTTGATGAATGACTTTAATGATCTATCCTTTCACAATTATATGAATTCTCAATCAAAAAATGAGTCTTATATTCTTCATGTATGAATTTTTCATGAGCATTTTGACACTAATGTTTTCTTTCGGATCTCATGAACATGAATAAAAATGATCCAAATATTTTTCGGATTTTTCCGTCAAGAATGACATATTTTACATTATGTTCAACTCATTTATCATATGCTTGATAATTGACCACTCTTTTTTTTTTTAGTATAATACCACCTTATGGTGGCTACTTCACTCCATTTTGTTGATGACAAAGGGGGAGAAGAATGTGTAAATTGATGAGACATATGAAAATAACTTGATAAAATATCTTGTATAGTATTAAGAAGATTGAATTCAAGTGTTTTGAAATCGATATCATATCATTTTTTTATTTTTTTTATTGATATGATAAGCTAATATTTCATTTGATATCATGCCTTAATATTGAACACTATTTGTGATATCATTTGATCATTGAATTAATATTTCTTGTCATTATAGGTGTAATACCTTGATATTGTTTAAAATATAAAGTTTTCATATTTATGCTTAAGCTTACTTGCTTATTAAGCTTGATGTTAAATGAAATTTATCGGTCTTGGCTTGAATTCAAAAGATTGAATTCAAGCATTTTTACTTTCTCATGATATGGCATATAGATAGGGGGAGTTAAGAGTAACTCCATCATCAATTAATTGTTATCCTCAAAAAGGGAGAGAATGTTGAATCTCGGATTTTGATGATGAAGTCAATTGGTGAAATATTTATTCTGATCTATATTATCGAGATAAGTGTGCAAGATTAACTACGATTGGATGAAAGCATAAAGTGATTTATCGAGGTCAAGTCCGTCGGGAGTTCAAGAGGTCATCGGAAGTCCGAAGGATCGTCAGAAATATTGTCGGAACCAACCGAGATCGAATCAGGGACTTACCGAAGTTTTCGGAAGTTCACCGCAAAGATCGTCGGAGGTTCACGGAGTTTACCAAGAAGGTTCGGAAGCTTACCGAAGATTCGTTGAGCTCGCCATACAATCCGGGAGTATGCTGGGAGTCCGTCGGAAGAAATCCAAAGGAAGTGTCGGAAGTCCACCGGAATCTCGGAGAGCTCGCTAGAAGTAGACTTGAAGAATGTTAGTTTAAATCACTTAGAATTATGTTTTAATTTTATAGTTGGCACGTAATTAGGGTAAGGATTTGAAAATAATCATGTTTAAACCTAGTAGGGGCCAATCGGGGTCTTATTGGGTCAATTTGGGCCTCAACCGCCTGTGTTGGGTGGTGGAACCGGCCAGTGGCCGAAAGCTGAGCGATTGAACTGCCCAGCACCAGAATGCATGGGCGGTTGAACCGCTGCCTTGGGCGATTGAACCGCACTGTATACTATCAGTCTGACTATTGACAAGCGGTTGAACCGCCACTAACAGGTGGTTGAACTGCCACTGACAGGTGGTTGAACTGCCACTGATAGGTGGTTGAACCGCCAACACCGAAAAACTCAAATAGAATTCAAATTTGGAGCTTAAATTTGAATCTTCTTAGGGTCTATAAATACCCCTCCTTTCTCAGTAGAAAGAGCACCCTTTTGAGCGTTAGAAATTTAACAAAAGCTTTGGCAAAGCCTTATTTTTCGATAGCTTGTGTTCACCTCCTTCTTTCTCTTTGAAAAATCTGTAAGAGTGTGAACTTCTTGTAAAAGGGTTATAAGAGGGGTGTTTGGTCCTTTCCCTTCAAAAGGATTTGCTAGTGGAAGTTGGGAGCCTCATCGGAGAAAGCTTCGGAAGTGGATGTAGGTCACTTGATCGAACCACTATACATCGTCGCTTTCTTGAATGTGTATGTTTAAATTTCTGAATCGTTTCTTTAGTTAGCTGTAAATCGTTCAGTTTTTCCTCTCCTTTACTTAAGCAACTTAAACTAACGATCCTAACAACGACAACATCGACAAGAGATGCAGGATAGCAACGATGCCAATAGGGAGTACAGGGTTGTAGGGAAAGAAAAAAATCTAGGATAAAATGGATAATATGCAAGCTATCGGTAGTAAAATAATATTTTATTATTTTTTCAAGAGGAGGTGTGAAATATGAGCTGCCAACAGTAAACTTATTCCCGAAGAGATTACTTTTTAACCGGCAAACTGAATCACTCCAAACATGCTTTACAAACTTCAAACTGTCCCATTAACCTCAAGAACATGAATTCTTACGAGAGTTAGTGGAAGAAACAGGCAAAGACCGGTACAAACAGCTTGGCTGTTCATGATCCCACAAAGAGGAACACAGATCAAGTGGAGTATGCCTTTCTGATCCATGGAGTTTGATGAGTGTTCTTCCCCAGCATCCATTCCTCGAACCTCTTGGCGTTGCATGGCATCTCAAGGATGCCTTTGTTGCGGAATCCGAACTCCTGAGCTGATACGTAAGAGGAGCTCCACCATCTCTGCGTCTCGCAGCAAGGCAGTGTGGATCATGAAGCTCGTGGACTCGGCGGCGGCGTTGACGACGATAACCAGAACGTAACCATTCCGACGTCCATGGCTTGGAGTGCTGCAGATTCTACCTGTTTTGCTCATCCTCGTTCCCATGATCGGCTCTGGGTTGTCCTGCTTAATCCTATCGACCGATGTCCCTTTGATGCAGATAAGTTTGGATTTACGTTGATGAGTCGTTCTTGATTGTTTGCGATGTTGATTGGGAGGCATTTGATTGCTTTAAGATTAAAAAAAAAAAAAAGAAGCAATTTGCAGTCAAGAAGAAATCTATCGACAAGCTCAGATCCTGCCAGATGGTCCCTCGAGTGGATTCTGAAGTTGATATGCTGCCTAGTCCGGAGTATGTAAGTTAGAACAAATAATTCGCATATGTAATCCACTAAGTTCTTGAAATCAAAAGAGAATTCAGTTTACTAAGAATCAGGAGTAATCAATCCATGAAGATAAGCAAGTAGACAATAAATATAAGGCATTAGATATGACTCTAGCATTTCCTAGTTATAGTACATCAAGAGGACACAGTAAACTCGCTATCCAACATTGCTCAGCTTCTTATCTAATTTACCAGCATGCTTTCAGTTCATATACACAATGACATAAATGTTCTCCAATTAAGTCACCTTTGTAAGCTACAAAGAACAATTGGCTTTTGTTAATGAAGAACATTAAATGCCCCACCACATATTCATTCAACCAATGCAATATCGATCTCTCAAGTTTTAGTGGTTGTTGTGTTCTGGTTTGAGACAGTCGGCGACGAGGGTTTAAGGTTCATTAGAAAGGAATAGAGTACCCACCTACTGTGACATACTTTAATGATAAAAACAGGCAGACATTAGACATGTAATAACCAACAAAAGTGGATTGTAGCAATGCATCCAAACCAAAGATCACAATAATCACATGTTAATAGAATCATTTTTCAAGACTGTAAAGAACCAGCACAACCACATGAAACCCATTGATTCATAAGGAAAAAGAGACGAAGAAAAAGGAAAACAAAAAAGGTTGAACCTCAAATCCATACACGCAATACACTGAGTACATTGGATTCCAACAAATTTGTCTTAGCAGAAAAGAAATCTCTAACTTTGATCAGAAGGCAACCACTTAGCTGTAAATGAATCAGGACTTCAACACTGCAGAATGCAAACAAGTCCAAGTAGTACTATTCCTCCAAGCCTGTTGGATTTCCTTCTGCAGCAGCAAAACAGAAGAATGAATAAGTGGGATATGATGGCATCTCACTCTACCTTTTGTTTCTCTTTTCCATTGTAATTGAGTTAGAAGTGAGGTTTCTATTTCTTCTATTATGTTTTGGACCATTCCTAGGTTCCATAGAATTTAACTATCATGAAAACTTGGAATATCAATTGCTAGAGCAAGTTGTATGAAAATCTGTGCAAACTATGCAGCAAAAAGGACAAGCTTGAGTTTGGATAGACAATAAAGGGAATGAAATAGGAACTCACCGTCATCAATGAGGCCCTTTTTATATCTTTCCATGCAGAGGAGAATATACTTGAAAGTTTCAACCTCACAAGGGATCATGAGCGCACCCTGATGATCAAATCCAAACTCCTCCTCAGCCTTCTCTAGGAGCAGCTTAAACACTGGAAGGCTCAGATAACTTGTCGGTATGACAAACCTCCGCTGCTCTGGTCCTATGTACACTGGGCAGTGACCCTTGGGGACATCAGGTGGGGGTTGCGGGCTTTGGCAGCTCTCTTCATCTGAGTCACATTGGGACAACACATTCTTTAGGCGCTTGTCAACAGAAGGGGGAATTCCAGATGAACATGGTATTTCCTCCTTTTTACTGAGGGCAACCAATTGCCATTTATGCAGCATCTCTCTCAGTCTTACTATCTGCCAGATCCCTGTCATCTTCACACTTTCGTCGCTCATGGTTGGAGGACTTAACAAGCAATGAACACAGAGTACCAACAGTGATGAATCAGACACACCAAGTATCAGTGATCACAAGAATTCATAGTTCTTCTGACTGTACAAGACAAAACTTTGGTTAATTATTGGGAAGCGAAATAAATAACACCGAGATGGAGTCCAATCCCCAAATGCTAATAAAATCAAATGGAAAGTTTTAACAAGCACAGATTTAATCAAATTTCACCTGGCAAAACGTTTAATTAAGTTTCAGCTTCTAAAAATATTATTATACTCAAATCAAAGAAATAAGGCCTTTTTGTAGTACCAATGTATTCTTAACCTAATAAAACTTTGTTTTAGACTGGTGATGAATCTCTAACAATTGGTACAATGACGTTGCAGATCAAGGAAATATTGAACTAATTAATCCATGGCTTGATGGGAAGGAGCACAACATTGTAACACAATGCCTGCTGCCACAAATATACAACTCAAATTTAAACTAAAGAAGAATGTCTTTGTTGAGGCATCCGATTCCACGTGCGTATCATATATCATTTAATGTAATGAAAATTCTTTTCAATTTTTTTTTTTAAAAAAAGAAAGAATGCTATTGTGAAGTTTCTTCTGAATCTATCAAAATGATTAGGCTTCAAACGATGGTAGCCCTCAGCTTGGGACACCCATCAAACGATTAAAACAATGACATATAGTATGAAAAAGTAAAAAACATCTTCAGAACTTACGGCGATTGAACAAACATGAAGGCATGTGGTGATTAGCATCATTGTATCACTAATCATATTCCAAAAAGGCCCAAAACATGGAATAGAAAACCTTTTATAGGTCCTATAGACAGAGTACACATTGCACTAGCATAATTCAGTTGGAATTTTCTTTGTTGATTTCTTTAAATAGAAGAATACATCAAATGCAGACAATCCAGGCTTATGTCTTTTAGTTTCCTGCTTCCAATTGCAAAAAGGGCTTAAATATAATCGAATCAGATTATGTGGACCTTGGAATGCATCAACAGCCTAACCTTTTCTTAAAATAATAATAAACATAGTCAAATAAACACCCTAACATTTTCTTCAAATTGCAGCCAGAATGTTCTATCATCACAGATTTCTGATTACATTGCCACATTATAAGAACGTCATGATTGCATCAAAGAAACATAAGAACAATTAATTTAAATAGAAATGTTTGTAATGTCTATACCAACTTGGCATTTTCGATCACCTAGTTTGTCATATAACTGGGTGATGATAGAACTGATCATCGATCAATGTCATGTTGGCTCATAAGGTAAACCAAAACAAGCAGATGTTACGCCAGAAAGCAATGAAATATGACCATCAACATATCAATTTCCAACAGGCAATAAGAATCTCTATTGCGTAAAGAATTGGATTTGAACAGCACCGAATCAATGTGGAAACAAAGAGACCAAAAACATCTTTTTTAACATCAGAGCCAGAAATTGTTTGATAATGGGATCATAAAGAGGAAAAAGATTCAAGATAGGATTGCGTGCTTGGGACTGCGATCACCTTCCGAGGCATCGCGGATGGAGAGGCGATCACGAACAGGGAGGAGATGCTACCATTGCGGGAGGAAACGAAGGGCGGTCGAGAGAAACAGGGAAGAGCGAGAAGGGGCAAGGGAGAGAAGAATGGCCTGTTTATAGTCGAAATTAGAATGACAGTTTTGCCCCCAACAATGATGCGTACGCCCTCTCTCTCCCCAACAGGGAATGGTCCGTCCACGTGTCAAGTCAGACGTGAGCAAACGGATGTTGAACAGGATCGCCTTGCGGCGCCTTAAGATTCGGGCTCGTATTCGATTCCCTCCATCGGACGGTCAGGATCGGTTCGATTGGTATGCATCTCTCGCCATGGAGTCACAAAAGCAAGCCTTCGTTAAGCAGAGAGCAGACGATGTACCAAAAGACGAAGGTCTTAACATATAGCAGCATCGTAAGAAACAATGGCAGGACTACTTGCACTCCCCAGGCATGTCTTGCTCTTAACCAAGCAGGATGCAGGGGAACAGTGCCTACAAATCAACGTCTCGATCTCAAGCTATCTGCTACTATGAGAACTGCTTTCTGGTTTAGGACCCAAGCTGAGCCATGGCTGGTTCTCCGCTGGCTTCGCCGCCGCCGGCCCTGCTGATCCACCATGAACTTGATATGGTGCTTGGCCCATCCTAAAAGTTCAGAGCTCAGGTTCAACACACAATCATGGGGAAGCACAGGAAAATTACAAGGGAGAAGTACCAACCGGTCCTTCCTCTTCTCAAGGAATCGGTTGAGGGAGTTCCTCCTCGCTATGGGCATGTCTGTCACGAATGGAGGATCCATGAGCATGATGTGTAGAAGCATCAAGAATGTTAACGAAGGGTAATTACCGGAAGAATTAGGCTGGCCGGGCTTCGGCAGACTACTCTGCGGCGCCACCGCCGGTTCCTTCGAGGTGCAGTCAGCTGCAGGATCTGCAATGCTCTCTTTGCTCGCCATGAGCAGCAGATCTTTGGCCTTGTCTGCGGGGAAATTGTCGAACACCAGAATCTGTCCGCCGTAGAAGATCGTCAACTGGTGCTTCCCGATCTCCCTGAGGTATCCATCTTAGAATTATATTCTTTAGCTGGTCACATGAAAGAAACAGATAGTTTTGGAGCTAAATCATACTTAGCATCCGAAGGTTCGGCAGATTCCTCTGTTCTCAGAATGGCAGAAGAGTTGAGGCTGATGGACTGCTGGGAAATCTTCAGCTCCAGAGAATTTGAAGCATTTCTATCTGTAATTTTGTTAGCATGGTGATGATCCATTCCTGAGACTTCATTTCCTGGTTTGAAGCAGATGGTGTTGGGTACGCAAAAATTCCATGAAAGATGAAGAAAAAGGCAGAACATTAAGAATAAAGAATTGGTGAAGAAAAACTTGGTTGCATTATTTCTCTGACTAAAGAATAATTAGATTGTAATTCCAAGAATCAATAAGTCAGGTGTTGGTATGAGTTATAATAACAACAGATCAAACTATAAACACTGCAAATCTGGGAGACTCAGAAAAGATTCAGTGTCGAGATCAAACTAGGACACCATAGATCATTAGAATCTGACCTTTAGCTTGGTGGTCAATTGGTCTTGGAGCCAGCAGAAGACCAAGGCCACCAAAGCTGCCATTCTTCTTCAAGTACTGGCTCAAGAGTCTGCATGTGAGTGAGAAGTGGGATGTTCCCACTAACCTCTCTCCTCCTTTCTCCATTGCTTCTCTTCTCTCCTCCCTCTTACCTGTCTGCCTTCTTTTAAACCCTCCTCCTGTTTCTTGTAACAGAGAAGAAACGTAGAGAAGAAGGCGAGACACAGACCGACATGCCTCTTTGCTTCCTGCTTTTTCGAGTGGTGGAAACAAGTGGAGGAACAGCAACGAATAAGAATAGCCGAAGAGAAAACACATGGCCCATGTAGCAGTAGAATAATGGATGGTGTGACTGTCTGACTTTAGAGAGCACAGGAAAAAGGTAGGGACCGATTCATCCTGCACTTCTTCTGCTGCTGTTGTTCTTTGCATGATGTACAGGCAATCCATGTTCATGTCAAGGATCGGATACTCCACAGTAAAAGCAAGTGCTTCATCTGTTGTTGGACAAGGTGACGTAAAAGAAAGAAGTGGCACGTGAAGACAATGAAAGGGGAAGACAACACAATGGCATGGAGTGGAGTGAGGTGAAAGGAAGCGAGGGAGATTGCAGGTGGGGGTACGTGGTGCCTATGCGGGGTGGGTTCGGGCGCCCATAGAGTGGCACATTTGCAACACGTTGGATGGGGAAATTTGATGTTAAATGTCACTTTAAGAGTGTTTTGAAATCGAGTGTTGGTTGATTCATTTATTCTTTAGAATTACGTTTAACATGTGTATATATTCCTTCAAAATATAAAATTTTATATTATATTATATATAGCTATATTTAATTTTTATTATAGTAATACTCTTTAAAAGTTTTATTATATCAAAAATATAAGAGTATTTACAACTCTCGTAGCCCTAGTCATATGTTATGTGTACGACTAAAGAAAATATTATATTTTAATTTTTATTACTGTTATAATAAATAATCTTAAAATTGAAACATTCAATTTACTATGCAAAATGATGAAGTTTCATATATACAAAATGTTTTTGATTCTTGTACATAATTATAACATCTAATAAAAAAATATAAATAAAATATATCTAAAATTTACATGTACAAAATACCTATCATCCATATTTGTGCTAATATAAGCTTGCACGTGTTCACTTCTCTACCCAATTACTTGGGTGGGATACTAATATCCTTACTCGTAAAATAGGATCTGAGTAATCACTTAGTAAATATAAGCTTTTATAATTTTATTCAAGTGAGCATACATCAAATCATATATATAATATTTTAAAATCATTGGTACAAGACATTTAATGATAAACTCCTCATCCTATGATTTTTATTTTTAGCAAGTATAACCTTATAATATAGCATATGCAAAATAAAAAGATAAAATTCTACATTGAAATGATTCGAAATGTTTATATGTATGTGTGGGAAGTATAGTAAATTCATTGACTTTTATGTCTCATACCATAACATATATACACTCTCACACTACACATTATCATGATATATATGTGTACTCCCACAACACATATTATAATATATATATATATATATATATATATATATATGTGTGTGTGTGTATTCTTACACCACATATTATAATATATGTGTGTACTCTTACATCGTACATTATGATACATATGTCCACTTTCACATCATATGTCATAATATATACATATATTCTCACATTGCATATTATAGCATGTACGTGTATCGCATGTCATAATATATCTATGCACTCCTATACTATATGTCATCATATATATATGCATACAAGATATTTTTATCATTATTTATATATTTTTATGTTTACAAAATCTATATATTCACATTTAGCTCATGACAATCATATAATTCAAAAATACTTTCTAAAATATATTATGAATATGATAATTTATACTATCACTATTTTATAGTGAATTAAACTTATAATTAACTAATTAAATTTAAAAATGAAGATACTAATAAAAGATAACTAATTGAATTTAACAATGAAGATACTAATAAAAGATCATGTTCGTTAATAATCGAGTGTGCTAGGGAACAATACATATATCAAATTAAGAATATAGGGTCATAAAATATTTTAGTTAAGAACCCTACATCTTGAATTATTAATTTATAATAATTTATAGAAAAATTGATGAAATCTATCATAAAATAAATTATACTTAACCTAAAAATTTATTTAGATTCTATCATCAATTTTTTAACAATTCACTTTATAATTAAATGAACTAAGTATCAATCAAACCATTATACAATTCTGCCAAGAAATTTTATTTCATTATTTTAATTGATCAAATGATCTTAAATTATCATGAAATTTTATAAAAAAACTAGGAGAAATATATAACTAAATATATAACAAATTTTAACTTAAAATATAATCATTTATAGGCTAAAATATCCTCTGAATTCAACTATCTGAATCTAGGTTAGGATTATCTAAATTTATAAATCTCATATCGTGGTGCACAGAAGTAACATTCACTCAATTTTAAACTTCACAAAATCCTAAGGGAATATTTTAAAATATATTATAAAGATATAATCAAATCATATCTCTGAGAGGGTCAATTCATCTCAAGTGGAACCCCTTCACAAAAAATAAGAGATTTTAAATACCTCAAATTTGGACAATCATAACTAATCTCATATTAATGTAATACTAGAGGAAAAACATATGTAAAAATTAATGATAAATTTAAAGCCTATATTACTCAAAAGTTGTTGAAAAGATTAACCTATAATATATAAAACTAAGATCCTAGATATAATAAGAGAATAATTAAAATTTTCTTATCTCAATATTCCTCAGCTAGAGTTTCCTAACTTCCATGATAAAAGCTAAGAGAATAGTTAAAGAAGGAGAGAAATGGTCATAAGTTGTTATTAGGTTAGTAAAGAAGATGATGTCAAAGGTGCTTAAAAGATTGTCTTACGGTCTAGGGTTCAATATCATTATATCTTATTTCAAGTTTTTTTTCTTTTACTAATACAAACATTGTAGCAACTTCAACTGAGTCTAATTTGGTTTGAGAAAGATGATTTTTTTTTGTTTAAACTCATCCTTCAATCTCACTTATTTATCTTAACATTTTAGTATAACACTTCTCTTTGATTTATATTTTCATTTAATTTTTCATTACTTTATCCATGTCTAAGTATTCTATTATCCTTTATGTTAAGACTAAATCAGCACTAAGAAGGGGGTGAATTAGTACTTTCGATAAAAACGTCGGCTTGAAAAACTTAATTCAATCAAACCCATATTCGAAATGAGTTTAACTTGAAACGTTTGTAAGAGTAGTAAGCAAGTAAATCAGTTTGTAATAGAAACAAAAAATATAAAGTAAATATAAATCGATTTATAGTGGTTCGGTTATCATGACCTATGTTCACTCTTGATTTCTCTTTCGTCAAGGCTATTAGCGTTTACTAACGATTTTCTTTCAATGGGTGAAAACCAACTACCCTCTTATCACTTTTTGTCCTTTTCATAGGTTTTAGGAGATAACTTTTATAAGTCTCATACCTCTCTTAGAATAATTATAAAACTTTAAAGAGGAAGATGACGATACTTAGTACTTTTTCACAACTTTTCAACTCAGAATCACAATCATATTCTACTCTTTTTTTTGCTAATTCAAGTAGAAAAGAGTGGGACATTTATAGACCTCAAATAGCTTCAAAAATGAAGTAAAAAATTTAAACACTATGAGATTTCAAGGTATTGGTGGTACCATCGCCTATATCACTGACAATTAGCGATACCACCACTTAGTCTAGGTGGTACCATTGCTTACTAATCTAACACTGGACGGTACCACCGCCTGCAGTTTAGAAATATGCGCTTTTAACTTTCCAGCTCATAGGTGGTTCTATCGCCAGTTTGGTGGTGCCACTACTTGACCTAACTTTTGATCACTAGATGGGCTTCCCAATGAGCCCAAATCAGCCCCAACTCAAGCCTAATAGGCCCCCAATTAAGTTAGCATGGTCACACCAGAAACTAACTCAATTATAACCTAAACTATTTTGATCAAGACATGATCGATTACAAGTATGAATCACATGTTGTTCGGCATGTCATTGGTTCATCCGGTGCTTTGACCAAAACTTTTGCACATCATCTTTTCCTTCGGTATATTGCCCAATTGGCATATTGACTTCCCGCAACATCTGATCTCCTTAACACAATGTCCATCCTTCTGGTCTGATGCCCGAACTCATGGCACGAAGTCCTTCTACTAGCACGTCAAATAATCTTATGATATGTTCTACCCTGGCTCAACAATTGATTCTTTCTGCTTTAATTAATTTATCTTTCTATGATCGAATCTAGTCCAGCATCACTCAAACACTCATTAGATCATCACTTCATCAAAATCTGAGATTCAACAATCTCTTTTTTTTATGATGACAACCAATTGATAATGGAGTTTGAACTAAATTCTCTCAAACAATATGCCATATTGAAATAAAGCAATCTTAAATTTAAAAATAGTGATAACCTTTGAATTCAAGTCAAAATAGTTTTAATCATGAATAATGTCATATCAAAATAATCATATGCAGCAAGTCATTACTTACATTATGCATCATAATTTCAAAATATTAAATTACATAATTCATGCATGAGTCAAATTTCAAAGAAAGGCAAAACTTGCAAGCTTGCACATCTCAAAAGAGAATCAAGAACTTGCTAACTTATAAAAAGAAAGTAAAAAAATTTACTAACTTGCACATTTCAAGAAAAACCAAAATTGTTAGCTTGTATTTCTCAAAAGAGAAGAAAAAATTTGCTAGCTTGCACATCTCAAGAATAGCAAAAATTGCTAACTTATACAACTCAAAATTGTTACTAGCTTACATGTTTCAAAAATTACTAGTTGCACTTTTTTCCTTTTTATTGATGATAAAGTGGGAAAAGTTATGATGATAATTTAAAATTTAAATCATAGTATGATGTAATTTAATGTTTTGAAATTATGATGCATAATGTAAGTAATGACTTACTGCATATAATTATTTTGATATGACATGATTCATCATTAAAACTGTTTCGACTTGAATTCAAAGGTTATCACTATTTTTGAATTCAAAATTGCTTTATTTCAACATAACATATTGATAGGAGGAGTTTAATTTAAACTTCATCATCGATTGGTTGTCATCATAAAAAAAGGACAGATTATTGAATCTTAGATTTTGATGAAGTTATGATCTAATGAGCATTTAAGTGACGAGAACTAGCTTTGATCATGGAAAGGAAAATTGATTAAAGAAGGAAGAATTAATTGTTAGGCCGGAGTGGAACATGTCTGTGTTGAATCTCGGATTTTGATGATGAAATCAATTAATAATATTTATAATCTGATCTACATTTTAAGTGACGCAAGATTAGCTTCGATCAAAGAGAGACACTTAAAGCTAGAAGAATCCATGATGGGCCAAAGTAGAACATGTCAAAAGATTGGACGTCGAGCTAAGGATCAGTCGACATATCAACAGAAGGCTTCGGACGATGAGTTCAGGCTTTGGGCCAAGAAGAGCAGATATTGCACCAAGGAGATCGGAGTTGGCTGATTAGGTATTAGGCCGCAAGAGAGGATGATGTGTTGAAGAATCGGACGAAGCGTCGGATGAACTATTGACATGTCAGACAACATTTGATTAAGTTTTGTAATAATTGTCTAGATCGAAGTAGGTTTTAGGTGTAATTGGGTTGGAATTGAGACAACTCAATTAGGGACTAATTGAGCCCAATTTTGGGCTATGTTGAGCCATGTGAAAGACCCAAACAATGACCCAATAGGCGAGTCAGGTGATGGCACCACTAGAACAAGAGGTGAAACCGTCGGTGGCTCAATCTCCAAGACAGTCTCTGAGATTGTGTCAGGTGGTGGTACCGCCCAATGGCAGGCAACGATACAACTAGACTGGGCGGTGGTATCACCCAATGTTAGGCAGCCTAAGCGGTGGTACCACCCAACACTAACGGTGGTACCATCAATACCCGGAAGACCTAGGATGAGACTAGTTTTGGCTCCAAGGCTCCAAGTTTGAATCCATTTGGAGCCTATGAATACCCCTTTCATCCCTGGTTAGTATACACACCAACTGAGAACAAAAAGAGGAAAAACTCTATTGAATCTTGGATTTTGATGATGAAATCAATTGATAAATTATTTGATCTAATTTATATGTTGAGAAAAGTGTGCATGATTACCTAAGATAGTGATCAAGGCATAAAGCAAAATGAAGTGCTAGAGTTAAGTTCGATCGATTCGTTGGGAGTCCAAGAGTTCATCGGGAGTGTTACCGAAATTGGTCGAGAATTCATCAGGAGCTTGTCGAAGTGTTTATCGCAAGTTTACCAGAGCTCGTCGAGAAGATCAAAGCTTATCAAAGAGGCTCGTTGGAACTCGCCAAGTAGATCATCGTGAAGTCCAGGAGCTTGTTGGGAGTCTACCGGAAGATTATTGAGAGTTCATCGAAAATCCACTGGAAGATCGCCGGAAGCTCCCCGGAAGAAGCCTAGACTTACCAGACGTATTTTTCTTTAGCATATGCCTTAAATATCGTAGTTAGTACATAATTAGGGTTAGGTTTGAGAGGTAGAGGTAATCCCACTAACCCTGTTATGGGCCAACTAGGCCCGTAATTGGATTGGTTTGGGCCGGACTCAAGGCCCAAACAAGTTGCTTAACTCTGTTTAGTGGTGGCACCACCAGACTAGGGCAATGGGTCTCCCAGAAGCCTAGGCGATGGTATCGTCCAAACTGAATGATAGTACCGTCAGGCAATTATTAACTGCTAGGCGGTGCTACTATCCAATTCCAATAGCCAGGACTCTATCTAGCGGTAGTACCGCCAGATTGAGCGATGATACCACTCAATGTCAGAGCCCATTGGCGATGGTACCACCAGGACCTCGAAAATTCGGGATGGAACCTTTTTTGGCTCCATTTTGGAAGCCAATTAAGGCTTATAAATACCTCTTACTTCTCAGCTGGTTAAGCATAGAGAAGTGAATAAGATAGAACCATAGTGAAATAGCTTGTAAAAAATTGAGAGTTCACCTCCACCATTTCTAAGTGTAAAAGTTTGTAAAAGGAGAGTGAGCAACTTGTAAAAGTTTTATAAATTGGTGATTGATCTTTGCCCTTCAAGAAAGATCAATAGTGGAAACTAGTGACCTCATCGGAGGAGGTATCGGGAGTGGACATAGGTCGGACGAACGAACCACTATAAAATCGATGTGTTCTCTTCTTGGTGCATACTTTACTTTTGCTACATTCTATTTTACTTCATTGTAATTGTTCAATCTTCTCCTCTCTATTCACCTACAAACTTATTCCAATTAAATGTCTTTCTGAAACAGTTTTCGTTGAGCAAAATATTTTCATCATACGAAGTTTTCCAAAATCGCTTAAATCGTTGTTTTTTTGCACACTAATTCATCCCCCTCTTTCTCTTTAAGTGTCATTCTTGATCCTAATAATTGATGGTATCAAAGTGAGGTTACTCTCATTTTGGTTTGAAACCCAAGAGAGATGGCATTTGCTAGCAACCAAGAGGGTCACTCAATCACACGTCCACCTATGTTCAATGTGACGGATTACACCTATTGAAAAACTTATATGAGAATCTTTTTTATTTCTATGGATTTTGAGTTATGGAACATTATCAAAAATGATTTTCAAAAGTCTTCTCTTCCAATAAATGATTGGAATGAGTTGGAAAAAAAGATTTTCTCTTTAAATGTCAAGGCTATGAATGTCTTGTTTTACGTTTTAGATAAAAATGAGTTCAATCGAGTGTCTATTTGTGAAACGACTTTCGATATTTGGTATACACTCGAAATCACACATAAAGATATTAGTAGAATAAATGAGTCTAAAATAAATCTTTTAGTTCATAGTTATGAATTATTTTGGATGAAACCAAGTGAGACCATTAGAGACATGTACACCCGGTTTAAGAATATCGCTAATGGTCTAAAACTCTTACTAAAAGTTTTTCTAACTTTGAACTTGTAAATAAAATATTAAAATCCCTTCTAAAGAGTTAGAACCCTAAAGTAACGACCATACAAGAGGCTAAGGATTTGAATAATTTCCCACTCGAAGAACTTATCGGGTCTTTAATGACCTTTGAGATGACTTGTAATGCTTATGAAGAGCTTGAGAACAACTTTCCAAAGAACACGAAGGATATAACACTAAGAACTCATGAAAACTACTTGAAAGAAAATTCAAGTGGTGAGGACTATGATGAGGACTTGGCACTTTTGACAAGAAAGTTCAAAAAATTCATAAAAAAATAAATATAAAAATGATAATAAAAATAAAATCGAACTCAAGAAAGAACAAGTTATATGCTATGAATGTAAGAAGCTGGGACATTTCAAAAGCAAATATCCCCAAGTGAAAAAGAAATAACAAAAGAAGAAAGCGCTCAAAACAATGTGGGATGATTCGAGTGCTTTTGAAAACGAAGAGTAAAGCATCAACGAGATCACTAACTACGCGCTAATGCAATCGACGATGAGATAAGCAGTTCATTAGATGCAAATTTGTCTTTCGATGAACTTTTGAGTGATTTTCATGATTTATTTGATAAATATAGATTAATTAGAAAAAAACATAATTCATTGAAAAAGGATCATGCTCTTTTAATTAGTGAATTCGAAAAAGTTAAGTATGACAATGTTTTATTGCCTCTACGCACTAAGTGTGAATACTTAGAGGCACTTAAGAAGGAAAATTTACTACTCAATGAAACTTTAAAAAAGTTTAAGACTGATAGTAAGTCCTTGAACATGATCCTTTCCAATAAGGGTGACATTCATAGAAGAGGTGGAATTGGATTTGTGAGTAGCTCTCACCAAAATCCAACCACGTTTATTAAAAGCCCTACCTTGCATATATCACCCCACACCAAATGTAACTTTTGTTACAAACCTAGACATTTTGCTCATAAATGTTCATTTAAGAGATATAGCCCACACAAATTAATTTGAGTTCATAAAGGAACCGTAAAGAACTCTATGCAAAATGATAAGTTGAATAGATTGATTTTTTAGGCACCCAAGGTCAAATGGGTACCTAAAAATCATCATTTTTTATAAAAATATTTATCATAACAAGCTAGGAGCGAGAAACGTATCTCAATGATGCATGATTATAATAAGCTCACTAGCTCAATCAACGAAAGATCATTGATTGCCTAATGATTGAAATGTATTGATCACTAACCTTCCACCTTGAATAACAATGCTAAAACATACTAGTATTGAGACTAAGGGACATTAGGTAAATTAACCTTGTTAGACTACTTGAAGAATGATTTTGATAATGATCTTGATTTCACTTACAAAATGTTGAGATTCAAACTTTTATAATTCTCGAAAATACTTAACTAAATGCAAATCTCAACATTCAAATTATCAACTTTCTCATCTATTGTTCTCTTTTGATTCTCCTAAAAGAAAATATTCTTAGAATCCTTTGATGATCTCTCACCATGTAAAACCTTCTATATATAATTGATCCTCCGTTGAAAAATAAAATTTTTGATTAAAACAATTTGATGAGTGATGAAGCCCCATTCAAGTTGACAAACAAAATAGAATTTAAAGGATATAATTAATGTTATTTCACTTGATTAATCGCTCAATGATTGAATTGATCATTCAAAATTAGCCTCACTATAAGACAGTTGTTAAATGAGAAAAGTGATGAAAACTTTGCAGCCCCAAATTACCAAAGTGAATGTGTCAGTGGTGGCACCGCTGAAACCGATGATAACACTGCTAGGATATTATGTTCTTAGGCGATGGCACCGCCCAGCCAACGGTGGCACCACCCAAGAGTACCCTATAGAAAGGCACTTTAGGGCCGGTGGTAGAATCGACCCTATGACTTGCTTTAACTCTCAAAAATCCTCTCCCACCTCCTACTCTAGAAAACCAAGAAGGGCTCTCTACTCCATAAATTCTAGGATCAATCTAAAGTTCTAAGAAGATCACCACAAAGGTATTCTTTAATATCCTTCCCTTGAGTTCATAAATTATTTCTATCATTTTACATTTATTCCTTTCATTATCATCATTTGTAGACCAATGGCCCCTAGAAGATTATCTAGGAACAAGGGGAAGAGAAGAGTAGATGAAACATATGATCCCATTCTATTCAATTCAAATGATAGTGCCCTTAAGTTTCCTAACTTTAAATCTAGGTAAATATATAGATCTAGAAAAATTATGGGACTTAGAGCCTATCCGATGGTTTGCTAATCTAGATGTTTTACCTATTTTACAAATTAGTGAATTGATATACCCTAGGCTTGTTCATTTATTTTACAACAACTTAAATGTAAACGAAGATGATAATGTATCAACCTACCTCCTAGAGCACCATATACCTATTATGGATAGTGTAATTTGTAACCTCATAGAAATTTTTGAGAAAAGAAGATGTTACTATTTTAGAGGTCAATGGGATTTAGATGCAATTAGTGTCACCTATTCTGAAACTTTAGGTATCATTTTTGAAAACCCGAACTTGTCGATTGTTCCTAAGAGTTGTGAACACATGCTGCCCTTTAATTCTAAGTTACTTCATCATATCATAATATGTATTTTACTCCTAAAGTAACATCATAATAATAAGGTAAGTCAAATGGAGCTAGGAACAATGTATTGAATCATGACCGGATATCAAAATTATTTTGGTAATTTAATATGACAAAATATGATTGACCTTTCAACTAAAGATTTAATGCTTCCTTATGGTGGTTTAATCACTAGGCTATTGCATGCACATAATATTGCATGCACATATTATGATATCACTAGATGAAGAGATCATTAAAGTAGATAGATACAATGTAATCAATAGAAACCTACTTAGACGATTAAGGTGCACACTAAGAAATAAAATTTGGACTAGGCTATCTAGAAGAATCGATCCTCCCCTTTCTGAACCTGAACCTAAAATACCTATATTTAGGGGTGGTCAGTCTCTTCTCCCTAGTCCCTTTGATGTAGCGCCGACAGATCCAGCACCTTCATCATATATCGATCTAATAATGACTCAACTGGATCAACTCAAATTGTAATAAGATATATCTTAACTGAAGTACGACAAGTACATCATAAAATTAATACCTTACTTAGACACTTTGGTATACCACCCGATGAGTAGTTTGTATGTTGTACTCATTGTGTACTATGAGTCTATGAGTTGTAATGCACTTCTTAACTCTCTTTATATTCTCTATATTGTAATGGTACATATTTCCTTTTAAGTTTCATATGATACACAAGTTAAACATGTTAAATTGTCTGAATGCATGAGTTTGTTATATACCTTTTTCGGACTTTTTCGATCTATCGTAATTGGAGCCTTTTATCGAAGTTATTTTGGCATCATCTTTTTGATTTCATAAATGGAGCTTTATCATATTTATTTTGTTTCTATCTTCCTCTTATTTTTTTATCAAATTTATTTCATGAACTCTTGATATTCTTGCTCTATCATTTGATACTCTTAAAACCCTCATAGATTTTATTGACTAATGTATCTTTCACATATTTCACTCTTATGAATTTTTTATAAGAAATGGATTTTATTGACTTGCAAATTCTTACAAAGATTATGAATTTATTTGATAAAAACAGTATTCATAAATTTGATAGAAATGTCATTCACGGATCTTATGTGATAAAAGTGTTATTTCATGAAAATATTGTTTACGGATTTCAATGATACTTGATTCTTGTGCGGATTTTTGCAATACAAACGAATTTTATTTGATAAAAATGACATTCATAAATTCTATGAAAATATCATTTATGTCATGAAGTGATACACTTGACTCTTGTATGATTTTTTATGTCATGAACTTTCTTCTCTTTATTCACATTTTTATGTCATGAGTTATTTATGAAAAGAAGAAGTTTATGAATCTTTAATAGCTTGAATGATTTATTTTTTTTCTGCTTCATGAATTTTATTTGATAAAAATGCAGATTTCATTCACATCTTTAGCTCTTATTATGAATCTCTTTTGATGAAATGAATTTTCAATCACTCAAACGGATTGTTTTCCTTGTATTATTTATGGACTTTTCAATCACTCGAACGGATTTTTGCAATATCTCGATTCTTCTTGATCAATGCACTATTCATGGAATTTTTTTTTCCATCTTCCTTTTCCCTTTCAAGAAGAATCCAATCGCATTTGCTTGCATAAAATTTGCATACGCAAAACAATTTCCCATTTGCTTTTTGTTGATGACAAAGGGGGAGAAAAGTGGTAAATTGATGAAAACTTGGCATTATGAATGTTTGAAATATGCTTTGTATCGTAAATATAAAATGTATCATTTATATCATAAAAGCACAAAAAGTATCGTATGCATCGTAAATACTTAAAATGTATCATGAATGCCTAAAAGTCATCGTAAATGATTGAAATGTAACATGTATGCATTAAAATGATAATTCTTTTTATCATGCTCATTATCATAGCAAAATAATGAATGTCTATCATTTTGATTTGATATCGAACTTATCATGCTTAATTTCCTACTTACAATTGGTATCATGCCTCGGAATGAAGAATTGTCATCTTTATCAAACTTGAAATTTGAATCTTGCTAAATTTCATATTTGAAGTTTGTATCATACTTTGAAATGATGATAGTCTATCATCATTTGATATTGGACTTGAAATGGATGTCATGCTTTGACATCATTTTTGTATTGTGATAAATACGTGGTATCGTATTTTGAGATAAAAAATCATGATTAATATTATGTTGTGCATGTCGGTAAGTTTAAATTCATGTAACTTATTGGTTTGGTGCTTGAATTCAAAAGCTTTGAATTCAAGTTTGTCTTTTCTCAA
This sequence comes from Musa beccarii, assembly GCA_024322285.1. Classification (NCBI taxonomy): domain Eukaryota; kingdom Viridiplantae; phylum Streptophyta; class Magnoliopsida; order Zingiberales; family Musaceae; genus Musa; species Musa beccarii. The sequence goes on along the minus strand of CM044397.1, from coordinate 64,481,757 downwards.
GTATAGCATATAGATAGGGGGAGTTAAGGTTTACTCCATCATCAATTGGTTGTCATCATAAAAAAGAGAGATTATTAAATTTTAGATTTTGATGATAAAATCAATTTATAAATTATTTGATCTAATCTATAGATTGATAAAAGTGTGTAGGATTAACTATGATAGAGATCAAGGTATAAAGCAAAATGAAGTGTCAAAGTCAAGTTCAATCGATTCGTTGAGAGTCCGAGAGTTCGTCGGGAGTCCGAAGGTTCGTTGGGAGTATTGCCAGAAGTGGCCGATAATTCATCAGGAGCTTACCGAAGTGTTCGTTGGAAGTTCACCGGGAAGTTCGTCGGAAGTTCACCAAGAAGATCAGAGCTTGCCAAAGAAGCTCGTCGAAACTCACCAAGTAGATCGTCGTGAAGTCCAAGAGCTTGCCGGGAGTCAGTTGAAAGATTGTCGAAAGTTCGTCGGAAGATCTCCGAAAGTTCACCGGAAGAAGCCTAGACTTACCAGACTTGTTTTTCTTTAGCATATGCCTTAAATATCATAGTTAGTATATAATTAGAATTATATTTGGGAGGTAATCCCACTAACCGTGTTAGGGGCCAACTAAGCCTATAATTGATTGGTTTGGGCCGGACTCAAGGCCCAAACAAGTTGTTGAACCCTGTTTAGCAGTGGCATCGTCAAATTGGGATAGTGGAACTGCCCAGGGCTTAGTGTCCCATAAGCTTAGGCAGTGATACCGCCAGTAGTTATTAACTGTCAAGCAATGGTACCGCCAAACTAGGCGATGGTACCGTCCAGTTCCAATAGCTAAGACTTTGTTTGGTAGTAGTACCACCAGACTGAGCGATGGTACTGCCATAGTAGGTGGTGGTACCACTCAATGCCAGAGTATACTGGCGGTGATACCGCCAGGACCCCAAAAACCCAAGATGAGATCTTTTTTAGCTCCATTTTTTAAGTCAATTGAGACCTATAAATACCCCTTACTTCTGAGTTGGTTAAGCATAGAAAAGTGAATAAGATAGAATCAAAACTATAGTGAAATAGCTTGCAAAACGTTGAGAGTTTACCTCTACCATTTCTAAGTGTAAAAGTTTGTAAAAAGGAGAGTGAGTCATTTGTAAAAGTTTTGTAAAGAGGTGATTGATCTTTGCTCTTCAAGAAAGATCAATAGTGGAAGCCGGTGACCTTATCGGAGGAGGTATCGGGAGTAGACGTAGATCGGACGATCGAAATACTATAAAATTGGCGTGTTCTCTTCTTGGTTCGTACTTTACTTTTGCTGTATTCTATTTTACTTCATTACAACTGTCCAATCTCCTCCTCTCTATTCACTTACAAACTTATTTAAATCAGACGTATTTTCGAAATGATTTTCATCAAATGAAATATTTTTATTGTATAAAGTTTTTTAAAATTACTTAAATCGTTATTTTTATTCGCTGTACTAATTCATCCCTCCCCCTCCCCCCCGGGCCCCACAAGAAATCCCCTCCTCTAGTCTAGTGTTGATTTCAATTAAGAGAGGGGTGAGTGAGGGTGTAAAGGTTCTCTCCTGAGCCTGTCAAAAGGAGAATCTAGTTGTAAAGGTAGTTGGTCTTTGCCCATTGAAGGAAAACCATTAGTGAATGCTAGTAGCCTCAACAAAGGAAGAATCAAGAGTAGACGTAGGTCCAACGACTGAACCACTCTAAAATCAGTTTGATCTCTTTTGTGCTCTCTTCTATTTTGCTCTTTATTATTTCATACTTATCATTACTCATAGATTCATTTGTTTGTTACTCTCACCAATATCTTTAAGTTTAAAATATTTCTAATACGATTTCATCAATACGATTTTTATCGAGTCGAAACCATTTTGAATCGTCAATGAATCGTTTTTATCACTGTACTAATTCACCCCCCCCCCCCCTCTTAGTGTCGACTGCAATCCTAACAGTTAGAAGATTGGTCAACATGTTGGTAGAAGGATTTCGTACCATGAGTTTGAGCATCGGGCTAGAAGGATCGGACATTGTGCCAAGGAGATTAGATGTTGCGGGAAGTCAACATGGTGATTGAGTAATACGCCGAAGGAAAGAATGATGCATCAAATTTTTGGATGAAGCGTCAGATGAACCAATGACATGTCGGACAATATGTGACTCATGCTTGTAATTAATCATGTCTTAATCGAAGTAGTTTATGTTATAATTGAGTTAGTTTTTGATGTAACTATACTATCTCAATTGAGGGCCCATAAGGCTTGAGTTGGGGCTGATTTGGGTTCATTGGGAGGCACATTCGGTGATCCAAAAGTTGGGTCAAGCAGTGGAACCGCATATGAGCTGGAAAAGTCAAAAACGCACTTTTCTGAGCTACAAGCGATGATACCGCCCAGTGTCTGACTGGTAGGCGATGGTACCACCCAATGTCAGACTGGCAAGCGATGGTACCACCTAGAATGGGCGACGATAATGCTAGTTGTCAATGCTACAAGTGAAGATACTGCCCAGCACAAGCGATAGTACCACTAGTATCCCAAAATCCCAGGGTGTTTAAATTTTTTACTCTATTTTTGAAGCTATTTGGGATCTATAAACATCTTACTCTTTCCTGCTTGAGGTAGCAAAACAAAAAGAGTAAAAAGGGGCTATGATTCAAAGTTAAAAAGTTATATAAAAATACTAAGCATCTTCCTCCTCTTTAAAGTTTTATGATCATTCTAAGAGAGGTGTGAGACTTGTAAAGGTTATCTCCTAAACCTATGAAAAGGAGAAAGAGTTGTAAGAGGGTAGTTGATTTTTGCTCGTTGAAAGAAGATCGTTAGTGAACACCGATGGCCTCGACAGAAGAGGAATCAGGAGTGGACATAGATCACGATAATCGAACCATTATAAATCGATTTGTATTTACTTTATGTTTTTCATTTCTATTACAAACTGATTTACTTAGCTTTCTACTCTTACCAACATTTCAAGTTAAACTCATTTTCGATACGGGTTTGATCGAATGAAGTTTTTTAAACTGATATTTTTATCAAAAATATTAATTCATCCCTCCTCTTAGTGCTAATTCGGTCCTAACATAAAGCATAATAGACTACTAAGACATAGATAGAATAATGAAAAATTAAATAAAAATATAAGTTAAAGAGAAGTGTTATACTAAAATGTTGAGATAAATAAGTGAGATTAAATGATGAGTTTAAATAAAAAAATTATTTTTATCAAATCAAATTAGACTCGGTTGAAGCTGCTATAATATTTATATTAATAAAAAAAATTAAAATATGATATAATGTGATTGAACCCTAATTTTTTAAGTACCTTTACCTTATTTTGACATCTTCTTTACCAACCTAATAACTTATGACCATTTCTTTTCTTCTTTAGCTATTCTCTTGACTTTTATCATAGAGGTTAGGAAACCCTAGCTAAAAAATATTGAGATAAGAAAATTTTAATTCTTACTACACTTACGAACGTTTCAAATTAAACTCATTTCTGATACGGGTTTGATCAAACGAAGTTTTTCAAATCGATATTTTTATCGAAAGCACTAATTCAAAACTTTATATATATTAGTATCCATTTAATCCTAAAACTTTATATATATATATATATATTAGATTTAAAACTTAAATTTTTTTACTTTAATCACCTTCAAAATCATTCAAGCATTGAGATTCAGTTAATGTTTATTACAATTCAATCATTACTTCTAATTACTATATACATGCTTGTTATCATACCTTAACATCATCAAATCCACTAGCATACTTTGGCTTGTTGTGCTATGTTTAAAGTAAATATTAATACTTATGCATGCTTAATCAATATTTCATAGAATATTAAAAATAATATTTTTTAAAAAATATATACTTTAATCTTAAAAATAAAAAATATAACCATATCATCTATCATATTTACGAAGGATCGACATCATAAATTATATCTTTCAAAATAAATGATGGAGATATATTATTGGTCATTATTCTGAATCAATTAAAAGTTAATATACGAAGAAGTCTAGTCGATAAAAGGTCAATTAGATATGTCATGTTTACATAATATTTAAAGGAAATATGAACTCATTAATGGTGATTACAGAATCAATAGTATATAAAATAATCTTTTAAAGTATATTTTTACTCTACACTCACTAAATTAATGCTACAATTCTTATGGGCTTTTTACGTCCGCAACAAACAATAACTGATGTAATAAGATGTATGCCGTGAACTTTTCTAGTCGTGAACTTTATGCCGCATCCTCTTAAGGATCTCCTTCCTCTCTTTCAAATGCAATAGGATCTGAAAAACGAGTCAATTTAATACTTTGGTCAATCCTTATTTTTTTTTCAATTTTATTTTACAAAAGTGATATATGTGTAAGTAATTTCAGACATGTAAAATAATATTCTAGTGATGACAGTGCAAAACTCACAAACGATCGAGGACTTAAAACCTCATACGATAAATTTTGAAGATGTCAGTTAGCTAGTCAATAAAGTTTTTAATTGCTAATACAACAACCTTAGGGTCTAAATGAGTCTTCACCACTCACCTTTATAAAAGAAAATTATAAAAAACTTGTTTTTTCCGCCTATAAGTTCTTCAAATGAAACTCAGTGCTTCTCGTCAATATAATTTATCTTTTCTCTGTCAATCTGAAAGAAAATAGAATTGTCAACACTAAACTGCATTCTTAGTATTCTAATTAAGGCTTTGATTCTATGCATAGTAAATTAAACTCCAACCAATCTTTAATTGCCACATGTTGAATTGGCAACAGTCTATAGATCACAATTATCTTATGTGGCAGTTCATAATTCACATATACAATTTATTCATTTTAATTTAAAGATCATTTATAGGATAAGAGTGATTTTTTTACCGATAAAAGTGAAAATTTTAGTAATTATTTTTTGTAAATTTATAATTATTCATATAATAATTATTATTATTAACAGATGCTTGACACCCACCACGTTGTCATGGTCAACAGGTCAACGACCCATTGTCCTCATACATAGCATTCGATGGCCGTCCTCCGCCTCCGTCAACAGAGAACGGCCTTCGGCTTCGCGGGAGACGAGGGGATGGCCTCGCCAAGCAAGAAGAAGGCCTCGGAGGTGGCGGAGATGCTGAATCTGAAGCCCCACCCGGAAGGCGGCTTCTACTCCGAGACCCTCAGGGACCTCTCCATCACCCTTGCCGTGTCTCAGCTGCCGCCCCGCTTTAAGCCATCCCTGACCTCTCGTCTTCGCCTCCCTCGAGATTCGGGGTAACGGAGCTTCCGATTAGATTTCTGCAGACAAGATTGATCGTCCGGTGAGCACATCGATATACTTCTTGCTGCCCTCGGGAAGCGTCTCCCGCCTCCACCGCATCCCTTGCGCTGAAACCTGGCATTTCTACCTCGGAGAACCTCTCACGGTAAGGAAACTGTAGTACCCACCAGCCGCGAACGTCCTCCGTGCTTGCGACGGAGCATGACTCATTGTGCACACCCACCAGGTGTTGGAGCTACACGATGACGGGCATGTCAAGCTGACAGTTCTTGGCTCAGATCTTGATGCCGGCCAGCGGCCACAGTATACCGTGCCACCCAACGTCTGGTTTGGCTCGTTCCCGACTCTGGATGTGGAATCGTGCGCAGGCGATGGCAGTCTTCTGGTGAAGAGGGCGGAAAGGGATGCCGAGTTGCACTATTCTCTTGTTGGCTGCACGTGTGCACCGGCTTTCCAGTTCAAGGACTTTGAGTTGGCCGCGCACGCTGATCTGAAAGCTCTTGCTCCTCGTGCAGAACCGGTTCTCGACTACCTTCTTCTTCCCAGCTAAAGAGGCCTGTTTCCCGTGTATGAACATAAAGAGAGAGAGAGAGAGAGAGAGTACATATATGTATAGTAAATGGTGCATCTTACTACCAATGGTTGCAGGTTTTGAGGCAATCTGTATTGTGGCTTTCTTTTGACTTCGAGTCCTCTGCACGAAGTCTCTCATCTGCAAGGTTCATGTGACGTTATTGACTAACAAAACAGTGTCTCAAAACATGAATTAGGCATGTAGAATCACAGATAGTTTTGTTTGCATCATCTACATAATAATGCTTCGATCAATGGCAGCTGAAACAATAACAGATTATAATCAGCACATAAACAAGCACAATATAACACGAGCCCATAAATTTGCCAAATTGAAGAAATGAAGGCCTGAATTCTTGTAAAACTTTCATCAAGCAACGGCAAAAGTTTGATTGCAAGTGCACAATCCAAAGCACACTGTTGAATAATCTAGCAGTAATTCGTCCCTTGATAACCCATTTGGTACAAAAAGAATGAATGGGGGACTAAGAAATGAAAAGATAAAAGAAGAGATTGCTATTTGCCAGTCTCTAAAACAGCAGACAACAGAACGAGCACTATTTTTCGTCAACCGATATAAAATAAATTACTGCTAAGTCGTACAAGCTAATTAAATCCTTCGATAACAAACTAGCCACTACAAGCAGGTAGATGCTGATTGTTTTGCTACTCCCTTTTATCTTCTTCGATGTCGCCATTGTGTGAGGTGGCAGTGTCATTGCTCACAGCTGCTCTAGCATCCATCAAACCAGCAGAACCACGGGGATCCTTCGAAGAAACTGGTCCTGGCTTTATTAGAGAAAGTGAGTCCTCTCGATCAAAATCTTCAGATCCATCATCTGAGTAAGCATATCTGAAAGAAAAGATTAAATTAGTCCATCCAGCATTGCATGGATACAAACACCAGACTTTGACATGAAGATGCCTCCAAGTTTATGAACTCCAATCTGGTGAGGACACAGCATGCAGATATGGGGAGACATCAGGGAAGAATCATTAAAAAGAAAGCACACTTATTTTATGATTTTGTGAGAACACGAAAACCCCAGAGTTAAAATTGATCAGAAGACTTGGAATTGAAAAAATCTGCTTCTTATGTTGCTATATATTGTTCAAAATTGTAGTAGGATAACTAGAGTTAACAAGTGCAGTAATTTAAACATTGTGTTCCTTAGATATTGAGAAACATAGTCTCTACAGTAAATCAAACTTAGTATTCTGTAGAGAATTAGAAACAAGTTATGCCACCCTGATTTTCACACAACTACTGATTGAATCGGTGAAACATCCTGAAGTACGCATAAAAGGCCATAAAAAACAAGTTGCATGATCTGCAGGATCTAGGGATTTCACCTCATTGAGTTTTGAGAGGGCGCCCAAAGAGCAGCAATTACACAGAGAAGAGAGAACGACAGGACCTGCCAAAACACAGGAATGATCCAGGCATTCTGCCAGTGTCCATTGTATACATCATTTGACTTGAAATAAAGCTGCAGGGAAACAACACCACCTAAGTATGCATGCATCACAAAATGACTCATCAAAGAGGCTGTAAAGGTAAAGATGAGTACTTGATATGGTACTGGGAAAATCAATTATGAAATAAATTATGCTAACAAGAGTGGTCCCAGAATAATCATATAGGAGGTAATATATACCAAAGAGCTAGAGTTAGTGTGATTCTAATTTTAGAGTGCTAACTTTAGGCACCATCAATAACAGGTTTAAATCTCAGGAACATAAAACGTTATACTGCCACTTACTATTGTATATGCACAGGACATGGTCTGTTCAACATGATACAAAAGTGATTATTGTTACCTCATAGCAAATCCATCCAACAGATACAATAACAGTGACGGCCAATGCATTTGTGAATTTCCTGTAAATGTCTAGCTTCGCTATCAATCGCCTTGCCTGTCAGGAATCATAATACACTTCTCAGGCTTCATTTTTAGCAAAAGTTTATTTTCATAAATATTGTTGACATTGATAACTTTAAAGAGAAACAAACTTATCCCAGAAACTGCAAAGTAAGGAATAGTGTAAAAGAATTTCCTAAAATCGACAGCCATTAGCTGAAATCAGAAAGTTGCAATTACCTGGAGCTTGTCCAGAGTTTTGGAAAGAGAAGTAAAGATCCATATAATGAAAAATGCATCCAAAAGCGCCACAGGAAGAAGCAAAAAGAGTCTTGCTTTTCCGGCAAAATCGCTTACAGCACCAGCATTCTCTACCAACTCAAGTATCTCAGAAGCAAGGAAAAATGTTGCTCCAAGCATAATCACCTTTGATGTGAGACCGCCCAAGGTAGGCCTGACAACTCCATACCCCATAGAAACAACAAGAATAATAACCCATGACACTGTTCGTTTAACTGTACCAAACGTTACTGCCCAAAAGGTGATCCCCATTGGTCTAAGTCCAGTTTCATTGAATTCAGCATACTCGAAGTACCACAATGCCATTTCCAGCATGCCTAATGCAATGACAAGTGTTATGCAGTTCTGGAGTGGAAGAACCTCTCTCCAAAATCTCACATACTGTGAAAACCAAAATATCCCAAGTATCACAAATGCAAGAGACATGAATCCGTAAAAGTTCATGAGAGGAGCCATCCTTCCTGGCAGGTAGCCAGTGGGATTTTTCCACACGGTCTTCCCGTCTATGACCAGCCCATTAAGCGCCGGATCACAATATATAAAATACAGGTTGTACATCCCAGTTCTTGTGATGGGTATACTCTGGGATGGCAATGTTGCAACAAGATCCTTTCCATTAAAAGTGACAGCAAGCACCTGAGGCCACTTAGGATTCTGAGCGGAGGGCCGATAGATGACTGTGCCTTGGGTGCAAGCACCCAATTTTGCCAGATCTGGTGTGCAGCAAACAGCTCGTTGACCACCATAGGCTGACCCACCAATTGTCTCCCGATCTTCTACTTCAAATATGATAGCTTGCACCAAAACAGAATCAACGTCTTTACTGTTTTCAACAGATTTCTCAGGCCGTGTGAAAGTGATCTTCTCAAAGCTGAAAAAACAAAAGAGATGAACTCTGAGATTTCTTAACCCCAGTTTACTTGATATGGAACCAAGCTGGGTGCATTGTATTCAGTATTTTTAGTAAATTAGTTTTTAAGAACCATATTCTGCGAACTAATTATCTTTTCAGAGTAACAGCTTTCAGATGTAAAATTCTCAAGCTTTCTGTTGAGGCACTTCGTTTCTATGTATCAACATTTTCTTTCATAACTAGGTATATCAGGACTTCTAGAAAAACGAACTAAATGAGCAGGATATTGTACCAAAAAGCAACAGGTTAAGAAGAGAGAATCTTCTGAATTTCTCACTCAATAACTAGTGAAAATGCATCAGATTTTAATCAAGAGATGCAATTTTAGCACATTATACAAATAATTTACCATTAATTTATGATGTTGCATATAAAACAAGTAGTGCATTCCAACAAAAGAAAGAGAAGTAAAAAAAAGGGGGATGAGCAAAACACATAAACCTAGGTGAAATTCATCACAATATTCAGCATCACTTCTCCTTAGAACATGGAACCCTAAGCATCCATTTATCTATGCAAAAAAATCTACATCAATATGGAAACTTGATGGTGTATATCTGATTGCATCAGAACAATCATATGGTTTGATTAATCTTTAAGTTCATGTTACATCAGTTGCACATACCAGCATCACGCTAGATTGGTGTCAAGCCTCAAACAAATTCGATGGATATCAATCAAGAAAGCATATTTACAGACCAAAAGTAAATCTTTGACCGAAGTAGCGCCAGATCCCCAACCTATCAATTCAATACTCCTCCAAGAACGCAAATTACTGATCTTTCAGGACACCGAAATCCCCACAAAAGCCTAAAACCCGCAAGTCCGTATCAAGAGCGCCCCGGATCTAGCAAAAGAAATGAGAACACGGGGGATTACCGGATGAACGAGTCGCCGCGGCCAGCGGTGGAGGTGGCGTTGGCGTTGGCGTGAGGGAGAGAAGCGTAAAGGCCCTCGCTGCCGCCGTGAAGGACGAACGCGTTGCCCTTTGGCGTGAACTTCTCGCCAATGTAGCTGTGGACCGACGCATCGACGGAGGAGAAAAGGAGGAGGAGGAAGAAGAAGAGAAAGCCACCGTGGTTGCGGAGACGAAGAGGTGGAGCAGCGATGGCGGGATCGACGCCCGCCATTGGTCCACTGCACAAGAGATCGAGATCGAAGTCGCTCCCTCCCTCCCTCCTCGAAGGGAAGAGTGCGTGTAAGAAACGGAGAGTAGCCCTGGATCTGGGCGACAACTTCTCGGTGCCAATAGCAAGCTGATGTGGGAGGTTAGGACAGTAGATTAAGAAAGAAGGGCTATCCCTCTACGGACTACGTTGCTGCCCTACTCCTTGCACCGACATGTAGCTGGATCCAGAGATGGGTCACCTTGTGCGACCGCGTGTTCCCTAAATGTTATGGGTATTGAATATGATGTGACAGCCGGCTCCTGTGGACCCTGCCTCTACGACGTCATAGCCCCTTCGCTTTCGGCAGCGCGAAGCGTCGGAGCCCGACGCCCAGGCGTAGCAACCATGGGTATTAAATGCGACGTAATGCTAGCCTCCGGGGATTCCACCTCGATGACGTCGCAGCCATCCCTCCTTGCCGCTGTCGCAAAGTTCGAGCCTCGAGCCTTCCCAGCCAACCTCAGGTCCACGCCGGGTCAATCACACCTCCGCAGGTCGTCCGTATCCCATCCTCAGACGCGACCGGAGACCCCTCATTCGCCCGATCTCTATATACGCCGGGGAGGAGGGGACGACGCTAGATTTGGATTATTCTCTAATTCTCTGCTTATTTTCCTCCGGGAAGAACTGACTTGGGCGTCGGAGGGGCTCGGCGAGCTTATCCGACCCGCTTCGTGCAGTAATCGGATAGAGGCGACACGCGGATCCCCTCGACCAAGGACGCTGGGAAAAGCTGGCGGTCTCGACCGGCCCGAATCCAACCGCGACGACCTCGGAACCCCGGGACTACAACCGCTCGTTCCCCGGTCACGGTAAAAGGTTGTTTTCCATAACACTAAACATCACGAAGGTTGACGGGGGATAGTGGCATGTCACCGAGTAGGGAGAGTAGCGCTTGTTTATTTTAGTCGGTGATGGGGTTTAGGAAGGGGTTAAAATGGCGAGGATACCAACTCGTTCATGAGGTACCCCGCCCGACCTGCCTCGTGATTGAAGCGGCAGCGAAGGCCCCGCAGGCGGAGACCGGTAACCCGGCACGGGTACGTTTGATGCAACCCCGGACCATGAGGGGAAAAAAAAAAAAGGACCGCTTTATTGGCATATTACTTCTTTGAAAATCTTTGCGGCCACCCCAATGATAAGTATTTACTTTGGAATCGACAAATGATGCTGTGATGGTTAATCACAGATCCAAGTAGCGGATGAATCTAATGATCTTTATTTTGGAACGGACCGCTATATGTCTATGCTCGTTGCATATAACAGTCCATTAGAGGATGAGTCCGATTAGGTTAACTGAGCTCGGCAGCTGGACCAGATATTGCAACCCTTGGGGTACTCTTAAGCTTCACCAGAAGCTCCATGAAGTCCCTTTTCCATCGCTTGAGAATTCGAACCCGAGTTTGCCTCGACCTCCCACTAAATAAAAAGTATAACAGCAGATCGGGTGGAAAGAAGCTTTGGGGCACTAAAGAGGGTAGCTGGCCAAAACGACGGCAACATATGATTCAGTTCATTTTATGAAAGATACCTTAATAATCACCATGAAGTTGCTTGCAATAAGTTGGACAACCCATTGAGGATCTAAGAAGCTGGTAGATACTCCCGTATCTGCTGCTAGACTAACCATAAACATGTATTGGCACTCTTCAGGAAAAATCTTGCTCACACTTCATGGAACTTATAAATCAGAACTTCTCATGCAAGTGCGAAGGGCTTCCATCCAAAGCTAGACCTATTACTCCCCCCTATTGTGGTCGCCAACACAGCTTCACGCCGCTGCTCAGCAGACTGAATATACTCCTCAATAGGCGGAAGTTTCCCACCCCCTTCAGCATCTTTTGGTGCTTGGCCTCTTATCCGCTACCACAAGCATTAATTTACACTAAGTTTCAAACAACAGAAAAGACAAATATGCTGATTAGAGACGTACCTTTGATGCCCAATGCCGTTCTGCTTGTTGACACACATCCCTGATATCTCTTCCAGACATCCTACCCATTAAAAGGAAAACATAAAGCATAGCTGAATAAGATTAACATTATATTGGAGGCAATAAGCAAAAGTATCACCCGGAAGAGGACAAATGTTGCTCTTAAGAACAATTGAAGAGTGCATTTCATAAGCATGTTGGAGAATCAAAGACTCATGAGTTCTCATGTAGATCAAGGTTTTCACTCCTCTTCTTGTACAATTTGCATGAAGAAGAAGGGGGGGTGGGGGTGGGGGACAAGATCCTACTACTAGATTCGTTGAGAGGTGCTCAGTGCTTCCCTTGCCTCACTCGAATGCCTAGGAAAGCACGACACCTCTTGACAACACTGCATAAATCCAGTGATCCTACTACTAAAGTGTGTAGTTCTTTGTAAGATGTCCACCTGTCTTGACCTAGTTCAGCAGATATATACCACAGCTCTCTTAGTCCAAGGTGTAGTTCTTTGTAAGATGTTTGCATACAGTTATCCATCAGAAAAATAATACCACCTATACGATGTACAAATTATTACAACAATACATGTATTAATTAAAAAAGAAAGTAATAAAAATGTTGAGAAATCTCAAATCGATATCTTATGCGCAGCGGAAAACAACAAAACCAAATTTTCCAAAGTCAAGTACTTGGTCGTTGTACGACGATTGGTGCATGAGAAAACCGTAAAACCGAAAAACTACACGTATCATGTAAGATGTGTTACCTAGGGAGATTGTATATCCCTGAAATTTCCAGATTCGATGAAGAGGATGAAGGAGAACTTGCATGCTCCTCTCTAGCAGTGATCCACACGGCAAACGCGACAACGACGCTCCTTAGATCATTGTGGGATTTCCCTCTCAACGCGCACCACAAGGCTGCCTGAACCAAGGAGGAGAGGAGGCTGAGGAGAATAGGAGGGGCGACCACTAGAAGCTCTAGCCTATAAACCTTGAGATTCCACCTATTGATAGAGGTGTATGCAGCTTAACCCTTAATGGATCCTTCCCTTATTGGGTATTGGATCTTTATCCAAATATCTTATATCTGCACCTCTACTCATCGCAATATCCACCGTATGACCCTATAAGTCCGATACCGAGCTGGCCGTGAGTCGCTCCTGTCAACTCATTTTAATATAGTGAATTATTATCTCTATAATAATTCACTCAACTCATCGATTATGAACGTACTATATTGTATATCTATAGTTCCTCTTCCATCGGACCTGTCTGTCTACAATTATTGTATATCTATAGTTCCTCTTCCATCTAATATCACAAAGACTGTATATTGAGCATAGTAACGTCAAGCCCATACGGAATCCTGTTTGAATCTCGCTCTAATCATATTCTCCTAAAGAACTTCTCTCTCAATCTGAACGACCTTAGCCAGGGATGCTGTTTGAGCAAGCACACATGGGATATTTCTCTCACGATATCAAGAGTGGATGATCCTCTATTGACACTCAATTACCTTCATAAGGTGGCATCATTCCCGATAACCGACTGTACCAAATATGAAACTTCTAAACCTATAAATCCGACGTCAAAGAATGAAGTACTCATACAAGGTATCCTTAGTGTCTCAAGTCTAAGGACGTGACACACAATTGGGACAACGGAATCGTTGTCTGACGTCAGGTATCATTATCCATCCAACATTCCGTAGGCGAATCGATTAATAAACTCGTTCTCCAATAAGCACATGCACTGTACCTCCAGTGTCCCCACACAAGCGACTATGAGACCAGTCGTCTCCATCATATGAACAAGTATACAGCGCACAGGTCTGTCCGGTTATCTCGATGTCTCTCTCAAGTAACCCATCACCGGGACGATTTGGGATTTGTGTTTTAAAGGCGAATCAGCCTCATTATCGTGATCTTATCATGATCCAATTCTCATTATACAGATCCAAGAACATCATAATATACATCTAGATAATATATAATATAAGAAAATATCTGTAATAATAAATAAATAGATTATCGTATCGTGTCACAAGTGTCATCACTTACGTAATTGGCTTGTAAGGCACCTACAACCAAAGTTTGTAATTTCGTACCATATCGAAGTTTCGAACTCAACTCAGTACGATACGGTACAAATATACCGAGTGGTATATTTCAATATACCGCTCGATAAATATATATAAAAAATTAAAAAAAGTGCACAAAAAACCACGCGAAGGGAAAGGCGATGTCGCCTCAGTTTTCCCGCACAAAAAAAGCAATGTTGCCTTGGTTTCCCCACGCAAAAAAAAGGGAAAGGCGTCGCCTTGATGACGTCGCTTGGTTTCCTTGTGGGACAAAAAAAAAGGCATCGCATCGCTCGGTTTCTTCTGCTAGGGAGAAGAAATCGCTTCTCCCAACGATGTCGCCGAAGATGTTGATCCTTAATGGAGGGGTTGTCAATCACAAGAAGATAGTAGTTAGAAAAAAATGGAGGCTATTGTCAATCAAACTAACCCCTAATTTTGAAAACCTAAGTGATTTAAGCTATCTGAGGTTCTGAACATCTTGGGATTTCAGAAGCTACCTAACGTCCTCCAAACTTATGAAACAGAAAATAGGTCACAAATTCATCTATGATATCTCGGCATCATTATCCAATTTTCTAATATTTCAACCTTCCCCAACTCCCTTGGAAGATGTCCATACACAAATTTGACTACCGACAATTACTTGACCAAAATCTTCTTGGGTTTACTATGGAAAATTGCCTTAATAAACAGTTTACAGTGCGTAAGGAGACCAATTAAAGCAGAAGTAAAAATTCATTTTGACAATCCTAATAGATGATCATAGTAAGATATTGAGTTTAAAAAATTAAAAATAGAAGTTAATTTTTCACATTACCCTTCGGTAGCTGAGGCTAACAAAACTAGTTCAGTCTTCAGTAGATGCTTTGCATACTGAGCAGCTATCTCTTCACGAGTTTTTTGATCGGGTAGGGAAAACAAAATCAATGAATCAAAGCGGCTGAAAGAAAAGATGGCAAATTACCTATCAGAATCCATCATGCTGTTAATTACTATTTTAATCAAACTTTTAGTAAGAAAAATATTCAGAAAGAGTAAAAAGATAACTTAACTAAAAATGCAAAAATTTCCAAACGCTATTACCTGATGAGAGCAGGATCAAGGTCTTGTTTTCTATTTGTTGCAGCTATAACTACTACTTGCTTTTCCTGCTCAAAACCATCAATCTGAAAAAATAAAATAAAATAAAATATGCATCAACTGCTTTAATAACATGAATATACAGCTGCAGAATAGTAGTATGATAACTAAATAATTTTTAAATAAACTTTAAAAACCAAATTTCCAAATTGGCCACTGGGGCCAAAAGAAATTAAACAGGATGATAATCTTTAATCAGAATTATCATGGTCATTGTTGCTTGATTGGAACAAAAAACCGATAAATTTCTTACATGAGCATTGTAATGGCACTACTGACCAAGATTTCTTTCATAACTTTTACACCATTGCATTGATATTTCATTTTCTATATTTTTTCCCATCAGTCACTAAGTAATTATGTCTTAAAGAGAACTCAACAGTGATAGAAATTGTCCAAACATGCAATACCACATCCAACTAATAATATCAAATGACATTAACAGAGTTAACAGATACAGACACACCAGCGAAAATTTTCAACCAGGGATATACACTCAAGGCCGACAAGAAATCAAGGCATCTGCATTTTCAATCAACCATAAGTAATCCAAGACCTCACAGAACCAATTGTTACATAATTACTTCTACCAAGGAGAAGCAGTCCAGTATCTAAGAAGATCACATCCATATCCTACAATCGAAGAGTTTGTTTCCATGAAAGTTGTGGAAAAACGTACAAAAACCAAGCCAGGATAAGCAGAAATCAGAATTTGAACACTCCACCACCATTAAACAAGTGTATGCACGTGACCATCTATGTAAATAACTAAATATACATACTGGAGTTTCTAATTCAGCAAGTAGACAAAAGAAGACGGGCGAATGCACATACATATTAAGCAAGTAGTCTCTAGATCACTATACATACATATTTAATGAATTCATGCTAATCTGTTTAGTATACTTGTTTTAACCCAAAAAAGAGAGACTAAAGATAAAAAAGTAAGAAACTATAGTAAAAGAGATAACAACAAGTGAAGATCTTCCATAAATCAAGATTGAAAAGAACAGTAGAATCTCCATAAGAGTCAAAAGTAACATTTAGATATCTTTACAAAGAAACTTGAATTCAAGCAACTTCATAAAAAGACATGTCACTCACAAAATCTATTGCCAGCATAAGATGGAAGGGAAACCAAAATTACTAATCAATACAGCTAGATGCTTAGGTATACTCTTAAAGAAAAACCTTATGGCCAAACAAAGCTGTCAAAAGAAACGTTAGTACATGAACTAATAGCAACAAAGGTACACCAATCATCTGAAAATTCCTAGCGGGCCCCACTGACTAAAGTCATGGGCCCTCTCATAGTATTGCTTCTCCATTGTATCTCACAGACAAGAAACAGTAGGCAAAAGGAGAGGGCAGAAGCTGGTGCCGCAGAGGCTTTATTTAGATCTTACATTGCTTGGGAACAAGCCTTACAAATTGTTGCTTAATAGACTGCTTTTTGTTTGGTGAAAAGGTCAATTAAAACTGTTCACAGTAAGCAGGAGCACATTTTGCCAGATGTACATTGAAAAGGTACAGGTATGCATAATGGCAAGAGACTAAAATACCTAAAGAATATGTTTATGAAAATATATAAAATGAAATATCTAAAATCATGCTGATATGCAAAATGAATTAAATTCTTATTTTATATTTTAATTAAAAGAATTAAGTGCCTCTGATCTAGCATACACTGTCAACTGGTATGGTAGGAAGGCAACGAATTAACATGCTAGACTTGAGATCAACACAAAAAAGTAAATATAATAATCCTGTGACAATCGATCTATCAACATTGGGACGCAAACCAAAGTTGTAGACGATGCATGATTTGCATGATTAAAAATCTGGTGTGCATGGTATCTCATCTACCGTTGTAGGATTTTGCCACACAGCAAGTACAATGCAACATTGAGAGACAAAAAAAGAACTTGCACAGTTGCACTACATAACTGTGAAGATGGAAATTTCTCACTAAAGTCCCTTGTATAACTATGTCATATGAACTATGAATCATCATAACTAGATCAACACAATCTAATCCAAGGTCCAGCAGTTTTCCAACTTAATCAGCTAGACATCATTACCAGTGATTAAAATAGGCGCTCGGGCGCTCGCCTAAGCGCTCGGGCGAGGCGAGGCGAGGCCCGAGCGCCTCGCTTCACTTCCATGCGGCGCCCTTCAAAGCGCCGCTGGCGCCGCCGAGCCTGCGTCGGTGCCGGCGAGCGCCGGTTAAATCGGCGACCGATTGGTCTCTCTTGCCGCTCCTCGCTCCGTTGCGCTTCGCCGCTGCCGCCATTGCCGCCGCCGGTCCTCTCGAATTGTCGCCGCTGCCGCTGCCGCTGCCGCCGCTCGCCGCTGCCGTGCCGCCATCGCCCGCCGCCGCTCGCCGCCGCTCCGTTGCCCTCGGCACGTCCGAGATGTCAACGGCGACCGATGGCGCTTTGGGACGCGTCGCGAGGCTTCGCAACGCGCCCGAGCCTCGGGGCGTCGCGAGGCTTCGCACGCGTTCGAGCCTCGGGGGCGTCGCCTGAGTTTTAAAAAACTAAAAAATAAGTTTTTATTTAAAAATTAATTTTTATTTAAAAATTAATTTTTATTTAAAAATTAGTTTTTATTTAAAAATTAATTTTTTATTTAAAAAATTAGTTTTTTATTTAAAAAATTCTGCCAATACCGGGCGGTACTAGTCGGTATTATACTAATAACAAAATTTTTTATTTATTAAATTAATAATATATTATTTTAATTTTAATACTACTAATTTTTTTAATTTAATAATATATTTTTATTTAAATAATTATATTTTTAATTATATTATATATTTTTATATTTTAGCGCCTCGCTTCGCTCGGGCTAGCGCCTCGGGCGATTTTAGACCTTGGCGCCTTTTGACGCCTAACGCTTTTTAAATCACTGATCATTACTGATAGCATGCACTTGTTTAACTGATGTCACTTATTGGTGATGACATAATAATGGTTCATTAAAGGAAAAAAAAAATTTCTTGACATCATTACTGATAGCATGCACTTGTTTAACTGATGTCACTTATTGGTAATGGTTCATTAAAGGAAAAAAAAAATTTCTGACCAAGCATCAAATTTAGTTGATGAAGCTTGTTAACCATTACAGAAAACAAAAGAAATTAATTATTTTTCAGGACATATACAAACATCAAATTTTTTAGGACACCTAATACTTCAACCATGTGTCTATTTACGCAAATTATTCTACTAGAATAGCATTTTGATTTATTCATCCTAGTCAGAACTACAATTAAACATGGATAATGATTATCAAGGCTGGTTAATAGAAAGCAATCAACACAAAGACAATGAAAAGGAGCTATAAAAGAAGCACCTGCCTGGCTCTTCTGAATGACAAACTAATTGGTAAATCAATACACAAAAACCAACCTGACGCAATATCACTGACAAAATCCTACGAGTAGCTTCGTGCATCTCACTATCTCGAGCAACAGCAAAAGAATCAACCTACATGAACAGGAGTATACTGTTAAATTAAGATGTTCAACAACATACACTGCAACCCTGCATGTCTAATCCCCTGCATGCTATTTCATAACTGAATGGCCTTTTTCCTCAATGCAATTTAATAATAAGTTGTGCACCCAGCATGTCTAATCCTTGTGGAATTATTAATTGCAATGGTATATTCATTTGTATCATATATACATTGAATTTTAATTTTAGCCATGGAAAATTAAAGATATACAAACACCCCACTAGAATTTGATAAATGTCATAGACACTCTTTCAAGAAATACTTAAAAATTCTTTTGTGCATCAACGAAAAAAATCTATCATGTAGAAATCTTAACATCCCTATATAACCAAAAATAAATCATATTTTTATTCTTTTTTATTTTTGAATGGGTATCATATGCATTGTTTACTTCTAAAGGGGGAAATCTGAAAATATAACTACTTGTAGGTGTAACTATGAGATTGTCTTTTTGTTATCTCAAGTTAGACACTATGACCATACAATCAACCATGACGAAGTATTTTCTACTTTCTGAAAAATATCCAGATCATACTCATTTGAAGGACGAAGACAAAATGCTGGCATTTTAAGTAACCTATAAACTAGGATTCAATGTGAAAGAAATGAAGATATGTACCTCATCAAGAAAGATTATTGCTCCACTTGGAAGTTCATTAGCAAGAGAAAACACATTCCCTAATAAACGCTCACTTTCACCATAGTATTTTGACATTATAACTTCTAGCGGCACATACAGCAAGGGAACACCCTGCAAAAGCAACAAAAAATAATCAAAATTCAAAAGAGTAGGAACCACAAATAGATGGCTTGAATAATGCAGATTTATAGCTCTTCAGCATATATTTAACAATTGTCTAAATTACAGAAATGTTCTGCTAAAGTAGCTATTATACAGAAACCAATTTGGTTATACTCAGCAATTTCTCTCGGTTACATAACTATGAAGTAGACTGTGTTTTGCTTGTTTGCAACCGAGATGAAAACAACACCCCAATCTGGATTATATATTGTTAGTCTCCATCCAGATCCTTTTCAAGTACATAATCCCAGAAATTTGTTCTTTTGCTGCAAGGCAACATGCTTCCATAAAGTAACCAGCATGTTTTAGATGATTGAAGGTCCATAACTAATCATAAAAATCCTAAATATCTACAAATTAATATTTCCAATGTTGGCTATGCCAAAAATGATCAACAGAGAACATTGTTCTAATATGGATTTTTTTATGATTCAAACTTCAAGATTAAGGTAGGTGCACTTAACTACTTGAAGAATAATCATTTTCCCTCCATATATATAACTTCTGAGCTTACATGCATATTATACTTGACTAAAACCAATGAGAGAGATCTTTCTACTATTAACTAAGCTGCTAAATTATTATCCTTTCTGTGCACCCTCTTGCCTCAAATCACTAACTAAAATTTGGGTACATTTCTTGCAGAATCATAGGGTTATAGCCAACCATTTAATTCTGAGAACGAACATCTCAATGACTAGAAACTACTAATGGAGATGGTTTAAAGTACAAATTGGACATCCTAGACATAGAGGTCTTTGAGTTGTCGCCAAAAAAAAAAACCCAAAAAAGCTCTAAAATAGCCATCTTTGAATTGTCAAAAAAGAAGACAAAGGTTATGTCCTTATTGTTTGATTTACTGATCTATTTCTGCTAGCTGGAGGTTAAATGAAAAGATATTAGACCATTCAAGGAGTCAAACCAGTTATTATCTTAATAGGATAAACCGACAGAGACAGAAAATCATAAAATTCAAGCAGTAAACTGAAATGGAACAAAGGGAACAACTATAAACAAACCAGAGGAACCATAGAAAAGGACATATATAGAAGAAATTGTAGCATATGGTCAGCAAAAGCAAGTCATTATTTCAACTTCAAATATTCACATAACATCAGTTTTTTAAAATAGAATGCTTTTTAACTTGGGATTTGATGCTTTCATCAATCACCATTCTTTAAGAGGGAAGAAAACCTCCAACAGAGAATAGAACAGAGGAATACAGAAGAGAAGAATGATAAAGAGTAAATTAAAAAAAGAATGATAAAGAGTAAAACTATGAACTCATAAAGAATCTTTATCCCATATCCAGATTTTCTTTCTCAAATAAGACTACAGAATTTTCAGAATACAAGACACTAATCTACCGTATATTACAACCATATTCAGCTTTTGTATACTAGCTTGACTAAAAATCAACATAAAGAGGACTTCCAAACTCATCTCTCAAAACAATAAAAATACAAATACATTTCTAATTCGAATAGGACCAGAACTCTCCTTAGGCAGGAGTTGGTTAGGAGCTAATATGTCTTGATTAAGATCAATTATCTCCTGGTTAGTTAGATGTTGGGGCCATGCAGTGAGCCCAATTAAGACCAAGGCCCTAAACTATTGAAGCATTCTATTCTAGGATAATGAAGAAGTCTCTAGGTTGCTAATTAAATTAGAAAGTCGAAACACAACACTAGATAAGGACTTAAACATCTTATGTTATAAACTTTGGGGGTCAGTTAAAACTCATTCAAAATCCTTTAAATGCTGACAGAATCCATTTTATGGTTTTTTTCATTAAAAAAATGTTAATGCAGAAACCAATATGTTAAGAAGTCAAAAATATCACCATTAACAAGAAATACAAAATGAATGTTGAATGGGCAATACTCTGGAAAAAGAGCAGATGGGTAAAACAGAAATAGATGGCATACTGCTTGTTTAGCGATTACTCGAGCAGAAGAAGTTTTCCCGGTTCCTGGTAATCAAAATAATATACCAAACATATTGTTAGAACAGTGATAAATGGAAAACTCACCAAGTGTAAGAAACAATAATCAAAGGTATATTAGAAATATCCTTTTTTGAGTGCGAAAGAATGTGCTCATGATGGATCTTCACCAGTTACAATATATTACATGTCCCCAATAGTCATCAAATAAAATAAAAGGATGAAAAGACCAAAGTGTAAGTGGTTTTCCAATAAATAGTTAAATACCATAAAAAATTGAATAAATGAAACATAAAGCTATGGGCAATAAGAAGAATATAAAATTTAAATCATAAGATAACTTCTCCATGAAATAAACAAATCTATTTCAAACATGTAAATTAACATCAACTCTTATACATAGTCTTCTCTTAGCATGAGTGTAGTGGCTATTTGAGCTTCACACATCCTCCTCATTACACATTGATACCATTCAAAATCATCAGCTTAACCACCATAAAAAGGATTTTTTTTTTAAATGCTCGCACACTTTATTTTCTCCATCACACACTCAAAACTACAAACACATGCACATGTGCAAGCACACACGTGGATACACACACACACACATGATCATGCATGAACAAACAATGCTCAAGTAAACATGCGCAAAAACACATGCACACACCCATGCACATGAGCATACACAAATACCCATAAAGGATGCAATATACATTAATTTCATCTAACACATCTATACCATTACTTTCACACTTGTAAAATACACATAATTTAAGAGCATTACCAGCCCACATTAGTCCCCTTTTAATTCAAAAGTCGGATATAAGATAAACAGTTTCTTTGGCATTTTAACTGTTTAAAGATTGTTGATATTACATCTGTTCAATAAACAGTCAAGCTTATGCTACCATGAAATACAGCCTGGTACTATTATTCACTTTTTTTCATTCATCAAACTTGACAAATAGCTGTCTTTTCTTCTTTTTTCCTTCTCTTTCACAATTGCCACCATCACTGGTCGTTCGAATCACTGATAGACTTGGACGTAACAAGGCGAAGGAGAGTCACACACAAAGGTCTAGGGTTGCTTGGTATTAAATCACTTACCTAGCTGAACCCTGCTCGGGTTCAACTCAGGTGTGATAAAACCCAAGCATACAACTAGGCTGCCCAAGTCCAAGTGCACGCCTAGGCGCCGCCAATGATTTAAAAAGCGCTAGGTGCCAAAAATCACCAAGACCCTAAAATGCTCGAAGTGCTAGGCGCTCACCCGAGCGAAGCGAGATACTCTAAAATATTAAAATATTAAAAAAAATATATAATATTATTAATCTAATAAATAAAGATTATTTTGTACAGTAATTAATAATCTACTGTTAACAGTATATTTATTGTGAATAGCAGTTAGAAGGGAAGAGTAGAAATCGACAGTGAGAAGGGAAGAGTAGAAACTGACAGTGAGAAGTTGCAGTGAGAAGCTGCAGTGAGAAGTCAGAGGACAACAGTCACGACAGCGGACAGTAGCGGCAGCAGTAGAGTCGCAAACAACAAGCAACAGACAGCAGCGGAAGCTGCGGAGTCACAAACAGCATGAGACAGCAGGCGGCAGCAGCAGCAGCAACAGCGGAGTCACAGACAACAGGAGGCAGCGTAGTCACATCGTGGACAGCAACAGCAGTAGGCAGCGGACAGCAACGGAAGCTGAGGAGACTCGGTCGACGACAAAGGAAGACTC
Source organism: Musa beccarii (assembly GCA_024322285.1). Taxonomy (NCBI): domain Eukaryota; kingdom Viridiplantae; phylum Streptophyta; class Magnoliopsida; order Zingiberales; family Musaceae; genus Musa; species Musa beccarii. The sequence continues at coordinate 64,458,513 of CM044397.1, read as the reverse complement.
AGAGGAAGTAAAAGAAATCATTGACGACGAAGGCAGAGGGAGAAATCATCGAAGATGGATGCAAAGGGAGAAAGCGTAGGATTGGAAGTCGGGGTCACGTGTAGGTTTTGATATAACTGTGCATTAGTTGGTTTAATCAAATCAACTAACCCAAATTTAACCGAACCAGAATTAAAACGTTTGGTTCGGTCACTTATATCAACCGGGTGCTCGCCTGAAGTGCCCAACGCCTGGGCTTCATTGAAGCGAGCCATATCGATGTAACAATGATTGATACATTGGTACGTGCTAAATTTAAAAATTAGTCCAAAAAACAGCTGAATAATAATAAAAGATGCTATTTTAGCATTATGTTGATACAATGTCAAACCGATATACGTCCAAAACGTTTCAAGGGAGAGGGCAGTGGAGGATGAAAGAAGAGGAAGGAGGAAGAAGAAGATGGATGAAGTGGAGGAATAGGGAGGAAGGAGGAAGTAAAAGAAAGAAGAGGGAGAGGAGGAAAGAGGAGGGCAAGGAGGAAGAGTACGAAAGAAGCGAATGAAGCAAGAAGACAGTAAAGACGCAGAGGAGTACCTAAAAGGAGGCAAGCATCACACAGCAAGTGACAGGTAGCAAACGACAATGGTCAGACAAATGCAAACAAAGATAGTTAGGTGATACTTAAAACATTTGGGGGTTTGTAAAGTCTAAACTAAAATATTTCTTTAATCAAATCAGATTGAACCACCCAAAATGGATCAGGTCTGTGTAACGATACAAATCTGGCCCGATAAACACCAATCAGAACGAAATTGTGTTCTCTACTCATGATACATGTACATTTGTTGATATAATCAATATGCACATGAAATCATGTACAGAATAAGTAATACAAACTTTTCATTACACATTAAAATCAACTCCTGATAGGCGGATACTTCCATGTTCTTGATACAATCAACATGCAATACATATAATTAAGCATACTCAAATTCCACAACATCAAAGACTTTGATGCTTTACATGATTACCACTTATGCAGAACTTGCTCCCAACTCAAAAAAGATCAATGCTTTATAAAAAATCGCAGGATCATTATGATGGAAATTGAGAGTCAAATACAATATACTTACATGTATCCATAAATATGAAGCCAATCAATTCAAAAAGAATTGAACCAGACATTGACTCATGGTCACCATTAACATGAATTATGTAAGTAGATTGTGTAACACACATATACGATGGATTTAGCAACTAACCTGGTGGGCCTTCAAAAAGCACAGCTCTTGGGCGATTTGTTTCAAATTTACAACGGGTTCCACGAGCAATTTCATCATATATTTCAGGGCTTTGCAATGCCAACAGTATGGTATCCTCTATTTCCCTACAAAGTCCAATCATATTCATGTTGAGATACATCTAACATGTATGTTAAGGACATTGCCAAGATAATGAGAAACCTATATCACAATTATTTACATGCTTACTATAAATTACTTTTGCCTCTAAATTTCAGGTGAGACAAAACTGCTCTAAAATGATACTTAATAGCAACTGATAACAGTTTTACGGATTTATATAATAAATCAGTAAACTGCCAGACAAGGTAAGATAAACAAGGCTTTTGATTTCAAATGTTTCACTTAAAGTTGTTATTGCACTACCCAGATTAGCAAAAGTGATAATAGTAGAGGCATCAAAACTAGGGACAAAAGCAACAAAGGGGGCAAAGTGCAACCTGAAGGTAGAGGAAGGATGCCTGAGAGTCACCAATGAAGCAACCGATCACTAAAGCTTGCCATGAGAGATGGACAGAAGAGCCAAGACCAGGCCCTCATCACAGAGAAAATGTTATTCTATTTTCCGTTTTCTTGGTAAAGTTGCCATGTGCATGTTATTGACTGATATTAGTCAATATGAGAGTTCTGTTTGTCGGAGATTATTGGCTGTGGATCTATGATATTATTGACAGATAATTGCCAGACAGAAACAACTCAGTTTTTAAAACTTTCATGCATGAGAAGGCACCACATAAATCACCTGAGTTAACAGCCTTACACCTTTCAAATTTTTAAAGGCCTCTGACCGTGAACCAACAAGCCTTAAAGAATGCAAAAGCCATCCAAAATACTAGCTTGTCAGTATCTGTTGGGTCAAGAAGGCCTGGCCTAAAGCCAGTTACCAACAAGCAGGACACTGTATCTCAAACTGAACCTAATCGATCTACCAGCCAGGTCAAGATGAACAAAGAACTATGTCCAACAAACACATCATTTATAAGACATTTGTAAATTAGAGTATATAAACAATAATTTTCAAATTTGAATCAGATAAACACTGAGGCAAAATGATACCAAGAGGAATATTTACATTCATGATAACTTCACAATGCAAATGCTCAGCTTTAAAACATCCTGAGAACAAAAGAGATGGAGTCACCTAAGGGCTGTTGATAAAAATATCCAAAATAGGTTTAAAACAACTAAATGAACCCAAGATGAACAGTATGGATGTTGGAACTTAGAAAACAATCAAAACAACTTGCTAGGGACCAAAATAAAACAGCATATATTATGTTTAGAATATAACCAGGTAAAAATTCAGAAAAATGGAGCAGGAACTCATTATTTCTAATCAGGCCAGGATCACCAATAAGATCACATGACTTAACCATCTGAATTATTTTAAATCACATAATTTGTTATAGCTCATAGATGATTATTTTAAATCCCTGCCCTGGTACAGCAAGGGAAAGTACCATAGCAAGAGAACTTGGATTATGTATCTTGCAAGATAAGTAACATTGGGAGCTGAATTCCTAGTAAAAGATTAAACCGCCATATGAGATAAGCCTGTATATGCAATTCATAATGCACTTACCGTTTTTGCTCATCATATCCTGCAATGTTTTCCCAGGATATTGTACCATCCCAGGGAAAGCTAGAAGTCTCATCAAGTCCATATACTCTCACACCCATGCCCTCTAGAGCAGACACTGATTTTTCAACAGAAGCTAGCTGTTTGGCATCATAGTTATCATCTCTCTTGAATACATTTGGGTTCCTTCCTGATGATTTTTTAATATTACTCCTCTCGCCAGCTAATTTTAATGCACTAACCACAGCTTCAAGCTCTTTGAAACTGTAACTGCCTTGTTTAATAAACTCGATCTCCTAGTAAGCAAAAGTTAAACAGGAACTTCAGAGACAGTAATAATTATTACAGGCATGCAAATACATAAACAGGGGCCAAGATCAAAAGCTACTGACACAATATTCAGAATCTAGTAGAGTCTCGAATAACATGATGCAGAGATCACCCTCCTCCTTTTCTGAAGAATTAAGAGTTATTTGCCACGCGGCTGCACTGCAATTGTAATTCTATTGAGACTTAACAAAAGTTTTAGGCAACATGGTTCACCAGATGACCAAACCACTATTCATATAATTATAAGAAAACCGAAGAGTAGAAAGTATGAGAAGACCACCAATACTTGAATAATTTGGAAGTTAATAATAGGCTATAATATTTCCATGTATGCTAGAGAATAAATATAATACAACAACAACAACAAAACCTTAAGTCTCAACTATTTGATATCGACTACATGGATCTTTTGTCATTATTGAGATCTTAAAGATCATATGTTTAGTTAAATTTAGTGTATTTAAATCTTTATTTATACTTCCTATTAAGATCTTTTTAGGACTTCCTCTGTCTTTCCTCTTACCACAAAGATTAATCATTTTGATTCTTCTAACTACAGCATTCATAGGTCTCCTAAGCACATGTTCATACCATCTTAAATGATTCTCTCTATCTTATTCTCTATTAAAGCAAAACCTAGTTGTTCACGAATAATAATATTTTTTTTCCTATCTTTCTTAGCAACTCCATCCATCCATTTCACATTCTCATCTTAGTAACGCAAACTTTTTATATATGTTGTTTTTTAACTATCCAACACTCAAAACCATAAAGTATTATTGGTCTCGCAACTATCTTATAATATTTTTCTTTTAATCTCAAAATTATCCAGTAATCACACAACACTTCTATCGCCTCTCGTCATTTTAACAATCTTGTTTTTACTCTATAAACAATATCTTCATCAATATTTTCATCTTATTGAATCCTTGATCCAAGATACCAAAAGCTTTTATTTAAAGGAATATCTTATCCATCCAATTTAATTGCATTCTCCTATTCATTCTTAGTATTACTAAGATTGCATCTCATATATTCAATTTTAGTCCTACTTAATCTAAAACCTTTAGTTTTTAAGAATTTCTTCCATAACTCAATTTTATAATTAATTCCATTTAGGCTCTCATCAACTAAAATAATATTATCGACAAATAGCATACACCAGAGAGGTCTATCTTGTAAACGACCAATAAGCTCATCCATTATTAATATGAAAATATAAGAGACTCAAAGCGGATCCTTGTTATAAGCTTGACACTATAGTTACTTTATCATACATATCCTTAATAACATTAATAAAATTAGTGGATGTACCTTTCTTTTCTAAAATCCAACACAATAAATCTCTAAGAACTTTATCATAGGATTTCTCTAGTAAATAAAAATCATGGTCTGCAATATCGAATAATACCGCCCGGTGCGGGCGATACGTACCAGTCCGATAGGATACCGGTACGCGGACCGCTCGCTACCGATCGGTACAAATTTTTTTATTTTTTAATAAAAAATTATTTTTTTTTAATATGGACGTCACCAAGGCGACTTCTCGAGCGACGTTGCCGAGGCAACTTCTCGGGCGACGTTGCCGAGGCGACTTCTCGGGCGACGTCGCCGAGAAGGAAGGCGGCGTCTCCTGAGGTGACTTCGCACGAGCGACGTCGTTTTTGTAATTTTTTTTAATAGAAAAAATAGTTTTTTTTACTTCTCGGGGCGACATCGCCCAAGAAGGGAAGCGCCGTCGCCCGTTGACTTCTCGGGCTTCTCCCGAGGCGACGTCACCCAAATATATATATATATATATATATATATATATATATATATATATATATATATATATATACACCAACGCATCTGTTTCGGTATATGGTACCGTACCGAAGAAGTGTCGAAACTCCAGTACGATACGAAATTACAAACATTGATAAAAACCATATACAAATCTTTCTTTTTCTCTTCATACCTTTTCATTAATTATCTTAATAAATAAATAGCTTCCATGGTTGATCTTCTAGGCATAAAACTAAGTTAATTTTCAAATACATTTGTTTCAATTCATAACCTACTCTCAATAACCCTTTTCCAAAGTTTCATAGTAGCTCATGATTTTCATTCATCTATAATTAGAACAATTTTGAATGACACCCTTATTCTTGTAAATTGGCACAAAAAATTTTTCTCCATTCATCGGACATCTTTCTAAATCTCATAATTTTGTTAAATAAGCCAATTAACTAATCTATTCCAATGTCTCTTAAACTTTTTCAAGCTTCAATATGTATACCATCAAGTCGTATGCTCTTAACTATTTTCATCTTTTTAAAGACTTTTTTACTTCACTAGCGCTAATTTTACAAACAAAACTATAATTATTAAATCTGCAATTATTATTTATCGTTAAAGTTAAGTCCCACAGGGAATGTTCATTAAATAATTTATAAAAATATGTTTCTATCTTTTCTTAATTTCATTATCATTAATAAGCATTCTTTGATCTTCACCTTTAATGCATCTAATATTACCTAAATCCTTCCATTTTTTTTCCCTAGCTTTAACAATTCAATATATATCATTTTCACCATCTTTAGTACCTAGTTTATTATTAAAATCATCATAAGCTTTATATTTTGTCATACAAACCGCTTTTTTAGTCTCTTTTTAAGCTTTTTATATCCTTTAAATTTCTCCTCATTTTTACAATTTTGTTAATCTTTAAAACATGATCTTTTAGTTAAAAAATGCTTTTTGAACTTCCTTCCACCACCACAACTCTCTCTTAAAGGTGCACCTCTACCTTTAGTTTCATTAAGGTTCTTCTTTGTCAAGCTTCTAATCTTATTGGTCATCATAGTCTAAATACTATTAATATTATCCTCGTACAAGTTCAAAGTCACCTCCCTTTTCATCCTATTCTTAAAAATCTTAACCATATCATTTTTAAATTTCACCATCTAGTCCCAATAAATTTTTTTATTATCTTTTTATTCTTTCACTTTCTATAACAAATATCTAATACCATCAACCTATGTTGATTCATCAAACTTTCGTTAGGTATAACTTTACATTTCTTACATATAATTTTATTTACCTCTCTAGTGAGGAAAAAAAATTATCTGACTACAATTGGGACCACTCTTATAAGTATCCAAATGTTTATCCCTCTTCTTTAAATGAGTATTTACAATTATAAGATCATATGAAATAGCAAAATCCAAAATCATACCATCATCTTCATTTCTCTCCCCATAATTAAAACCCCCATCCAGTTGTTTATATTCACCATATGTTTTCCCTATATGAACATTCAAAGCTCCTTCAATTAAAGTTTTTCGATTATAGGTATTCTTTGAATGATAGCATCTAGGCTTTTCAAATATTCTCTTTTGATTTGATCATCTAACCCACCTTGAGGGGCATAAACACTAATGACATTCAAAATATATTGCCATTGACCGATTTTAAAACTATAATTTTATCTCCAAATCATTTCACATCTATAACATTATTCTTAGGATCCTTATCAACAATAATTCTATACCATTTCTGTATTTAATTTTTTAATTTTAAATCATGTACTGTCAATCTCTTTGGATTTTTTTTCCCGTACCCACTTAGTTTTTTATAAAGAAATAATATTTATTTTTTATAATATAATTAATTACTAAAATATAATATTTACCAAAGTTATAGCCCTTGGACGCTGTTAGGGATGTGTTAGGATATTTATCAATTAAGATAAGGAACATAACAAAATAAAGCATGATGATCCAATAGAATTAACTTAAATATTATTTTTTTATCACTAGTAAGCATTATAATGAAACTAAAAAACCAAGGAAGCATTTTTAAGAGCGAGAATCAACCAAATATTGGAAAACTATTTCTGCAACCAACAGATGACGTAAATTCAGATATGATTATAAAGTGGATACTAAATTCATAAGCTATATTTGTTTGAAATATATATGGACATGTATTAGATTCAGACACATATAAGTTCAAATTTAAATCAACTTCAAGCCTTCAAGGGAGTTATACATGTAAATATTACAAGCATCAAATTCATTACCGATCATATTTCACAGTAACTGCTAGTTCCAATATGATAGTGCTAATTTAGAACATAACATATAGAATATATTATGCTTTATGTAGTTATATATTTGAAAAATATATGAGTAAACTTAAATGCTGTTAGGGAGTCACTAGAGTGCTAAAGTTATGGCCCATATGTAAATGCATATGGCTTGTAATTTACCCAAATTTGGGAAGTTGTAGTCAGTTGCATCCTTGACTATTGAATCATTGACAGAAAACCAAAGTTCAAGCAGTTTTAAAATTCAAGTCCACAGTGACGCCTTCATGTCATAAATAACATGCTCCAAAATTGCCCCTTTGGGAATCCAATTGGATATCTTTTATAGAGGTTTATACCATGGACTGTCATATCACCCGACACAATAGGAAAGAGGCGATACATACCAGTTCAAGAGCTAGCCTAGATGCGAACCAACCTGAAATGGAAGAAACATAACGTGTATTCCTCACATATCAACCGATACTGTTGAAATTTAACAATCAGATTAACACCACCCTCCAACAGTCAGATTGACCAACGGGTTCGCTTTAGTCTCATAAAAGCACCTGCATCCCCCTCTTCCACACACTCCAGCTCACTCTCATCCATGCTTTCTTTCTCATTCTCATTAAACTTGTTTAATCTCTAATTGACAATTAGTGAAAACAAACCTCTTGATTTGGATAAAAGAGAGACTTGAACCCAAAGTCAAGTGCAATTTGTCTCCTAATGAAATTTAGCTTCTCTCTATGTTTTATTTATCATGTCATGTTATTAGCATAAAGAATATTGGTAACTCAAGATTGATTACTGACTAATGATTAACTAAGACTCGATTATGAAGAATTAGCTTGGATTGAACATGGATTTACGTGATATACAAGCTTATTGGATAAAGTCTTATTAATGCATGTTTAAGTACCAAATTTAATTTACATACCAATAAATTGGATTAGCATAAAAATCCTTAACTATGGTTTTTTAAGACCCAAGGACCAACACGCCTGGTCATCTCAGCACCACAAACCATGATTTGTACTTTGTATAAGCTCTAAGGTGTCCAACTCTTGATGCTTTACTTGGTTAACAACCTCAAGAACTCGCTATCTAATCCAATGTTCTTCCTTTACTCGTTCAATTAGAAATATTATATGCCTAACTGGTAATAACTATTAAAAGATTTAGCTAGCTTGTATCAAAGAGTAGATTTGTCCAATTATATATATATATCATGGTACCAACTACCAAGAACCATAAGAGGAGGAGGAGGCGGTGGTGGGGAGGAAGAAAGGAAGAAGAAGAGAAGAGAAGCTTAAGAGGTGCAGCATAAGGACATTACTTAACAACGCAGGTTAAATGGTGTTCCTCACTTTTCAGTTCAGCCTAGCCTTATATATTATATATAGTACTTCAAGTATACAATGCATACATGATCACTTGTATGAAACAATGTGAAAGTATTTCTTAGTTGCTGGAGTCAAAAATACAGAGGTATGTGGTCCAAGATTCCGGGTCAAGACATACAGTGATACAGAAGTTGCTAGGGTAATTAATTCATACATGAAGATCCTGTTCCTCTAATGCTTTTACTTGGTGAAATAGTATTTGGGCCAAGCAGGTGCATAAGCATGGTGACTAGGCAAGCATGTGTATCTAACATATGATCAACATGGACAAAAAAGCAGGCAAAAAATACCAAGCTATGATAGGTCATGACAAAAGAAACAAGATGCAAGTACAATCAGTCTCTGGTCACCATTATAATAGTCTACATAAAAGAGCTTGGCCTGTGGATTTTTTAAAAAGGCACTGCTCATATAGTTCTATCTTTCAAGCTCACAAACTATTCACTGAGGGTTTGACTTTAGGCAGTCAAACTTTCCCTCAAGTGGGTGAATTAATGGATAATTGGTGGCCTCAAAAGAACTATCTGAAGAGAAGATGTAAGATGTGTTTTGGCCAAAATACATCATTTGTGCATCTTATTCTATTTCTACTCCTCTCCCTCGTTACTTATACTCCACTCATTGTCTTGAAATTTGTGTACTATTAACTTAATTGTTCATTTACTGCACATATGAAGGCCAACCTTGTAAGTGTGTTGTTGCTTGTTATAATATATTTGAGTTTTAATTAAATAGGCATTCATTGATTAGTTTAAAATTTTTAATACAACAAAATTCATATCCCTTCTTGAGTAACATAGATCCTAAGACTTTATGATCATGGCGTCATGTCACCTTCTGTCTATTACATAAATGTTGTTAAATGACTGCCCTGTTGGACTTTGCAATTAAATACGTTTTTCATGTCTAGGACATTTTTGAACCTAAATTCAATTAAAATGCTTAAAAAATTTATCCTTTTTCTGCTAAGAAACTAAGTGTTCAGATTTCTGAACCAACATGTACAAGTATATATAATGTACATAGGAAACCCTTTCTTGCGTGTAGAGTATATACAACTTTTGAAAATATATTCTTTAAAACCAACAGGGAAGAACTGGAATATTAAAATGAAGCTCACAATATAAGAAACCCTGATTATTGCTTCAGCAAACCTGTCCCATGCTCGTAATAACATTTCTGAGCCACCACCATAGTGCTCAGCTTTTTCACCAAGGTGCTTTACAATATTTACGATTAGGTGTGATATCTCACATGCAGGAGGAACTCTGAACTTGATTGTAACCTACAATATTTGGTGCAAACATCTTTTAGATTTTTGAGAGCAATGTCAAAAGCAGCAAAATTGTAATTCAAATTTACTTACAAAAATACATTCTATGAAATTGCAAAATTATGAAGGTGATCGACATGAAACAAACGGATAATCAACAGCCAGTATATAATAATAAACAACACAACAGAGATGGAGAAGACAAAAACAAGTTGCCAGAGATACAATAGCATCAAAAGAAGGTGGTGACCAACCATGATGATCATTAGCACAAGTGTGAGAGAAAAGAGAACAGAAACAACTATGTTATAGGTGAAGCGTAGAGTTTGTTTATCAAGTAAGATGGAACTCAAAGTGCACATTCAGATCAGCTACTTCAATCATGTCTAGAGTTTAGTTTTCCCTTTTTTATTGGCTTGGGGAGGGGGGGTATAGCAAGCAAGTGGGATCAGTTTTATGCTAGATAGCACTGTTTAGAGGTTCATCTCCTTTCTAAGTTCTTAAGATCAACTTATTATGCTCCAGTTGGCTGGCAGGCAGAGTTCTTATTGAGAAGTTTAAAGAACAATGTTGACCAACTGGGCCAGTTAGCTGATATCTAATCTAAAAACAAATTTTACTTAGCGGTTGAAAAATGCTTAAAGGCAGAGTTCTTATTGACAAGTTTAAAGAACAATGTCGACCAACTGGATCAGTTAGCTGATATCTAATCTAAAAACAAATTTTACTTAGCAGTTGAAAATTGCTTAAAAAGGATATAATAGGCCCATGACTTTCTCAAATGAGTGACCCATGAAAGGACATACATCATCATTCATATGAATGACACATTTCTTTCTTAAGTTGAAGGTGTAAGAGTTTATGTGTGACTTGTCTTTACAATTCGTGAAAAGAACATTATGGCTGAGTTTATGCCGTATGATGATTGGGTAAATGGTAGTATGTTTCTTATTTTTCTTTATGCAACAGCATGGAACTCTGTTGTTACTCTATCACACTTGTTCTATCTCCATTCTCTTCTATAACCACTTGACAAAAATGACCTGCTGTTTCTCTCTGCTGCAGTGAATTAGTTGATGATTATCTTAAGGACATGAGGCAAGCCCAACAAATATTTTTTTTTTCTTTGTAGCAAAATCATATTGAATTCAGTCAAACACATTGTTTTTTTTCAATTTAAACCCTTTTATTTTATTCTTAATAACCAATTGGTCTATAGCAAAGCTGCCTGAACTCAACTTGGCTATATATTGAATCAAAATTTACCGCACTGGTAACATTAGCCCATACATTTTTTTATATCAGTTATGCATTTATAATTCTAGACACAAAAGAGAGATTCCAGTCCTGGCTTCAGCCAAACAATTAAAGGTGTTTTATGACCCAGCATTGATAGGATGAATCTTATTTAAGCTTTATGATCCATTTAAAATTAGAATGACAATTTTTCTAATGACAAGAAGCTTTAATGCATGTTTTTGAGATTTTGCATGACAAAATTTAAAGTGAATTAAGTTCTTGAAGCTTATAGAAAATATGATAATGTAATTGAACCCAGAAAATTAAGATTAGGATAATTGGAGACAAAACAAATACATTTTACTAGAACAATAAAGCAACAAAAAAGGAAAAATTAATAATGTGCAATTTATTCAGTCCTTAGAGCCATTCTCAACAATCTACTTGTCCTTCTCTAGTTCCTATTTACTTAGCCCCATATAAGTATAAATTTAAATAGTAAAGTCAATCTTCAGTAGGTTACATATAAATTTAAATGGTGAAGTCAATTCAGTAGGTTCATAATAAATGACATCCAGCAAATACTGGTTCTTGATTATTGGCATGACAGGATAATACAATTCATCATTTCCAGCCAGTCTGTGCGATCAGAACTCCTTTTAAGTACAGATTTTCAGGAAAGAATCGCTCAGGTCACAGAAGCCAATAAAAGAAGCAACAACAACAATGCAAAAAAATCAAATTAAAAAATGAGAAGTCTCGTGGCTACAAACGCCAAAGCTAAGCATAAAAAGGGCAAACCCAGTGAACGAGAATGTACAGGGTCTGGGGGAGCGTCAGCTTTGCAGCAACTCCTCCAACCAAAGCAAAGGATAAAAGCAACAAATACGAACCTTGTTGCCCTTTGCAGAAACGGTAAAGGTCGGGTATGATCCACGCTGCATTCCTTTGGTTCGCAGCAACTCCTCCAACCGCTGCCTTACTTGACGAACGACTTTATCCGCCCCAACAGAACCGGACCACGAATCCTCCACGGCGTGGAGATTGTAATCCTCCTAACACCGAACCATGGCATCAAGAAACACGCTCGAAACCAAGAAACCGAGAAGAGGACCTCGCAAATGTCAAGAAAGACACACAGACCTCACTGGCGTCCGCGTAAGATATTTGCACCGCCCCGGCACCGAACGCGCCCATCAAGAACATGGCCGGCAGAAAAGAAGACTGATAGAGCGGCCGTTCCGATGTCGACTGGAATCGAATTCTTGAAAGGGTTCGGTGGTCGAACCGCGGCCCTGCGTTGTCAGATAAAAGCAAACAAAGACAAAATCAAGAAACGACCACAGGGAAGGTTGATGAACCCTAGGGAAAGGGAGTGAGCGAGAGGGAGAGGTGCGCACTCGAACGATCAACGGCGGCAGCATCGAAGAAGCGGGAGGAGGAGGATGAAGAGGAGGTGCCAGGCGGCTTCGCGAGCCGCGAAATCCTCGTCGCCGCTCTTGAGATCATGGCGGCCGCCGCTCTCACGCCCCCCCGCATGGTTTCAGAGGTGTCTTCGCCGCGCTGCTTCCAGTTGGAAAATGGCGTGACCGACTGACCCCCTCGACCAAGAAACGTATAAATAAATAGCAGACCGACACATTCGTCGCCGAAACGTTATAATGTTATAACGGACGTTCTAAACGCTACGCCGTATTTTGAGGGTTAATAAAGGAATTTTGAAGCGATAACAGTTATGAAATTTAATCTCTAATGATTTTATATTCATTAACGATTCAAATTAGCAAATTTGTGATGAAACGAACTAATCTTATCATTTGTTATAACGATTCAAATTAGCAATTTTTTTTTTTACTTTGCAGACATAATTAAAGAGTATCGAAACGATATTATGTATATTCTCATTTCGCGTGGATTCGGGATGATATGAGCTAACTAAAATCAAGCAATAACAATAATTATAGATATTCTCATAATTGACTTACCAGATGATTAAATATGAAAGCGGCATGATGACCTTTTGAATTTCTACCTCAAAATATGCAAGGCTTGGGCTTGATTTGTCATGTTATGCATGGATCTTGCATGTCATCATCATCATTAATTTATTTTAAAAGAATAAATGTAAATAGAGCAAATATTTTCTATATTTAGATAAATAATTTACAATCAATCAAGTAAATCGATTTTCAAGTGTAAGATAATTAGGATTTTATTTTTTTATAAATATTTTATGTATTTTTAAGTTTTAGTGAGGAGAGTGTAAAATGTGAAAAATACTAGAGACAATAATCTCTCAGGTTTTTAGAGAAGGTAAGAGAAAATTATAAATTATTAAAGATTTACGTGACAAGATATATAAGAGAATTACACTTTAAAATTAATTAAATTACTAATTCAGTTTAAATTTTATATTGAAAATATGAATATTGAAATATTGATTTGAATAATTGATCAATTTGTTTTGTCAGCCAATTTGAATTTAAACATGTGACTCGTATGATCATGATTTTTGAAACGGAAATCAAAATTTCTTAACTTGTTTCTCATGAAATCTCACATAAAGAATTTGATTTATCATCTCATATTAATCTTATAATAACTTTATGGTATATTATTGAAGTTTCAATCTCTATTATTTCTTTTGGTTTAGAAGGTCTTGTTTCTTCCCCAACGACTGCTACTGACCCAAAGAACACAGCAAAAGGCAAATAGACCAACTGATAGAGATTCCTTGCCGTACTCGACGTTGATCCACCGCAAGCTGCGAACGGTAAGCCCAGTCGACGCCACAGCCATATATAGCCTTCTTCAAGCTGCTGCTGTTCTGCGAGAGCGAGAGGAAGAGAGGGTCGACGAATGGAAAGCATGATCGAACAAGGAGCAGACAGAGCACTCTTTTGAGTTTAGCTGGGACACGGGTCAACAGATGGCTTCACAGAGATCGACAACTGTAGAAACTTCTAATCTTTGTTCGAGAGCCGTAGTTAACCTTCACCGATTGATGGAACATAAAACTAAGGTCATTCCTTCCTTCCAAAAGGGAGATGGATCTTCTGATACAGAAACCAACACGGAATCTGCTTCGTTTCAAAGGGGTTTTGAGGTGTCATCGGTCTTCACCTCTAGATTGCCTGACTTGTTGTCCTTTGCTTGTTCTGACCGATCTCCTTCTGCATTCGGAACATAGACCACGAAAGCCGTCGTTTTCTCTGTAAATGACTTGTCGACGAAGTTAATCTTTGACCACGGCATCCATCACAATAATTATTCTTCTTTTTCTTCCAGATTTTTTTTGCTCTGAGCCCTACCGATTTGTTGCATGTCATGAATGTGTTCATTGTATAAGCCCAAGCTGAGGCAATCTGTGTGTGTCAATGACGATAATGTATGAATATACAAGACAAACTAAACAATACAGTATCAATGACAATGAATCAGTGGCTAAGAAAACAAAAACAGAAAGCAGAAAACAAAAAACAGCTGACTAAAACACCAAGAAGGCAACTGCTCCAACGGCCAACGCGGATCCGAGTTCCCGCCGCCACGCGGACCGCGCCATCGAGCCCAAGCCGCCGCCGTTAATCTCGGGACTGCTGCTCCCCGTCGAGGACGGCGCCACGCCGGTGAAGTTCGGATTGCTCCCGTACAGATTCTGTATGCCCTCGACGTCGTCGCTGGCCAGGTCGACCTTCCTGGTGCGCGTCTTGATCGTGGGGTACATGATCGCCTCCGCCACCGAGGAGTGGCCGAGCCCCAGCAGGTGGCCGATCTCGTGCACCGCTACCGACTCCAGGTCCACGGCCACGTCCGAGGCCGCCTGCGTCACGTCCCCTTCGGCCACCCACGTCTCCGCCGCGTCCAGGTGGAACCGCCCGTCAGTGGGAGAGAACGCGTGCGCCAGCGTCCCCAGCACCCCGTCGAACGGCTCGCCGTCGCCGTGGGAGCCGTTGTAGAACCCGATGGTTATGTCGGCGTCCGACGGGGAGTCCGTCTCGGTGAACGTCAGCGTCGTGGCGGCGGACCACCGGCCGAAGGCGCGGGCGAAGACCGTCTTCAGCACCGACAGGTCGATGGAGACGGCGGAGGTGGCGGTGATGGCGTACTTGAGCTCGGTTTTGTCGCTGGGCCAGGTGGGGGTGCCGGGGAAGTAAGCGTAGAGGTTGCGGCCGCGAACAAAGGAGGAGTTCATGGTGGAGGTGCCGTTGATGATGTCGGGCATGCCGCACCGCGGCACGATGAGCTGTTCGACCGTGGCGTCGTCAAGCTCGCCGGTGACGTTGAGGCCGAAGTTCCGCTGGTACGTCTTGATCGCCGCCTCCAGGTTGTCGTCGAAGGAGTTGGTGAAGTTGGGGGCGGCCGGGAGGTAGCCGAATTGGTTGAGGTACTGCTTGAGGTCGTCGAGGCCGGGCCTGTGCTCCCCGAAACGGCAGCCGGAGAGGTTCCTGAAGGGGAGCCATGGGTTCTCAGTGGGCACCGGAGGGAAGTCAAAGGGAAAGGCAGACACCGAAGACGAGAAGAAGGCAGCCGCCGCCGCGACAAGGAAGAGGAGGGAGATGTGGGACTTGCCCATGGTTCTGTGACTTGGAAGGAGGGAGAGGGAATGGTCGAAGGGGGTAGCGATTGGTTCCTCTAATATATGTCAGCATTAGCGGGCCATGAAATTGTTAGGTGTTGAAAGGAAGAGATCATGTCAAAGATGGACCGCAGACTTGGCCAGGATCTTGTCGTCTCCATAGATCCTGTGCTCATTTGGATGCATGACATGGAAAACATGGGAAGACTATGTCAAGAAAATTGTATTATTCATTAATCATACATATATAATATATATATATATATATCACTGTTTCTTAGAAGATGCATGAGAAGTCTGACAATGGATGACAATCCTGCTGATGAAATCAACCCAGTAGCTATCTCTCTAGAGTTTTCAGATATGAAGCTCTCAACCTGCACACGTAAACTTCTAATTACATCATCAGATTACTTAATTAGCATTTTTCTTACCTGCTCTGCAATTTTAGCTGATGAAACAAGTCATTTCTTCTAAAAGAACAAGTCCTCGGCAACATTTTGCAGGGTTTGACCGTGGTTAATGTGTCCAAGTTTGAATGTTCTGGATGAAGGGTTCATCCTAAAAGCTTATAATCATGAAGCGTGTGGGACTCCTCTGGCTTTTCAAAGCCGCGATTAGCACATTGTTATTCTTTAATTCTGTCCAAAGCAGAAGTTGACTGTCTTTTTACCAGAAGCATGTGGCAAGAACTCGCGTCACTCCCATGGCATTGGACGTGTGGGCAAATGCCTATAAAGATTAGGAGGAGATATTGCTATATGTAAAGCTTCCTGTTTACATAATATTAAGTTCAATTTAGCAAGAGAGCATACGTCAATCTCCCTGCAAAGTTACTCCTGTGTGTGATGTTGAAATGGTTATTCTTGTGGCCACAGCTTGTCTTCTTCCTGATGTGATATGATCTGATACATTGGAGAGATACCTTCTTCCTAATCACTTTTTATTGGGAACCTAATTCCTAGCAGATCATTGAATGTGCTTATATACTGTCCATCTGTAATCAATGCAAGAACTCTATTTGAATAGCCCAAAAGCAGAGGAACCAAAATTGACTGCATCATTCCTGAATCTCCTGTTCAGTCTGAATCAATCTATCATATATAAATTAGCAACAGGGTAGTGTAGATCATCAAAAGGCAAAACAAACCCATGGTTGACTGGTTGGGCCTTGATGATGTAGGTAATGTGTGATGGATAGATCACACTGAGTTGATCACCTCCACCGAGTTCCTGGTCAACTTAGGATTCTTCAGCAGTTTGAGGTGAACATGGCAATCAAGCTTTTGCATACTGCCTTGAAAAAAGGGAGGGGCATAAAGGTTCCTTTTGGAATGAAACATCTCCTGTGTGTGCCAGATAACAAGTAATGCCCTCATCTTACAAGGTTGAGATCTCCGTGAATAGACTTCCAGTTCCAAGAATTATTCATTTCATGGGAGAAATGGGTTTTCCATGTCCCACTTCAACTGTAGGAAGTTTCCATTCTTATCTGTCTACTTGTTTGATTAGACCAGATAACCACCAAGGGAGAACATTAAGAGAAGATTGGATTGTTTGAGCTGATGTTGACTTGGTTGGCCACAAAAGAAAGAGAGAAAACGTGGCGAAATGGGCCGCACTCTTCTCAGGATACAATGGAACAGAAGTCAATTTAGCATATGGAGGCAGGCAGGTTTCTCAATCTTCTTGAAGGTTGAATGCCAGCCTATTATTCCTTAACTCTAAACAAGTTGACTCTTTCGACCTTCTCTCAGGAACTAAGAACAAGTATTCTAATGCATACAGTTCAATTTTTCTATATTTTATCTACTATATTATAACATAAACTTTTTTAGATCTTGTCTGCGAAAAGTGATGAGATAAAAGGCAATAAACAAGGAAGAACTTTTGTATATGAATAAATACTAACAGGTCAACACACAGCAAAATTAAACGAAAATCACAATCAAATAAAATACCAAAATTTACGTGAAAAACTCCTTCAACGTGAAGGGTAAAAATCACGAGGCAAATCAGATAAAATTCACTATAGAAATAATGAATATATAATTCTCAGAATCTCTTACCCAAAACCCAAGCAACAATTACATGAGAATAACTATGATACAAGGATCACGTCACTGTGCATAATATCCAAAAACTCCCCAAGTAATCACAGTAAAAATTTACTGTAGATCTGATCTAACCTGAGATGAGAAAACTGTTTGGACGAACGAGAACAGTCTCTATGTGTTCCTTATCTTCTTCCCTTTCTTTTTCTCTTATTTTTCTGCCCTTTTCTCCTCTCTTTGAATCTCCTTTGCTGCTGTAAAATTTCTGCCCTTTTGCTATTATTTTTTCTCTAATTTTCGTAGTACCATTAGTCCCATAATCTAATTAGAGTTTAGGTTAAAAAAGGGAGTGGGCTATGGGCTTAATTGGGCTGTCTGCCCAACAATCTCCCCTTTCAGCGTATAAGGGAGGCTGTCTCATGACTCCTCAGTGTAAATCCATGTCGATCAACTGTCGACACATCTCCTATCTCTCTTTCGCTAAGGTATTTGTCAACATATCTACTCCATTATCATCTGTATGAATTTTCTGAAGTTGCAACTGTTTCTCTTCAAGTACATTTCAAATCCAGTGGTATCTGACACCTATATGCTTTGACTTGAAATGAAAAGTTAGGTTTTTACACAAATGGATGGCACTCTGGCTGTCACAATATACCACATAGTTTTCCTATTTCAGCCTCAATTCTTGCAAGAATTCTTTCATCTATAATATTTCTTTGCAAACTTCTGTAGCAACAATATATTCTGTCTTTATGGTGGAGAGGGCAATACACCTTTGCAATCTTGATTGCCATGACACTGCTCCTCCTACAAAAGTAAGTACAAAACTTGATATGAATTTCCTCGTATCAATATCTCTAACCATATCTGCATCTGTGTAACCCATCAGCACAAGTGGTCCTCCTTTAAAGCTAAAACAAACCTTATAGCTTCCTCTAAGATATCTCAAGATCCACTTCATCGCTGTCCAGTGCTCTTTGTTTGGATTTATAAGAAATCTGCTAGTAACACCCACTGCATATATGATGTCCGGTCTCATACATACCACTGCATACATTAAACTTTCAACTGCTAAAGCATAAGGAACCTTTTGTATTTTCTCCTTCTCCTCATCACTTGACGAACTATGTTCTGAGCACAACTTGAATAAACTTGAAAGAGGAGAACCAACTGGTTTTGCATTGCTCATACTGAACCTTTCTAATACATTCTCGATATATTTCTCCTGTGACAATCAAATCTTCTTGTTTTTCCTGTTACGAGAAATCTGCATGTCTAGTATTTGCTTTGCTGGCCCCATATCCTTCATTACAAAAGACTCACTCAATTCCTTCTTCAACCTGTCAATTATACACATATCTTTCCCAAGGATAAACATATCATCAACATAAAGTAAGAGAATAATAAAATCCTCACCAAACCGTTTGATGTACACATAATGATCTGAAGCCATTCTTTTGTATCCATTTTCAATCATAAATGAATCAAACTTTCTATACCACTGTCTTGGAGCTTGCTTCAACCCATACAAACTTTTTCTTAACTTGCAGACAAAATTTTCTTTACCTTTGACTTTGAAACCTTCGGGTTGCTCCTCCAAATCACCATGAAAGAAAGCTGTCTTCACATTTAACTGCTTCACCTCTAAG
This sequence comes from Musa beccarii, assembly GCA_024322285.1. Taxonomy (NCBI): domain Eukaryota; kingdom Viridiplantae; phylum Streptophyta; class Magnoliopsida; order Zingiberales; family Musaceae; genus Musa; species Musa beccarii. The sequence goes on along the minus strand of CM044397.1, from coordinate 64,439,046 downwards.
TCCTGGCTAGCAGCAATACCTAGAGCAACACGAATAGAAGACGTTTTAATAATAGGAGAAAAAATCTCTTCAAAGTCAATACCTTTCTTTTGACCAAAGTCTTTCATAACCAATTTGGCTTTGTACTTTGGTTGAGAACAATATTCTTGAGTCTTCAACCTGAAAACCTACTTGTTCTTCAAGGCCTTCATTCCCTATGGTAGTTGCACCAAATCATATGTTTGATTCTTCTGTAGAGCATCCATCTCTTCCTACATAGCAACTAACCACTTCTTTTTCTACTCACTTTCAACTGCTTCCTGATAACTCTCTGGTTCACCTGCATTAGTAAGCATCACATACTCATTAGTAAGCTTCCAGTAACTTTCTGGAAGGCTGACATTGTTTAAAAGATCTTCTCAACTAAGGTTCTATGAGAAACTACTTCTCAACTTCTTCTTGCTCAACATGTCCTACAGGTAGATTAACATCTGGTTCTACACCACCTTCTTGCATATCTCCCATATCACCTTGATATACTGGAGGAATAACTAGGTCACAATTTGCTAATCCTTCTACATAAGTCTTGGCTAGTGCCTCCTTCTTCAAATCCTCAAGGGTTTGATCCTCAAAGAAAACCACATCTCTGTTTCTAAATATTTTCTGCTTTTCTGGATCCCAATGCTTGCAGCCAAATTGATCATGTGAGTGTAGCCAAGAAAAATATATCTTTTTGTCTTACCATCCAGCTTGGACCTCTCATTGTTTGGAACATGTGCAAATACAAACAAACACTCTTAAATGCATATAGGAAATATCTTTCCCTAACTATACATGCTCTGCAACATCAACATCTAGGGCTGTACAGGGAGATAAGTTGATCACATCAATTGCAGTTCTCAAAACCTCATCCCAAAATTTTTTGGGTAGCTTTGCATGTGAAAGCATACATCTGATCTTTTCCATGATGGTGTGGTTCATCCTCTCTGTAATTGTATTATGCTGAGGTGTACCAGGAACTGTCATCTCATGTTGGATGTCATGTGACCTGTAATAATCATTAAACAATCTTGTATACTCACCACCATTATCTGATCTTATGCATTTCAGTTGCCTTTCTGTCTCCTTTTCAACTATGGCATAAAACTCTTTGGAGATACCAATAACCTGATCCTTTGTCTTCAAAGCATAACCCCAAACTTTTCTAAAAAAATCATCTATAAAAGTAATAAAATAAAGTGCACCACTGATACCAAGAACATTAATAAAACCACTATGAGTTTTTGTCCTCAAAGGATCACATACATCTGTATAAACATAGTCCAAGGCATGTATTTTTCTAGACAAAACAGGGCTGGTAAAAGAAACTTTGTATTATTTACCAGCCAAACAATCAATACAAGGGTTCAGACATATACCTCTAAGGTCCTCTCTCTTGGAAAGAGCTTGCAGTCCCTTCTCGCTCATGTGTCCTAATCGCCTATGCCACAACTCTATGCTAAAGTCTTTCTCTATAGTATTTAGTTGCTCACCACAAGCTTTGGCCTGCAACCTGTACAAAGTATGACATTTCTTTCCACTAGCTATAATAAGATAACCCTTACTAAGTTTCCATTGTCCTTTATGAAACCTGCTATCATAATCTTCATCATCTAGTCTTCCAACTGAAATTAGATTCAATCTCAAGTCAACCACATGCCTCACATCCTTAAGCACCAATTTAATCCAAGGTTAGTCTTTATGTGAATGTCACCCATGCCAATGATGTCTGTCGTGCCATAGTTGCCCATTTTGACAACACCAAAATTTCCAGACCTGTAGGTAGTAAAGAACTCCCTCCGTGGTGTAGCGTGATAAGAAGCTCCTGTGTCAATTATCTACTCGAGATCCTAACACATATAAGAAAAAATATCATCAGAAGGGAACAAAATCAAATAATCACTACCCTCCACTGTAGTTGTGGTATTCTCTTTTAACTCTGTAGACTCCATTTCTTTTCCCTTTTTCTTGTTCTTCTTAGGTTACTTACATTGATTCTTATAATGTCTTTTCTCACCACAGTTATAGCAAACAATATCTTTCCTTGATCTTGACTTGCTTCTACCTATACGTGAACTACTTCTATCTTTAGACTTTGACCTTCCTCTATTCTTTGAGATAAGTGCCTGTGAATCAATCTGAGATGCAGTTGAGTTCTTTTTTCATAACTCATCATTCAACAAACTACTTGTTACTTGACTCATGGTGACAATATCATTTGGCACAGAATTATTGAGAGAAACTACTAGTGTCTCCCAACTTTCTGATAATGAACTGAGAAGTACAAATGCCTACAACTCATCATCAAGAGACATTTTCATAGATTATAACTGGTTAGTAATAATTTGCATTTCATTCAAATGCTCAGTAACCCTATTTATATTTCAGGTTCATAAGTTTTCTAATCAAAAAAGCTTTGTTATCAGTTGTTTTTCTTTTATAGAGATCTTTCAACTTTTTCCAAAGAGAATATATATAACTTTAGAAACATGGTGAAAGACACTATCATCGAGCCACTGTCAAATAAACCCAATCGTTTTTCGATCTAACCTCTTCCACTCATCATCTGTCATAGTTGTGGGTTTTTCATTATCCCCTTGCAAAGGTCCATACAAATCTTTGCAATACAAGATATCTTCCATTCTTAGTTTTCATATCATCCAATTATTTTCGTTCAAACTAATCATGCGAGAAACACTACCGACATCCATATTCAAACACAAAAATTAAATCACTAAAACCTTGCTCTGATACTAGTTGATGAGATAAAAGATAACAAACAAGGAAGAACTTTTGTATATGAACAAATACTAGCAGGCCGTAACACACAGTGGAATTAAACAGAAATCACAATCAAATAGAACACCAAGATTTACGTGAAAAACCCCTTCAACGTGAAAGGTAAAAATCACGAGGCAAACCAGAGAAAATCCACTATAGAAATAATGAATGTACAATTCTCAGAGTCTCTTGCCCAAAATCCAAGCAACAATCACAAGAGAATAACTATGATATAAGGATCACGTCATTATGCATAATATCCAAAACCCTCTCAAGCAATCACAGTAAAAATTCACTATAGATCTAATCTAACCTGAGATGAGAAAACTGTTTGGATGAATGAGAACAGTCTCTATGTGTTCCTTAACTTCTTCCCTTTCTTTTTCTTTTATTTTTCTGTCCTTTTCTCCTCTCTTTGAATCCCCTTTGCTGCTGCAAAATTTTTACCCTTTTGCTGTGATTTTTTTTAATTTTCGTAGTCACCATTAGCTCCCTAATCTAATTAAAGTTTAGATTAAAAAAGAGAGTGGGTTATGGGCTGATAAAACTCATATGAGCTAATAAAACTCATATCGGCTGAATTGGGTTGCCTGCCCAGCAAAAAGATGAGATCCTTTGTAACCGCCACCGGAGAATGGTAAGTGGCTTGGCATTGAGATCTGAATATGTAATGGATTCTGGTTAGAACTCGGAAGAAAACATCCTTAATATGTCACTATGGTGATTTGTGTTGTTGGTTCATATAGAAGAACAATCCATTTGCCAAAAATGGCTTCCAGTTGGGTAGAGTTGCTCTGGACCCAATCTGACTTGCAATCTGATCTATAAAATTAGAGTTCAGATTAGAAATTGGATCGAGTTGAGCCATGAACAGATTACTAGAATCCAGCCCAACACATCCAAGAGCCATGAACAGATTAGTTCAATGTTATTTGTTTGCTGTTAAACAAGCAAAACCCATTCTTTGCTGCCACTTAAATCAAGCATACACTGTAACTAAAACCATTAACAGTGCTGTGACACTGTATAGTTAGTGAAATATAGTTAATGTTCTTGTTTGGAGCAATTCAATGTAGTATCAAAGAAGGACATCTCAAGCCTTTGTTCAATAAACTACCTCTATCTTAACAATAAAGTAGATCTTTTGCATCTAATCTAAAAGTAGAGAGAATTGAGGATGATTAATGGTGAATGTTTTACAGATGGTAAATTGCTGTCTCAGGTTCTGTGGAACACCTGCATCCATGATCTGCATGAAGTGCTCCTATATCCTGATTGATCAAGAAATATTTACACCGAATGATCATAATGAAGAAAGACGCAGGGAAATCAGAACAGTGAATTGTTGAGAAGTAACAGGAAGCACTCCCAGCCAAAAATACCATCAAGATCCGGATGAGAACCAAAGGGAGACCGATTATTTTGTGGATCAAAGAGTGAAAACAAAAACTGCACAAAAGTCTGGCACAAAACTGTAATCGTAGGTCTTGAATGGAGACAACATATCAAATGCACCGAAAGGCATCAGCAATTATTGGGATGATAGAAGCAATGAGATCAACCTTTTCACAGTTTTGTTTCTATCAACTGATTGGTTCTTGAATCTGAACTTTGATGGAACTACCATTTGCAGTGATATGGGCCACACTCTTTACTGGAGCTGATCAGTTTCATGCTGCTTTGGATTTGTGTTGCTGTTTGGTGCCATTGGAAGTCCAACTCTACTCAAGTAAATAGCAGAGTTGCTATGTGACTAGTAGATTTTAATCTCTAGAGAGAGAGAGAGAGAGAGAGAGAGAGAGAGATGAAGAGTTGTTATATAAATCCTTCAACGAAATTAAGGAATTAGGTTGAAAATTTGTCAGAGGCCAATTATTGAATCCACCTTCTTAAGGTCAATATTGGATTCTTTCCTTTGTCCTTTGCTATTACGTAGTTTCTTAAGGAAAAGTGTCATGCTCATAGCCTTGATCCTTTCCTCACACTTTTCCAGCATTTCCAATGAAAGAGTGGCACTCAGATGCTTTCTATGGAAAAGCTAATCCTTAGATTGACCCAATCCAGAGCTGGAAGCGATGTCAATTGAGGCCAATCCATGGGAATCCTGCAACTTGTCTTGCACTGCTCTGGTGTCGCTGTAACAGGGTTGGGAAAGCAGGGCTTGAAGGACGTGCTTGGTTTCAACAGGGCGGCTGCTTTTGATCGAGTAGCTTTCATGAGTGTAGACTTTGTCATGCTTGAGGCCTTCATGTCAACACAGCTCCAATGTTGGGGTCCCTCCAAATTGGCCTCTTTGCTTGTACGTTTCCACAAGCAAGATGCTATCCGAGCTGGTTTTGATCTGCTCAACCAAAGTCTCCTGGTTGACTTTGGGACCTCTCAGGAATCAGAGTGCCCAAAGTTTCTGATACATGTGTACTCACAAAGCTTGGCGCTTCTTAAATGATGGTTGAAGTCACTAAGAAACAGAGAAGAAGATAGCCAGGAAACAACATCTACTTGCATCTGCACATCCATCTCTCCACTTTCACCTTCTGCTATTTCTAGTTTGGAATGCATGCTTGCCTCTTCAACCTTTCTGCACTAGATTTGTTAAATGGGGAGGGATTCATAGACCATTGTCTCAAAGGTCTAGAAAGTATCTAGCAGTATTGAGCAAGATATATCATCTGTGTTATCCAATGTATAAGCATTTTGGCCCCCCATAGCCTTTCTCAGATCCAATAACCTCCTCTAGATCATGAACAATTGTTGGAGAGTCCTTTTCCCTGGTGCAGGATGTGTTATCCTTGTTATCCAAATTCTAGACCATGGTGCATGTTATCCACAGAACTTTCTTTATCAGATGCAATGTGATCCGCTAGATCAGTCTCCAATGTTTCTAGTAGTTGCCACTGCATTCTATCCATTGCAAAGTGAGTCAACTTCAGATATCTGGAACAGCGGTAGATGGGAGGTAAGAATGGATTCATGGCATCATGATTTAATGCTTGAAACACAAGTCAATGGTGTTGGCAGCAGGGATCGGCAGTTCAGTCATGGTGTTTAGTCTCTTGGAAGTGTCAGTCTGAGAAGATGGATCTGCAGTTGCTACTTGGTTTATAGGGAAGATCCTGGTTGATAGGGATTGAAAGGAGTGGGTAGCAACAAAGCATTCTAAGATTGACATGTTGAAGAAGAAGATGTTAGGAAGAAGACAATGGAAGCATTCATTAATCCCAAGTTTAATGTGTTATCGTTCAGTGGTTGGTCAACAAGTCTGCGGCATGCCACACACTCGGGTCAGCAGAGTACAACGCCAAAGCTGACCTACCATTTCCAACTCTGGTTTGCTTCATGCACTAACTTTCTACAGTATATAGGGAAGAAGAAGAAGAGTTAAGAGGTTATATATACTGCAATCATCTCGCTGGGGTGCTCTCCTTCCATTGTCATCTCCGTTTCTCTCTCTTACAGATGAGCTTAGCACCCCATTGCGCCATTCCTTGTCATGTTGACGATGATGACTCCACTCATCTGCTACCTCAATCCATCTCCCTCTCCTCCCAACTAAGCCTCCCTTCTCTCCGCTCCCTTGACTCCTGCGCTGAAACCTTGCCTTACTCTCTTCACCGGTGCATCGCCACACTCAGAGCTCATTCCTCCTACGTCTCTGCCATCGCCGTTCATGGGGAGTCGGTTTACAGCGGCAGCCCCGACCAAGAGATCAGGCTTTGGCCTTGCGTCCACTTGGACTCAGCATCGTCATCGTCATCGTCATCATCCACTCCGAGAACGGATCATCTGACGAGCTTGACGGTCGCCGCTGCTAAAAGCCCGGTGAAGTCGCTTGTCGTTGCAGGGGACAACCTCTTCAGCTCTCACCAAGATGGGAAGATCTGTGTGTGGCAGATAAATCGAAGGGAGCGCCAGCACTGCAAGCTGAAAGCCGTCCTGCCCACCCAGAAGGACCGCTTCCTTAGCCTTTTGGTGCCCGAGAACTATGTGCAGGTCCGCAGACACAAGAAGTGCACCTGGGTGCACCACGTCGACGCCGTCTCCAGCCTCGCGGTCTCGCACGACGGAGCCCTCCTCTACTCCGTCTCCTGGGACCGTGCCCTCAAGGTCTGGCGCACCTCCGACTTCAAGTGCATGGAGTCGGTGGCTGGCGCCCACCAGGACGCCATCAACGCCGTGGCCGTGTCACGGGACGGGCACGTGTACACGGGCTCCGCCGACGCACGGATCAACGTGTGGCGGCGGGGGGGTAATGGAGGGACCAAGCACTCGCTGGTGCAGACGCTGGAGCGGCACAGGTCGGCGGTGAACGCCCTGGCGCTGAGCGCCGACGGGTCGGTGCTGTACTCGGGCGCGTGCGACCGGTCGGTCGTGGTGTGGGAAGGGGGCGGAGGGCGAATGGAGGCGGCGGGGGCGCTGAGGGGACACCGGAGGGCTATCCTGTGCTTGGCGGCGGTGGGGCGGGTGGTGTGCAGCGGGTCGGCGGACAGGACGGTGAGGGTGTGGAAGAGGGGGGTGTTACAGAAGGGATGCTACTGGTGCTTGGCCGTGTTGGAAGGGCATGGGGGTCCGATTAAGAGCTTGACAGCGGCGCCGGTGGTGGATGAAGGCAGCCGAACTGAGAGCTCTCGTGGCTTGGGGGGAAGCAGCAGCAGCTCCTCATGCGTGGTCTTAAGTGGGGATTTGGAGGGTGAGATAAAGGTGTGGAGGGTTTCGATTCCTCATCCTCCGCCTCGTCCTGTGGAGGGAATCTTCTGTTAATTAACGGCTTCTTCTTCTTCTTCTTCGTCGGGTGGGAGAACAGCTTTTTGCCTCCGCCCGACAAAGAAGAGGCAGCGTTTGGGTGCGGATCCCCTGTTCTTCTAAGACCGAAAACAGGATTTTCCACATACAAAATATCGGTAGGGCCCACAATTAAAGACTTGGCAGACCATCTGAGAGACAGCCAGAGGTGCCACGAAGGGCTCTCCTGTTTGGTACAGCCGGGAGAGCCTCACCCGCTTTTGCCCGCTGTAACCATACCGAGTGAGCCCTTTGATGTATAATCCAACGTGGCTAATAACATATAAAAAAAAAAACGCTGTCTGTACGCTAATGCTATTCGTAAATTAATATTTGTACACGTACAAATATATATACACATATGTATATATATGACTACAAGACCCCAATATTTTTATTATTTTAATTGAACACGGAGGAATGAGACGGGGATAGATTATTAATGAATTTTGACATACATAACAACATGAATACTTATATCTCAGGAAAGTGTGTTCCATGTGTTATTATGATCTTGATTTTAATTCTTTTTTTATTTATATTCTGTTTTTTCAAAATTAATTAGATGGTGAAGCATTTGTTAGGTTCCATGTGGTGTTTCGTTACTGGGCCAACAATCTACTTGTTTTGGGCTTTTAATCCGATAAATGGGCACATCCTATTTGATGCATAAGGTGGTACGCATCCTTATTTTAATATAGATAAACTTTTTCTTTGGATATTTTGATAAGAAAACAAACAATTCATATTTATATTCTCGTTTGAGTACTTCCAATAGCAAAATTAGAATGAATTTATTAAATCAAAATTTGCTTGTCTCTCAAAATTTATTATCAACTTAAGTATAACGGTATACTACCGACGTAGTATATCATTCATGACCAACCTGTGACATTCTCGAGAAAGGGTTGTGGTGGAATCCGAGTCACCGTCGATATCGATTTAGGTTTCTATGGTTCACGTACATTCATGTTTGGAAACTACAGCCATCATCTCCAAACTCATACCATGGTAACAGGTGTTGGTGTAAAGCATGAGATCTATACGTGTATGGATGTGTGGATACACATATACTGACAATGAAAAGGAAGACTGACAAGACCTAAAAAAGGGTTTATTTCCGAGGAAGAAAACAAAAGGAATCACACACCCGAACAAGTCGACACCCCTACAAATAAAGACAATTCGATGGAACAAAATAGATTGATAGCCTCGTTGAATTTACGTGTCTTTTTGTTGCCGCATGGCCCCCCTCCTCCGGTCATCATCAGCCTCAATCCGTAGGGAGGGCATCCTGTGCGGTAGCACATACCAAGGCTGCCTTCCTCTTTTCTTTTACAGCCTTCGGTGTATCATGTCCAAGGAAGAGCTCATCGGCTTCACAGGTTGGATCCGTGTGCATGGCTCGGTCTAGTTCTCGAACCATGCTATGGACCGATACGGATCATTGCTCCTTTAAGAGGGGGTTGTGTTTGTCACCGAGACTGCTCATAGTCACCACCGACGTGGGACTGTCTCACATACTTGCAGCAGTGGACTCCTGGTGTTGGAATCTGGAGGCTTGCGTTGTGGCTGGGAAGGAGAGAGGCTCTTGCAATGATGATGCTCGATGGCTGAAGATTCATCATACACACATGTAAAGAAAAAGGCGATGCATGCGTCGCCTTTCCCCTCCGTAGAAAGAACGAGTAAATTAATATCAAAGCTGGAGAGGAAACAGCGCTGGTTGGGTGGGTGCCTGCGAGCTTTTGCTTGTTTTGCTTTTGGTAGGTCAACTTATAGAAAGATGTATTCAGCTGCGTCGCCCGACTCACCTGTCGTTGTTAGCAGTGAATTCCAATTCTTTCTACCAAACAAAGCTGAAATGGTCATAGCGAAGCCGTAAGTGTTTTGAGTTATGCGGTGACTTAAACTTCATTTCAGGAGCTACTTGAGACAGTATCCATGAGTACTAAGAGCATGCATCATTTTCCAGCTTCGATACAAACGTCTGTACCTTTGGCACTGAGATTTTGGCCAATATGTGCTCCCAATAGTACACACATTTACTCTTTTCCTACTCCCAACGTCGAAGCAAGAGGACAGCGATGAGACTGCACAGTTACCGTTCTCCACTTCACCAAAGCGATAATGGTGTCCTGCCACATGGCCCCTTCTTTAGCTGCTTCCGCTCGGCACACAATTAGGGCGACCCACCTATGAACTGCCCTTGTCTTTGTGAACCTGTAATGCTACCTCTTGCCGTCGGAAAGGGCAGAGAAGGCAGTGTAACTTTGATGCAGCTTGTTGTTAACTGAAGTTGGCACGGAAACATATGTACCCTCTGTCATGGGGATTGGTCAGAAGCAGCATGGCAGTAACTCAGTAGGTAACATCAGCATCCCTTTTGAAGAGGGAGGGAGGAGAGGGTTCTTATGGGCTTTATGATCGTTCTCCCATGTGATCATGGGAAGCATGCGCGGTACTAGCACCATCACGAGCTGCTTGGCGTCTACCCCTCTTCCTCTCCCTTCCTCTCGCCACCAATCATGGCCTTCCCACCACTATCATCGGTACCCCTCTCTTCTTCTCACTTGGCCACTCGTCACTACCCCCCTACCAGCACAGAACAAGCGGTGGGAGGAGGAAGCGAAGCTTAGTGAAACAGCAGCAGCAGCAGCAGCAGCAGGAGGAGAAGAGAGGATACCGTGGCTACGACATGGGAGCTGATCATGCAGAGCACTTGCCCTTTCCAGTGAAAGGAGATCATCCGTTCCTTCTCTTCTGGACTTCCTTTGGGGGAATCAAGCGTCTTGGTCCGATCTCTTCATTTGTAGCTCATCCTGTGGTCATGTTGTGTTTCCTTTCCACTTTGCTTGAACCCTAGCCATGGTGTGACAAGGAGTTTGTGTTTGGGATTGTGTGGTTTGTTTGTCTGTATGAGCAAATCTTGGATCTTTTCCTATATCACAGTCTCTAATCATGTTTGTTTCAGGAAGATGGTTTCCTTTCACGGATAGATAGATATGTGTGTCTATCACATCCTTCTGAAGGAGGAGAAAGATGTATCCTACTGCTTTTGTTTGCTCCATTTTCTTACCGCTCATGATGATGATATGATCTTCTTCTTTTTGCCTCAGAAGATCTGCTTCTGTTCCAGATTCAGATTACAAACATAACCTTTATTTAGTTGCTATCAGTAGATATGCAAAGATCACTGTGGAAGGATGATTTCTGGCAACAAAAATTCATTATATTCTATGTTTAGAGACTCAGAGATTAATTAGAATCAGGCTCACCAATTCCCAGGAAGTGTAAATACTGGTTAATATGGATTTGTTTTCTCTTCCTTTTTCTATGGGTTACTACTGCACTAGTGTAGTTAGTTTTTGGCTGTATGCAAGTATTTAATTCTATGCATGAAATGGTGAAAGATCTGCCATGGGCATGATTACAAGAACTATTTTTTGTTGTGCATTAACATATATTTATTTAATTTTCTCCCAGTTAGATGCAAGAGAAATCTAAGATATTTGGCCATGTCTATCCTTTCAAAGTGTTCCTCTCCTATCTTTTTCCAGCTAAAAATTACCTTGAAATCTATCTTATGCAATGTTATACATTGTTTTTTGAAAGTACATGCAGCACAAAAAAAATTTCTACTATGATGTGTTAAGCAAAAAAAAAAAAAAAGTCTGCTGAATTTTCTTTAATGGTTCAAATGCTAGATTTCTCATCAAATTAATGGCCCCACCCCAAGGATGGTGGTTGCTTCATTACTTATCCTTTGTTGATAAGCTGAGTTCATCATCATCATCATCATCATCATCATCATCATTATTATTAACATATAAAAGTCTGATGCCTAGTTGCAAATTTTGGGAGCTCGGAACATTGTTGGGATATGTGATGTAAATATTTCTCCAAAGATAATTTTCCCCTTTTTTCTCTTTGCTAAAGAATTCTTTTACATGCACCCACCTAAGAAATAGAATGAGTGTTCCAAGTAACAAAAACACATTTGGTTCAACAAAGGTATAGAAGGATGAGACACCTGATAAGCTTATTGGCATTGTAAGATGAAATTGACTTAGCTTCATTCTGTGGATGAATGTTAGATGCACAACATAACTTCAGAAAATATAATCTATCTATCCACTTGTTAATCAGTTTATCTATACATCCATTCATCCATCTATAAGATGGGTAGATAGATGCTTTGTGTGTGTGGAGAGATGGGGTCTGAATTAGTGGCCTTTTTTCTACATGGTGGAGATTTGAGTTGGATATTATAATTCAGATAGCAAGGAAATATTTGTTTGCTCTACAATGGTTGTTATTAACATCATAATATCATGGTTTAGTAGATTAATGTGTGCTTGCCACCCTACATGTAAATGGTTCATCTATATATTGGCTTGATTTATAGCTTCCATGATATTTGAATATATTGGCCACCCTAAATGTACTTGGCCATGCAATAATTTTTAATGGCACTTTAAATTATGACTTAGCTAGTTCAACACATCTCACATCTTTGTCTCAACATCAAGTAGTTGGAAGATGATCAATGGAAAGACAAGATGCATCCATTGCATAATTGATCTTCCAATAATATAATGCATCACATGTCACACAGAAGCCACTTCTTGGACCACCTAATAAGCCTAAACTAATAATTGACTCATAATTGTGTCGACTATGTCTCAAATTTCAAAGTTAAGTTCTTATACATATTTTGATTTTAGCTTAACTTTTCTCAAGAACACAAATATATTTATCGAACAAAAGTTAATAGACTAATTACAAATTATCCTCTATAATTAATTATTTTTAATGTTTTGATCCCTAGACTTTTAAAAGTTATATTAGGATTCCTACACTTACTAAAGAAAAATATTTAATCTCGTTCCTTTTCATATCATCGATTTTACTAATAAAAATATCGCATGTGCTACATCGTAAATCAAAGCATGGTAGAGTTAGCACATGCTGAATGGTAAACCCTATGATATTTCTATTAGTAGAGTCTCCATAGTGTAAGAAAAAATAAGATTAAAATTTTTATTTTTATAAATTTAATGATCCTAATATAATTTTTAAAAATATAAAAATTAAAATATTAAAGGTAACTAATTACAATGGCTAATATATAATTAGTCCGAAGTTAATAGTAGACTTGACTCATTAGGAGGAGCTATTTAATCAAGAAATATTATTTCTCTCTTAAAGAATAAAGTTTCTATCACAAACACACTTATAAAATCCACATAATCATGAAGAAAAATGTTCAATTGAGAAGAACAATTAATCCATTAACCATTCTAATCATAAGATGTCCTCATCACATAAAATGTAACAAGTAATAATAATAATAATAATAACAATAATAATAACAATAATAATAATAATAATAATAATAATAATAATGTCAACCAAATTTGTGGTTAATAAATAATAAAATACTGATTTTAGCCGTTTTCATGTAACGGGTCGGGTCGAAACCGTTACGATATTCGTTATTTGGACAATGTCGTCGCGGTTGTCTCCCGAAAGGCCCGAAGGCGGAAACCCGTCCAGAATAAGGCGAGCGCTCTCGATTCGGCCGCCGCGAGGATCCGAGCTAGTAGAAGCGATGGCGATGAGCCCCCGGACCGCCGGCCTCCACGGTGTCACGCCGCTCCCTCGCTTAGGGCTTCCCTGGTTGCCGTCCTACGGCTCCCGTCGCGTGAATGTCCGCGCGAAAGGTTAGGATCCTCGATCCCGTCTTCGTGTGATTGTTCCTTAGATTTCCTAACCAACTGGCTGTCGATGAGGGTGTCGGTAAGCCGATTTGGGATTATCATGCGGTTGGGTAGCGTAATCGATTGATCGATAGGACTTCGCAGATTCTGATGTGCGACTGCTGAACGAAGTGATCAGGAGAGAAAATACGTAATTCTTGATTAAAGATTCCTTTTCAGTTGATGAATTAGTGATTCTTGATGATATTTCCCTCTCCCAAATCGGACAACGACGGGCGATCGGATGTTGTGCTATTTCCAAATCTGAGACTGCCTGTGCTTTGACAGTATATGATTGTCTTGTTAGGTTTGGTTACAGAAGTTATGCGTATAGGGGGGGTGGGGGGGGCCGGGGGCTGGTTGTGGGAAGATAATTCCACAAGAAAGAGAATGCTAGAAGGAAACCATCTCACCTTTTGTCTTCATCTTACTTTGACCTTGTTTGCGCATCTATTGAACAGTTACTTAGGTTGAAGGAAGAAACATGTTAGTAGCTCGATGAATAGGGAGTCCACGCCCTTCTTTTATTTCTATTTGTTGGGAGAGTTTTCAGTTGGGTGTTTTGGATCATACAGGGCTACTATTTCTACCAAAAGAACTCTTATGTGATAGTCAATCGTCACTTTCTCATAGTTTTGTCCCAGATTTTATGCATTGCCGTTCTGCAGTATGCACAAATGACAAACGGAAAAAAGGGTTCATTCATAACAGGTCTATTTTATTTTATGTAAAAAGAAAAGGGCCCCCTCTCCAAGCTCATTGAAAAGGCTCAGAGATTTGTGTAAATCTTTTACTGTAAAAAATGTTATAGCTTGTAAAAGCATTTACCATGCAATAGGCAGGATATTTTGGACATTATAATGCGTTAATTTTAGTTATGAACTCTTGAATATTATAATATGTCCCTTGCTGAAAGAAATGTGTTAGTCTTCTAACATTTGCATTTATGCAGTAGAACCCTCTGAAAAGTCTGTTGAAATTATGAGAAAATTCTCAGAGCAATATGCCCGTAAGTCTGAGACTTACTTCTGCATGGATAAAGGAGTCACCTCTGTTGTTATCAAGGTAGTTTTAAAGAATTAATAATGTGTCACTTGTATTTTGTGACTGCTACTTATTTACTGTATTATTTCTATGGATTTGAATGATACTTAAGCAACTATCATGCATAACTTTTATTTGATTAAGATCTTGCAATTATAACAAAGCTATGCTTTTCCTGGACAAAAGCTACTATTATTTGGTAGATTGCCAAATATCTGTCAGCTAACTTAACATATTGATTATAACTGCCTAATACGAAATTGGTCAAATTGCAACTTTGTGTCATCAACAGTGGATATGGGGAATCTATGGATGTTCTTTGTCTTTTTTGTGGGCTACTTTTCTGCATCACATTTACTTGATCAAGGACTTAGAGCTGTTATAAAGTTATCTCTATCCTGGAATTCCTAGAATGTTTAGTAACAATGTTGTAAACTGCCACAGGGTCTTGCTGATCATAAAGATATGCTGGGAGCACCATTGTGTCCATGTAGGTAAATAATCTCATGAAATCTTCTATTCTTTTTGATGAGAAATATGTTTGCAATAGATCTTTAACACCCCAACATGATAATTCTGTATCAGGCATTATGATGACAAAGCAGCTGAAGTAGCACAGGGATTTTGGAATTGCCCATGTGTACCTATGCGAGAGAGGTGAAGTATTATTCTTTCAAGAAGAAAAAAAGATTGTAAATCTTGATATGCTTAAATATGAATTTTTTCCCTGAATTATATATATTTTTATGTAAGGTTTAAAATCTCGCCAGTGCTAGTATTGGCTGGTGACCGAATTTGTATGGTACCGGTTTGCCTGCTGTTGGACCAGAGAAAAAGAGAGAGAAGGAAGACAGTGGCAGAAATGATTACTGACATTGCATGAGAGAAAGAAAGAGAATGCAAGAGAGAATGAAAGAAAAACACAATAAAAGACAGCTATCATGCTGGCAAAATAAATGAAGTGTCTGGGTGGTAGGCTTACTGTCTGATACACCCAGTTTCAGCTGTAAAATTTGGGCGATACACCCGATATGGTGAACTTTCCTGTATGAACTGGTATCGGGCAAACCCATGGTCCACATACTGTTTTTTGATCACCGATAAATATCCACCTGTACCATTCAATATAAATAGGTACCGAGCAAACCTGTAGTCCATGTATGATTCATGATCTAATCGGTAAATACCAGATTGTATCGACTGGTGTGTCCGGTTTTTAATACCTGTGGTATACAAAGAGACCTACATACGTATATGTAGTTGTGCACTGAATATCCCAGATAAATTGCATTTTTTATTTTTATTAATGTCATTGCTACTTGTCATTATTTTCTGAAGAAGCTGAGTAACTTCTTACTGGTTATGTTTCATTCTTTATGGGGATCAACGTAAAGTAATATTTTTTCGTCAGATTCAAATGTTCTGAATACATTCGGTTTCATGATTTGATTTCTTTGTTGTGCAGGAGACGTACTTTCATGAATGAACTTTTAGAATGCTTAGAAATTCAGTAACAGTTCTTAACCGTACCTTAGAGCATTTTGCTACACAAGAGATGCTTAGTTTTGCATGGCTTGAGTATTGACTAATTTCAGTGGTGTCACATGTTGTTTCCTTACACCCTTTAGCAGTTTATTTAATTGATTCAATGTTTCCCTGGTCTACGAGATTAATGTGTCATACTATTTCTTTTTATATCTTATAATCATTTGATTGTAGGTGTTTTCGGATTATGTATTATATGCTGAAAAATGGATGATATTAAATTTATCCAAGTAGATAATTTTCTGATGTATGGATGCTATGGTGTATTATTTTTTACATGCAACATCTTGGCAGGAAGGAGTGCCACTGCATGCTTTTTCTCAACCCTGACAATGATTTTGCTGGAAAGGAGCAGGTCGGTGACCAATCAAATTGTTAATCTGTCTTTTTTCTAAACTATGGTTCTAACAATCTGCTTCTAAGAATATCATATCCAAGACTCTTATGATTATTGAGGTGTATTTTTACTATGAGCATATTAACTCATTGGTTGAGTACATTGATCATCTTTTTGACATACCAACATTCTAGAACATATCATAGACTTGCTTGGAACTAGATCCAAGTTATGCTATTATTTCATATTGAATTCTATTATCTTTTCAAAGGATCTTCTGCTGCTAGTACTAGGTTTGCTATTGGGGCCCAAAAATCCACAACTTGGGTGTAGATCTTTATTTTTTCTCCCATTAACCTTATCAGTCACTCATCAAAAGTACTATGCTTAATGATATGGATAAATCTGATACCCAACTCAAATACTACCCAGAAATCAAGCATGGATCTTAATTTTGGATTAAGAATCTTATCTGATACAGATTTATACCCTAGGTACATCCAAGATGATAACATCCCTACCAGTTCTATATAAATTTATGGCAGTGGAGTAAAAATTATGGTAATTCAAGTTTCATCTTAACCTGGAAACGGAAGTTACAAAATTGAACTAAAAAATTGGAAGTTGATGAAGTAATATAAAGCTGGTGAAATATTACCCATTCTGAAATGTGCTTGCTCATATGAAATGTGAGAAACATTAATCGTGAATCAAACGGGTCAAGCTCAAGACAAGTAGTGGGGAAAAATATGATGGATATTGGACTATTTGGTAGTAGGATGCTGAATTCTAAAAGGATGTGCGGTTCCCACAGATATGATTCTTACATTATGTAGTATGGTTTGCTATGCATTCAGAGCTACCAAGTACTTTTGTAGGATGGGTTAGGCAAAAGCCAATTTATCTCATAAGCATCTTTTTCTTGCTTTATGCAGTTTGTTTGTTGAACATTTTGAGTAAGAAACTTCTGATAAAAGTTCATAATCCATATATGTTTGCAATTTGTTTCCTTGAACATTTCTTTGCAACATTTTTAATTGTTACAGTAGTTTCTGAGTAAGGTCATAATTGGCAAATTGGGATACCAACATGTTGAAGGTGCCAATCAATATATCTGCCTTGGGTGTGGTAGGAATTTGGATGTTTGAATAGCATGACAGTGTCCTTACCGAATCATTTTCAGCTCGAGTCTTCAAATTTTACTGAGCACACTTATAAAAATTTTCTCTGATACATGTGCATTTGTTAGCATACATGCTTCATAATTGTAAGAAATTCCTACGACTTTACCACCATTCATTCTACTCACATTGTGTTTCTTGTCTTGCAGTCCATCACCTTGGAAGAGATCAAAGAAGCAATATCACAAATCTAACCACCAGTAATCAGTTTTGTATTGTTTGTACCTGGTTGTTATATTTTTAGTCCTTGTATTTCAATCGTATACTAAGTTCTTGCCGTGTTTCAATTGTAGCAGTATAGGCCTACAAAATGTTCTCAAGGATCTGTTGTTTGGATTTGATTAGGGTTGAAGCTTAGGCTTGATACCGTGTCCTTCGTGGTGAACCACAGAATCCCTCTTGTATCATACGAAATCTTTCAGGCCAATCACCTGTGGCTCTGGGGATAAGAAATATTTTTTGTATTTTAGACTGCCCACCTTTTTATCGAATATTTTGTCGGTTGATGGAATACTTCAATGCATATGGGGAAAAAAGAAGACTTTTACTTTCTTATTACATGATTAATATGGGCAATCTCCTTTATTTGATGCACTGTGTCCTGCAACATATCTATATATATATGTATATATAAAATTTCCTGTATATGAATTTTTTAAACTGATTTTACTGCTCCCGTTTTAATACTAAAAAACATGTTTTAACAGCAGCAGTTGAACTTCCTGATCTCTGCCTACGCTATGGTTTATAAGAGGTCGTTAATGGTCTCGTATTTTATGGCACCGCGGATTTATGTTAATTAGTGGGAAATTAGCCAACGCTGATTTGGTACTAGTATTTTTCATTAAAATGTTTCGTTAAAAAAAATGGAATTTTCTCTTTCAATTTTCTCGTGCTGTTAATCATTAATTATTAGTATAACTAGGTCATTAGTTGTCTCGTTTTTGATATATAACAGTTTTTGTATGTAACATTTTTTACCTTGTTCTGGGCGAATAGGAATTTTAATCAGGAAGAATAAGAGAAAGAAAAAGAGGTCTTGGTTGATAAATGGCCTCAAACACTTGGATTATAAAAAAGATAATGAAAATAGCTGTAATAACAATAGTAGCTATATTTCTTATTTTCTTGAACCGCATCGTCCTTTCATTCTCCGGGCCGGGCTTTCTTCTGTTGGTCCTCCGCTCTGTGTCCCTCCGCCCATCTCTCGATTGGTTGTTCCGGTTCTGACTGGGAAGCTTCGAGGTAAACAAGCAATTCTTTTCTGTTCTTTTACTCATCGTCCTTGTTTCTTGTGTCTTCTGTAACCCTCGTCGATCTCTAGGGTTCCCGAGCGAGAGCAAGATCCTGATCCTTTTACGTTATTGGTTTATTAGGGTTCCGGATCTGTTCTGTTGGTGCCGCTTGATTCGCTTGACGAGAGAGAGAGAGAGAGAGAGAGAGAGAGAGAGAGAGAGAGAGAGAGAGAGAGAGAGAGAGAGAGAGAGAGAGAGAGAGAGAGAGAGAAGGAATTACAAATAAAGGAGAAAAGGAAGGGAGGGAGAGTAAGAGCGAACAGATGTCTGCTCGGCCCCAGTTCACGATCACCCTGGGCCGAAGCGGTCAGGTAGAACTTCCTAGCTCCTCCCATTTTTTTCCTGAAATTACATCGTCACATTCGCGCATCTGTTATTTATCGTCAAATAATATCCGTTATATGAATACACGGTTCCTCCTGCACTATGGGTGCTTGATTTGAGCCTTCTGCTTTTAGGGTTGGAAATGGTGTTTCTTGTGGACATTGGCTTCTCTTGCTAGTACGGTGGATATTCAAGCTTAAGAGAATTTTATATGCTTGCCCTTTGATTTCTGCCTGAAAGATATTTTTTTTTGGTAATTATTTGTGTTTGATTCAATTTTGCAAATGTTCAGAGAGAGTTTCAGATTTGTTTTTCAGTTGTTAAATAAGATTCTGCCTCGGTTCAAATCTAATTGGTTGTTTTCAGTACGTAGAAGAATTTGTTAACCTTTTCTTCAAGAGAGTTGTGGCGTGCTTATATTTTTGTATGATTCTGTTGCATGTTGTGCTTGGTTGGTTGACATGTGTATGTACCACTTGACAGATTTACAAAACGCAAATTCATAGATACCTCGACCTCTTTCCTTTCTGATGTTTGCAGGTTGTTAAGAGAGCAAGACCTATATCTGATGGCAGTCATTGTAATGATGACATGCCCTCCTTAGCATCCAAGCTATCAGTGAGAGAAAGGTTGGAGAACAACATGGCCAATAGCAGTTGTTATGGGAGCCAGTATGCAAACAAACGGTGTGCTTTTTTCTTTCTATCGTAATGTAGTGATAAAATTTACTCTGTTGTCAATTAGCTTATGTGGCAAAAAAGAAATATGTAGAACCATTTTTTAGATATATGCCCTTTCAGGATGATCTTCATACTGAATCCATTCTTGTCCACATGTTCTTTGTTGCTAGAGAAATTTTGAGTCTGCTTACTGCAGCTTAGCTGGCTGTACTCTTGCTGTGCTATCTATGAGCATCAAGGTTTAAACATTATTTTGCTATTAGCTTTGTCCAACTTTTAAAGGTTTCTTTAATAAGTGTGCTCTTGTTCCTTGTATACCAAAATGACTTTTGACCGTACACCATTTTTTGTTGCTAGAGAAATTAAATAGATGTAGATAGTTGCCAATTGTTTTACTGAACTTACTGGCTATACTCTTGTACTTGTGCTGTCTATTAGCACCATGTCGTAACAATATATTGAAGCTAGCTTCATCCAACTTTACACCCTCTTCATGTGTTTGCCTATCATGATTTTTGTCTTAGACCAATTTGGCCATATGCATGTAAATCATCTCCACTTTTGCAGAAAGCTACATTGAAAGGGGATCCTAATTCCTAATCCACTGTTCTTAATATTTTTATTCATTAACACTAGTCATAACAGTTCTCTTTGCTGGCATTAGCAATGGAAACAATATTGTTTCCATGACATGCTGGATGTTTTAGCTTTCCTGCCCTTGATTTCACGTAAAGGGTGTTATCTATATATATATATATATATATATATATATATATATATATATATATATATATATATATATATATATATATATATATATATATATAATCTGATGTTGTTTTTAGTGTTTGACTTCAGGATTCGATTGTAAGACTTTACTTGTGGATATTGGTTTTTCGTATTTAGAATTTTGGAACAATGTATGGTCAATTTTAAAGGAGCTACATAATAAGAACAACATTTACTTTAATTGAGCAGTTTTAAGTTTCTGAAGATTGCACTTTAGCACTTAATATATATTTTGCCACGGAATTGGCCTTTTGCGGCTCTGAGTTAAACCACATGCTTGACGAAGCAATGTGTTGGGTGACAACCCTGAGAACACGAGAGAATAATTTTCTGGCCTGTTATCCTGATTTGTTGTTTTTTATTTTCTTTTTATTAGTTAACCAAATTCTTTATTATGTTTCATGATACTGGTAATTTGTTACTATGTTGCAGTCAGAGAACAGAAGATCATGATTCAAGATTCATGGATAAAAATCTGAGGGACAAGCATATCAAATCTAGTATCCATTTGAAAATATACAGAATTAATTGTTTCCACTTGAACTTTCTTTCCTCTGCTTTGTTGGTGCCTTAATGCATAAAGATCATCAGGTTCGTAGAGATGATCTGAGATGGAAACTTATTAATAAAAGCTTATCTCGAAGAAGATATCCTGTTGCTGAAGGACAATCTGATGTTGACCTACGTGAAAAACTTTCTCGGAATACCCGTGCTTCTCACGTATCTGATGCTCGGCAACATACAACAGAATCAAGAACCTCTGGCTTTGGAAGGAGAATACCTTCTACAAGAAGTGCAGATGATTTACTTGAATTGGATTCACATAGGAAGTCATATTCTTGGACTTTGGATCAGCAGAGGCGTAGTCCTCCGGATAGGCTTATTAGCGCTCCAAGGCGTATTTCTCCTTCAAGAAGATATGAGGAACTGAAGCACACATCTGTGATAAGATCTGTTGATGCTTCCAGAACTAGTTTTCTAACAAACAGTGGAGTAGGTGATTCTTCTAGATCTTTTGCTTTTATGACTAAAAACACTTCTGCCGTTGCAGTCAAGCCAGTTGTCCGAGCTCCTGCACCAGGGGATATTGGGCAAAGAATTGTACTTAAGGTATATCTAACTCTTCCAAATTGTTTCTCGTTGTTGTGAATCTGTCTTTTAACTTGAGCATTTGCAGATGAAGAATCGTAGATATCTGATCCAATGGACTGCTTTATGATACTTGTAAAACTCAGTAGCTTTTTACTGATTAGTAGTTGTGTGGGGAATGCCTATCCTTCTTTATTGTACACACTATATTATTCTAAATGGCTTTTTTGACACCATTTCATTGCTAGTGAAGGTGAACAGGCATGAAATCCAAAATTTCTTTTCTAAAGTGAACCATCTGTTGATTATGGTCAGTTAAAAATAAGGATCTTAGCAACTATGATGCTCACAAACTTTCATAATTAAGTTTCACTAGATTTAACTCATATGCTGGAAACATGTAACTTCAGACTGTGAGGCATTTTTCACTTTTGTCACATGCCTAACACTGTAAAGTTATGGTGTCTGGAATTCTTAAATTGTTATACAATTAAATAGTAATTTGTTTTTCGTAGTGCTATTTGTCTTGGAAGCAAAGAGTTACATGTGTAATATATATGACCTCTTTTTGAAGCATAGTTTAGTGTTTTTATTTTTTTGGAAGAGTGTGATATTCTAAATTGATGGTTTTGATACCTTAAATATTCCTATGTTGAATGGATTTGTTCTTTCAATCATTCTGTCTGATCTGGATAAAATTTACAATGCCGATACGGAATTAATACCTAGACTTATAAACAGGTTTGGTAGCAAAGCTATGGCCCAGCATGGACCCTACATGACCCATGTGGCTGGAGTTTAATCATTTCAGCCCATTTACTTGCACTAATGTCTTTACCACTGTTTCTTAGAGAGGCTTAATATATTTCCACCATTAAGCAATTCAACTTTCTACTGTTAAATGTTAATTCTACATTAATAATAAAGATTAAAAGAAATATATTAGAAATAAGATTTCTTTTTTTATATTTGTTGTATGTACTTTGGTAGTTGGATATATGCAAGAGTTGCCATTCTCAAGTCTATGCATGGTAGAGGGGTGAGGAACTTGCTCAAACAGTCTTTACATGGCTGTGGACAAGATGGATAGATTGGGAGAAAATTCTCTTTTTTAGAATTGGTATTTGAAGCAATAGGTAAGATTGCATATATTGCCCCTCTCCTCTGACCCCACATTTTGCGGGAGACTCGTGCACTGGATTTGTCCTTTTTTTATTCAAATAATAAATAGCAAAGGGGTAAGGTTTGTTGTAGATGTTGCCATGGATCCAAATGATGTCTTTTTTTCTGTTTTGGTGAAGGGTAAGTGGTGGAGAAAGGTTTTGATTTCAGGACGTTGTGGTAATCTCACAAAATCTTTACCAAAATGATACAGTTGATAAGAGGGATGCCAATTCATGGTAATCATGCTATTAATTAGTCTCCTTTGTCAAAATTTGTCTGATCAACATGATGTGCTCTTCAACACCGATTGTTGGAATTCATGCAATTTGGATGGCTTGGTTTTGAGAAAGATAATTTAGTTTGCCAAAACATTTTTTTAGGTTTGGTTTTAAAGAGAATAATTTCCAAAATGATCTAAAAGGAAATTAATAGGCTTGTTGGTGCGAGCTTGTGATTGTGGGTTTATGAATACAGCCTACATGGTTGAGACCAACATTTTTATAGGATTGTGGGCATTACCATGATTTGATGGTACAAGGCCTTATGGCCTGAAACCCACTCAATTAACTAGAGGTTTGGTAAGCTTCGATCCTGTCCCAACCTAACCGATTAGTCATCTTGAACGGGTCTGATCCAGGTGAAATCGATTTGACCCAATGGATTTGAATTGGGACCTTCGAAGTGCCGGATGTTCCGACATTTGGATAGTCTAGTTGGCATATCTGTATCCCATGGTATTGCAATTGTTAATGTATTAGATTTTTGTCTAATGTTGTTGGTTGGTCATATATCCTGAGATGCACCTTTGTTCAATAGCAATAAAAGATCCATGTAGCTGAACCCCAAATAGTTATAATATTATGTCTTGTTGTTATTATTGTTGTATCATAGGATGCAGTTTCTGTGCATTGGGTTTTTATTCTGAGTGCACCTCAGCCACCTCTTACTAAAGGCACTTAGCTTTGGTAAATGGTTGAGGACCTTCGCACTTTGTGCCTTAGCCTTCAACAAAACTGTCTCTAACTTTATTCATTTAGGACTTATAAAAGACATGCTTATGACTGATTCAAGAGCTTATTATGCTACAACTTGCAAGTTGAGTGATGATAACCCCCACTAACTTATGTGCTTATAAATTTTTGCAATAATGCATATCATGTGTATTTCCTAATATTATAATTATAGCCAAACTTTCCTTAATGTACACATTGTATCGAGCTTTTTTTTCCTTTATGCAGCCTGAGGAACCTCTTACAGTTTCTGGCTTACTACATTCATTAGGTCTTGGAAAATATGCCATACTATTTCAGGCAGAAGAGGTATTATTTTTTGTCAATTTTATTTTTTCGAATACTTTTTGGTGCTTAAATTTTTGGTCTACTTTAAGAGTCTTCTACAACTATTGAGAACTTGAAATATTTGTTCATATTATTCTATCGGTTGTTGAGAATTTTACTGGTTATGTGATCTAGATTATAGTCGAATATGCCATAGTTTTTCACTATATTGTGTTAGAAATTGCTCATTCTAGATTATAGTTGAATTAACATGTGATAACATTTTCTTATATGCCATAGTTTTTAACTATATTGTGTTAGAAATCTATCTTATCATTTCGCATGAGGTAACATGCACAGTGGTATATGTTAGGAACTTTAGAAATAAATTTATCTAGTATATTATGATTATGTAAAACTTTTTCTTTATGTCACATCTTCACTACATAACTGCATGTAAAATTTATGTGAATATGCAACTGCATGTTTGGATGTTTATGCATGCTTACATGTATATCCATTCAAATTTTTTTATAAAAGACAAGTTGTCGTGATCCGGGTTTGATAGGCTAACTGACCTATCAACTTCGTTTGACCTAAACTACTGGTCGAAATGCTTAAGTTAGAAGTTGATAGTAGTACACTTATCGAACCTTTATAAGTAAATCTTAATCTTTCCCACTTCCAATGTGAGACTAATCAGGGTGTTATAATTTCTCCCCTGAAGGGTTTGACGCCTTCGTCAAGGCCCCGTACAGCCCAGATTAAACTCTAGCATGGTACATGTGAAGCGTAGCCCAATGGTGGCTCCACGTCGTGACGAGTCTTTTGACTCCATCCACGGGTAGCTCTTCCCTACTCGAGCCCTCTCACCATGCTCAATTACTAGGTCGGCTCTGATACTAAACGTCATGACCCGAGCCTGATGGGCTAATTGATCCATCAACTTCATTTAACATAAACCATTGGTTAAAATGTTTAAGTTGGAAGGTGATAGTAGTACACTCATCAGATGCTGATGAGCCAATCTTAATCTTGTCCACTTTTGATATAGGACTAATCGGGATGTTACACAGGTACTTTTGATATTTAGAAAGAAATCTATTTGAAGTAGCCAATATTATTTACAGAAATTTATTCTTCACATGTACTCTTGGACAATCGTATCCAATTTTAATGCTAAAATGGACACAGAAGGTGCCTATAATACTTACAAAACTAGATTTGACACTTTGATTTAAAATAGGATATCTAATCTACTTTAGAATCTACAATATTTGGAAATAATAAAGTTTCCAGAATGGACATGACTGAAGTTTGCCTGAACCAGTTGGTACTTATATTTGTTGTTCCTATAAGACCATCGATTAGAGATAATGCTTAAGATTGACATTATGGAATTTTGTGCTCATAATCACTGTATTGCATCTGGTTGCAGGTGGATATGACTGCGCTGAGGCAGATGGGAGACAATGACCTCAAAGAATTGGGAATTCCCATGGTAACTTTGCATTGCTTTCAATGTCTTCTTTTGCTTGTATATTATAGACAATTAGGCTTTTCCTGAAGTAAATTTCCCAACATATTATTCCTTAAGTACCTGTTTATAAGATTAATTCAATTGTTTGATATATTTTACCTTGTCCAAATAAAGAACTTTGACAAACTACTTGCCATATTTGAACAATAGTTCATTTGAATATGTTTATTTTGTCGTTTTAATTTGTTGTTTCTGTTATTAGTTACATCTATGTAGTTCTTGTTTTGTCTTTTATTAAAACTTGAAACTAACATTGCTTCTATGTAGGGCCCTAGGAAGAAAATCCTTCTTGCAGTGTTATCTCAAGCAAGACATCGACAACGGCAACGGTGAGAAAACCAAATGCCAGTTGATTTTGGGTTGTTTTTTGTTATTGGCAATTGAGACACCAAATTGTAGGATCTTATCCTCAGTTAACGCTTATTTTTCATACCCATCTTTGGAATCTAATGTTCTCAGATGATTAAACCTTTCATTAATCAGTGGCAATTAAAAGCTTTTTCAAATTTGTGTTGCACAATTTTATCCTTGCACTTGCTAAATAATGCGGGACACAGCTTGAAAGCATTAAAAGTGGTCCTTTCTCTGCAGTCTTTAGAGATGAAAGTAGTTGGTGTTACGGCTAGCTAGAACAAACTTATTTAATCATTTCATCGAGTGAAACGAAGAACTCTGCAACAAGACAACCGTAGAAAATTTATGTATATATATATATTCATATACATGCACCAATTATTTGTTTTCCTTACTTTGAAGGTTGCTGGATTCGCTCAATATAAGTAGATTGAAGGTTTCTGTAGTTTGTCTCGGGGCATTTTCTAGCTGTCTGTGTCAAGTATGTCTCTTAAAAATATAATATGTTCTGTTCAAACCTGTCCTTGGGTTTGTATCTTTCGGAACAGCTTACGAGGCAAAGTTGACATAAATAATGATTATTTATCTTGCAAGTAGAGAAATTCTTTAGATTTGATCTGCGGGAGGGAGAATTGACGTGATGCCTTCTTTGAAGGGCATCCTTGGTCAATTTTATGCATTCAAGGGAAGAGTTCCTTTGTGTTGGCTATGGAGCGTAAACTATTGTATTGATAGATCACTTATGACCAGTGCTGATATGTTTAGTTACTGACGAAAGATCATAATGGTTTGTCGGTCAATCTTCGCAAGGGTGGAATTGATCTGAAGACCGGGTCAATCCACCGGCCAACAATACCATGATGGTCGGTTGGACAACCTACAGCATCTACTTTATTCAGCTATTATAATAGTTCCCAAATATTACCGTCTCCTGCCTGCTTTTGACAGGTGCGGAAACAAGTCACACACAGGAAGCTCCAACAAAGATAAAAAAAAAAAAGAAGAAGAAGATATTAAGATAAAAGGAACAAAATTACACACATCCGAATCCACCAAGCCTTTTCCACATGGCCGTTCCCAAATAGTTACGGAAGAGCTTACAAACAAAGCCGTACAAGTTTCCATTCTTCCACGGACAGCCTACTCAACGAGCTCACCATCCCTCGCTCGGTAAGAGAGAGAGAGAGGATAGAGAGATGAAAGGCGAGGCAAACTCTAACGCACTCGGCCGAGTTGACTCAGAACTTGGCCGAGTTGATCCCACCCGGCCTGTGATCGAGATCGTTACGACGCGGCCGAAGCGACATCAGCCCGTCCGAGACGGCGCTACTGACGTCGTCCGCCGGATCGAACCACAGGGAGGCCGCGGTCTCACTGTCGCCTTCCTCCCCTTGAATCGCCCTCAGTGCCCTCCTTGCCATCTCCCCCCGGGGCCCTCTTCCGCCGCCCTCCGTCGCCACCCTCGTCAGCTCCTGCTCCGCTCCCGCCGCCTTCGCCAGGCCCCGGAACCGTAGGCTCCCTTGGCTCATCCAGTATAGCGCCGCCACGCAGTGCTCCTCCTCCGCTGCCTCCAGCGGCGGCCCCCTCATGAGCGTCACCAGTGCCGCCACTGCGCCGGCGTCCATCAGCGCTGCGCGCCCCTCGTTGCAGCCGGCCAGGTTATGGATCACCATCAACGCTATCCTCGCTGGCTTCGTTCCCTGCCCCTGAGTGGCCGCCTCTTCCTCCCTCTCCCTCGCGACCGCGAGCAGCGCGTGGACTGCCCCCGGGGCGCGCGCGATCTTGGACTGGTTGGCGGCGGCGAAGGAGAGGTGGTAGAGCGCCATCCCTGCGTCGCGACGGGCGCGGGGGCCGTCGGCGGAGGGTCGGGCGAATAGGTTAAGGAGCGGCGGGATGGCGCCCAAGACGCCGATCGTGGTGCGATTCTCGTCCTGGAGGGCGAGGCCGAACAAAGCTCCGGCGGCGTGGTCGCGGGCCTCCGAATGGCCCCTCCGGAGCACCTCCACGATCACCGGCACTATCCCCGACCTCAAGATCCTAACTTTATTCACCAGCTCCAGCGAAAGGTTCGCCAACGCCGCGGCAGTGTTGATTTGGACGGCAGCGCAGGACGAGAGGAGCATAGGGCGGAGAGCGCCGAGGAGTTGCGGGGTGCAGAGGGCGACGCGCCGGTCGCGGCTCTCCCTCGTGGCCTGTCGGAGGGCTGCTGCGGCGGATTCTTGGTCCCCCACATCCAAATCCGTCAACTTGGTCAACACCTCTTCCATCGCATCGGCCGTCCTCCGCGAGGGCGAATTGGTGACTCTTGGAGCTTGCTCTCGACCTAATCTCTCGTCGACGACCACGATCTCAGAAGAAGAATAGGAAGATGACGAGTGATAAGAGGATGACGACGGAGTAGACGCCGACGAAAAGCTCGAGGATTTGTTCTTCCCTCGTTCTCGCTCGGATAGAGGGGGAGGAGTGGCGGGGTTCATCGTCTGTTTCGACTCCAACACCGATGGCAAGATGCCATCTTTCGCGTCCTTTCCGCCATCAACGAACTCGGAAGCTCGCAAGTCCATACCTTTTTCTTCACCTCCATTGCAGACTTCATCTTTTCCATCTTTTCCACCACCAGCGAGCACCGCTGCCGAGCCGGTGGCGACAGAGGCAGCAGCGGAGGGAGGGAGAGGTTGATCTTGGGGCATGAGGCGGCGGACAATGGCCACAGCGGCTTCTGGGGGGATGGGAAGGGGAGGGGGGAGGCCGCAGCGGGCGCACCAGGCGACGATGGCGGACTTGAGGGCTGCGTTGGAGATGAGGAGGAGGGGCGGCGCAGCTGCCGGCGAGGAGAAGGAGAGGTGGAGATCAAGGGGAAGGTCCGGTGGAGGAAAGGCGAGGTCGAGGCAGGCCTGGATGCAGCTGCGCTCGAAGGTGTGGCCGGAGGGGATGATGACGGGATCAGCCATGATGGAGCGGGAGATGGGGCAGAGGAACTCCACCGGCAACTCCGCCGTGAAGGAGGGCGCGGGCGAAGTCGATGCGGAGGTCGACGGCGAGGTGGCCGCCGAGCGGCGGAAGGACAGCTTCCACCGCTGCTTGCCACTTTTCATGTCGGCTCGATTCCTAGTCCAAGCCAGCCATTCTTGGTATCCTTCGATCCCTTTCTTTTCTTGGCTCTGTGTGTCTCTGGTGGAAGGAGAAAAGAAGAAGAAGAAGAAGCGAAGGGAAGACTTTGAGAGGGAAGCGTTGAAGGAGCACGACAAGGTCGAGGACATGAGGTTGCCGTCTATTTATGCATCTTTATCATCCTCATGGCATCAACACAATTCTTTTATATTATTTTTGTACACCATCTGAAATTCTAAACTTGAAATTCCTTAAAAGTCAGCTGATAATTGATTGCATCCTTAAAAATTTGTATCTTTTCTAAGTAGTAATATTTTTTTTTCAATCTTTTCAAATAACTTTACGTGTTCATCTGAAAATTCTTAATTCAGTCTCATATTTTTATATTATTTTTTAAATGATTGAACATGGGAATTTATAAAACCATTTAGTGTATGATTATTATAATTTTTGAAGCTCTTCTTTATCTTAACCATTTTATTTTTATTATATTAAGAATATCTTTATTATTTTTTATTTTATTAAGATGGGCATAAAAAAAAAAATTGTTAACATGTTAATAAAGTCTCGATTGAATTGGACTTGCTTTTTTGCTTGTCACAAATTGTCATGTCGGAGAGAAGAGATTCGACAAATGATCATGCAAAAAATGTATCGAAGGTGTGTTCAATTAAAACTCATTGATGCCTAGGTTAGTAATATGTTTGAAGGATTCAAAAGTAGTTGAAATTAAGCGTCATCAAGACCGAAGTTAATGGAGAAAACAATTATACGAATCATCCAACTATCATTAAGTTATGGGGTGGTACGTTGAATCCTCGGGTTTTATGATTATAAAGTAACAATTTACCTTAACACCAAGGACCATCCAGGTTGCCATCCCATCCAGGTTGCTTGTCAGAATTGAGTTGTCATCCCTATTAGCATTAAGTTCCCATCACTATCGATGCTAAGTTACCATCGCCATAACGATGGAATTTCACTAACGTTTTTATTGGATTATCTATGTATTGCAACCTCCTATCACAAGTAAACAATAATTCTAATAATAATAATGATTAAAGAAAGATCAATCATCCATGAATAACAAGAACTAGAATACTTGGTAGATCTAGCTAAATACCATCTCTTTTAGACCTTATTCATCATAAAGAAAACGCTAGTCCTGTCGACTCAATCGTAACAGTGAAGTACGGCTATCAGCAATCCACATACTCGTAGTTGCTGGCTAAATGAAGCATGCAAATCTCTATTCCATGCACAAATGATACATACAAAGGAGAGCTGTGTGGTTTTGGAAACAATAATGGCTTTATGTAATGATCTTGATGAGATTTTGATTGGAACCAAGTCCTACAAACCCACAGCACATAAAGTAATCAATGATCTGGATGAGCATCTAACGAAATGGAGTGGCCAACAAATGATTGAAGCATGCCCTGCATCTCTCTGTCAACATATCCTGAGAATGATCATACCTACCCCCGAGAAAACTAGATAATTATTATTAGCAGTCAATTTAGATGTGTACTCTTTCAGCAGCAATCTAACACCAGTAGAAGTGCACTATTTGTTGTTCATGGCCTTCTTTATTGACTGTTGTGGATGAACGTATAGCCCAGCCAAAAGTTTCAAGAGGTGAGCTGCCTGCAACTCAAGAACTCCAGAATGCAATGTGGAGTTGGAGTATAAACTTCTATTTCCAATGATTGCCTGACATATATGCCAACCTCAATAATTTCATCAACAAAGTTTCTTAGAATTGAGTCTTATCTCAAAACTCAAAGGCCATAGCCTCTTGCTATTTCTTGTTGTCATAAACTTCCACAGATCAGGCTGGCAAAGAGCTGATTAAGAATTGACCTTGGGGCATTCAACCAGTTGGCTTCTCCAAGAACAACCAGTCAATTGTGTCCTGTGCAAGGTCCTACTAAAGACCACTTGTGTGACAACTTGGAAGTTCCACTTGGAAATCCAAGTCACTGTTGAGTTCTATATCTTTTGTCTGCTCTGATGAACTGTGTTTTAATTACATCCTTCGCACCCAAAAACCTTGTCTCTTGTCCTGTCTTTGCTCTTAAATATCACCTCATTGAGACCACCAGAAAAGCATTTCAAATTGCAAAGGGGGTGTCCACAAGATCTGCTTTCCTTTCATAATTGCAGGAACATCACTTGCTTCCTGGGGTCCCAACAAAATGCATCGGTTTTGTGAGTGATCTCGAACGCCTGCCCTGCATTCATTCTTTTGTTCCATCAACTGATGTATGTGAAGGATATTCCATTACCTGTGTCATTTGTTGGTCTTGTAATCCTAATTGCTCGAAGCCCTCTTCTTGTTCTTCTTATAAATGATTTGATGAGACGAAATACAAATAATGGCTTGAATGTGTCAGCAGGGAATGTTTCCATGCTCCGAATGATAAAAAGTGCATATTTGCTTTCCTTCCCGCATGACTGTTAAGCCCAATCAAGGCAGAGAAGAAAACTTTGGCCTCTGTCGATGGTTTTCATTGCAGTAACTCTGACTGCCCACTTGGAAATGGTTGCAACATGCAAACATCATAGCTTTTGTACATGGCAGGAATCTGATGAAACATGGTGTGCAGAATATGCTTGGCAATAACCTCAGCTGAACTGATCATATGATATGCCGCAATACAGTAAACCAGTTTGCTCACCTGATCCATTCTTAGAGAATTGCCAACTTTGTCCACGGAGATGACTGTGGCCATCTATGCAGCACTCCATTTCTAATGAAAAGTTACATTGTTAACAAATGGAAATCTCCCAAGAAAAACAAATAGAACCAATTTTCTTTCTGATGTCTTGTTCTTGTCATGTTAAATGGCTCCTACTGATAAGCTTTCTCGTGCAAATCCCATTTATGGAAGCTAAAATCTTTGATCCCTCACTGGTTTATGCCATGAAGTAATGATTTAGGTACAATAGACTGTGGGGTCAGACGGATAAAGGTGAATCATTTAGTTAGTTCATTATGAACTTTGAAACATCTGGTGACTATAATTGTATCCACCACAAACAAAAAGTTGCTACAGAGCTGTAGCTTTACAGATAGAGCATGTACTTGATTTATTCTGCTCTGTTAAGCTTTCCTCAGCCTTCCAATGCAGAAGAAAGCATGGCAATAATTCACCACTGAAATTTGCACAACACTCCAATCCAGAAGAAAGTGTGGCAACGGTTTCTTACATCAGCCTAGACAAGAAATGCTTTTTTATTTGTTGTGTGAAAGCATCCAAAGACACAATTTCTTATTATTTGTTGTGTGAATGCATCCAAGTAGTTTGTGTTGAGATGAGTGGAAGCATTTACTTGCCCATATTAATCCTAAGGGTGTCAGTGCCAAGTAGCAAGCTTCTGTGATTCTATTGGGTCTGCCAAAGTTCCCAATGGCATGGAGAACATGACCAGCCACCCAAGGAAAGATACATGTCTCATGGAGGAGGAAAAGGTTAGCTCCACATTCCTATCCAGAATAACCTCCTTTTCTGTGACCATGATCAAAAGGTGCAACCTGTCGAACTTTTTACCACTGCTTACCTACTTCATCCTCTCCTCTCCATCCTTTCCTTTCAATGACTTGTTTGATCAAAGAACTCAAAAGAGAAAAAAGCTTCATTGTTTTCTTTTAATTATTATCAAAAAAGCTTCATAGTTATCATTACAGGATGTCCAAGTCAAGTGGGAACATATGAGGGGTATACTTTTTTGTGCTTCTGATGAAGCCAGAGGTAAAGGACAAGGTAGGTGTCTGTCCTGACCACAGAGAGAGAGAGAGAGAGAGAGAGAGAGAGAGAGAGAGAGAGAGAGAGAGAGAGAGAGAGAGAGAGAGAGAGAGATGATGAAAATTATAATGTGCCTTAGTCTAGATGAAAACATTGAAGTTGGATTAACTTTAAAGCAATCAAGGTTGCTCTAGCACAAATATAATATAATCTACCAAACCAGACGAACAATCCTTTCTTGTTTCTCTTGTAATCCAAAAGAAGAAGTAGAAGAGGAAGACAAATTATGGTCAGTGTATCAATAATTGTTCTAGAGCAAATGGAGATGCAGCACATTTCCAAAAGAAGCATTATTTTAGTTTCAGAATCCTACCAAGATCACATATGAAATGTGTTCATTGCAAATAGAACAACTCAAAAGAGAAAACTTTGATTTATGGCGGAGAAGAAGCTCCGAGTTTGTCTTATTCTGCACTTTATGATAGTGCCTGTTGCTTTCTCTTGATCTTTAATTTGCTTCTAACATTGTCTTCTTAATGCATTATTGGAGTGATAATTAGAAAGCTCTCCGCTGTTGCTTCAATAATTAAAGATAGCATGACCAGATTAACCAAAATTTTCAAGGCACTTTTCTTTTGTGTTTGTGATGATCAAATCCTGTTTACAGTTTGTGATTGTGATATACTATCCATGGCTCTTCAACCAAGATTAGCAAGCATTATTTGCAGGTTATGTTTCAATCTTGATAGGAAATATAAATATAATGATCTGAGATGGAGTTTCTCAAGATCATCCAAGAATTATGGACAAGGTATGGCTTCATTTTTCACTGGATATGCTACAATCTCTTTCTGCTAGTTGTCTCTGATGATCTCTTACCAACCTCTCCAAATCATCATATTTATTGAGATGAAATAGACAGCAAAAGATTCACCTGATGCCTATGGTTTCTACCCTCTGCAGCCTACTTTGGATCCTCTGCCAAATTGTGTAGGTTGGTTGACTGCAAATAGTTTCTGCACTGCTGTTCTTGGTGTGGGCCTTTTCAGAGTGCTCAGGGGCTTAATGAATGCAGGATTGGAGTAGCAATCATAACAAATGCAAAGAGAAACAAGTGTTTGGCATAAGGTTTCAAGATTGAGACGCAAACATTGGCCAAGTTCCAAGAAAAAAGACAAGATCTGAAATGCCTATTGCTGACTGACTCTTATTTGTTCCCTCCCTTCTGATTACAGATTTTTTCCTTCAAACAAAGAATACAGTTGATCTTCTCCAAAATTTACAGTTTCTGAAATCTTTTACAAAGAGTTATATGTGATCTCTTGATTTTGCTAACCTAATTTTCTCACTCCTTCAGATATCCTCCAGTATCATTGTCAGAATCATAGTCATGATAATAAAAGCAAGCTAAATAGATTTGGCCACCCTCTTAAGGAAACACAGAGCTTTCATGAACTCCGAACCCAACTTTGGAGCCAAGCAGAAGTTGGAGTCAATCTCAAGTTCAACAAAGAAACATAGAACACTAATTTCTACGTTCTCCAATGCCCTGCTGCAGTTCACAGTGAAATGCCACCATGAAGCCTAGTCATCAGTTCAATCAATCAGTGATGAGTGATCTTAAATGGTGTAGCATCTAAAAAAAAAAGAAAAAAGAAATTTGAGTGAATGATAAAATAATAATAAAAAATCATGTTTCACATCTCATATCATATTTTAGTCTATTTCTACGAGAAACAGCACCGAAGGTGCATCTGACGATCAAGTCAATTTCGACATATTGTGAATAAAAAAATCTAAATGAAAATATATGACGTGAATGGACCGTCTTATATAATGTTTGTTATGTGGCCATCATTGTCGATATGTTGACATGACATATTCGATGGACATGTTATCATATCCGGATTGACTTATCGATTGATCGAAAATAATAATCCTATCAAATTTCCAAAACAAGATAAGATAAAATATTTTCCGTAGACGAGTCAAATTTCTGGGTGTTGGTCAAAAGAATTGGAATCTGAGCAGAACGTAAACCAAAACCTGTCGAATCCCTTTACATTGCAAGAAAGAACACAGAACCGAATCAAACGCATGAATTACTCCTCGCTTTGGGTGGAGAGGTCTCTGATGGAAGGATGGGAATAGTAAACATCACAGAAGCTGTGAGGTGACTGATGAAGATCCACATGATTCATGCACCTCCATGGCACGCATCTTGGGGGGTTCCACGAGAGAACCCAGATGCAACTGGATCTAGCTGGAGCATTGTGTTCATGTACCTTTTGATCTGCTCTCCTTGCTGCCCTGATCTCTGGCAAAGCTCTGCGGCGATTCATGGAGTCTGGAGATGTGCCAGCTGTTTTGGTTCTCCCCAGCTGGTCTGATGATTATTAATGGAGGCCCCAGCACTGCATCTCTCTCACTCTCTCTCTCTCTCTCATTACTTACTGCTTGCAGTAAATGGAATCCAGGCTTCTCGTTGCATTGCTGGTTCTAATAGACAAGATAACATCATTGGAACACTGGCACACTCACTCTCTCTCTGGGGTTTTACTGGTGCATGCAGTGAATGGAGTTCAGGCTCATTGTTGGCTTGTTGCTCCACTCTAGACAGGGTAATGTTGACAACAGTGAAGTCACTGCTCTTTTGTTGGAGCAAATTGATACAGAAGATCTCTGGATGCATGAGTGTGCTGAGATGCGAGTTAAATGTGCGAAATGCCAGCTAGAAAGAACTCTGATCATTGATCTTCTGTACAATTGAGTCCTACCAGGTGGGAAATAATTTGATGGGATCCAATAATCGTAACATTTGATCTTAACCAAATCCGGTGTTGGCATGGAAATGTCTCCTTTCTTCGAATAGAACAAGAGAGGGCTACTATGGTGGGTTTTAGAGGTAGAAGACGAACTTAACGCGGGCGAATCCAGTAGGTTCGCACGCATATCCTTGCTCCGATAATGGAGCCACCACCAGCTATGTGATCTTAATCCATTAGAGGACGACGACACATTTCGAGGTTAGCGATTGAACTTTGACCAGCTGTGTCTCATGCACCAGATGACAATGGAGTTCTTCGACTGACTTCAAAGAAGCGTTCGATGGAATGCAGCAGCGCAGAGGAAGCCGATGAACGAGCACGAAGAACAAGTGTGCACAGACACAGTAGAGCAGGGAACACAACACGATTTATTCTCCTCCAGGCTGACGAAAACATGAGACGAACACCCGTGTCTCGATCAAAACAGGGCCAAAAGAACAGAGTGATCTTCTAGCTTCTTGGTCGCGGAAAGAAAGGCGAGAGCTGCAGCAGCCGGCGGCGGCGAAGGCGGCGCTCAGGGGCACTTGGTCCGGTTCCCGTGCGTCTTCCAGTCGGTGTAGCACTTGCCGCACAGCTCCGTGTGGCCGTAGGTCCCCGGCGGCACGCACTTGCAGACGCTGCAGCAGGTGATGCAGGCTCGAGAGCACACGTTCTGCCGCGAGTGCAGCTTGCACCGCTCCTTGCACGCGTCGCCGCACTCTGCACCACCGGCAAAGCATGTCGATGAAGCCTGCCAATGACCTACGCAGAACCAAACCACACGAGCTTCTCACCTTTGGTGTCCTTGATGAAGCGAGGTGCAGGAGGAGCCGGAACAGGAGCGACCACAGGAGCCTTGGCATAGCCTGTCTCCATGAACGCGTCCTCCGCGTCGGACGAGACCTGCAACATCGAACACATGTTCATCGGACGCGCTACGCGCGGTTCCCTTGGTCCGAAGCGTACAACTCAGATGGCTGGCTTACTCTGGTGGTGACGACGAGCAGAGACGCAAAGACAAACACGGCCAGCTTAAGAGCCATGGTGTAGCAGCAGCACTGCGCCGGTTGGGTGGTGAGCAACATGAGAAGAGCTGCTGCTGCTTATATAGAGGTAAGGGAAGGGTGGACGGGAAGCAAGGAGAGGCGGAGGGAGGAGTCCAGGGGAGCATGGACTGGCGTCCATTGTCGTCAAAGCACAGGCTGGCACACGAGGACATGTGGGCATGGGGAGTTGCCCTTCTCAGCTCATCAGAGCTGCTGCTGTCCGCCTGCCTGCCCGCCTGCCTTCCCCTCGAGAAGTAAATGGGGGTGATGAGACTTGGATTTGGCCTCGGGTGGCGTGGGATTGGTGCCATGGGGAGCACATGATGCTTGTCCTTCTCGTGGACGGAAGCTAGCGAGGTTGGGTGAGAGGTGGGCTGTGAGAGTGGTTGGAGTCTGATGGTGCAGTCTCCCACTGTAGCACTACTCCCTGAGATGTATAAGACATACTACATCAGCTGACATGTATGTATAACTTAGATACTGTCGTGTATGCTTGTCCGTATTCTTGTAGATGGAAACTAAGATCTCTTTTGTTGGGACTCATAGCCTCCACGTCAGTGATGCACCGGCAAAACGAATGCTAAGCTCGCAATGCTACACCGCAGAAGAGGAGGGATGCAAAGTAGAGGAGTAGAGATCAAAATACTAATGGTGGTGGTGATTATATATTTAACCCCTTGGATCGAACGCTTGAAATCTTATTCCTTGTAGTATTATATTACGTATTCAAAATCTTATCATGTTGGATTGGGTTAAGGAGTTTCTTTGGTTAGGAAAGTATGTGTTTTTTTCCTCTTCTTTTCTTGTGATGTAACAAGCAATAGTAGTCCTGACCGGAATTAAATCGACTCACCGATTTATCGATTTCAAATCGTTATTAATTAAATATCATAAAAAATAAAAAGTAGATTACATATAGAACTTTATGATACATTGGTTAAATTGTGAAGTTTAGATCAAGGTAACTTGGGTTGGAATCTTGATAGAAGTATTTAGTTTGATTGAAAAAACTTATAATTTTATTTTATTTTTATATGTATTATATATAAAAATTATTTTTATTAAAACTAATAAAAAATTAATGTTACAAATCGGAATCGAGATCAAAATTGTCCAAATCGATAATTTCAATTCAGTTTTAGATTCAGAACCTTGGTGTCCAATTTCGATTTTTAGCCTTGAAAAATTAAAACGAATGATTTTAAAAATAAAATTGATGGTTCGAAACCATGATCAGTGCTAAATAATAGTATTGTTCCGTACACTTATTAAAACCCTATAAACTTAGGAAAATAAGATGCTATCATCTCCCTATAAACTTAGAAAAATTAAAATCGATTTTTAGCATTCTGTCTCCCAAAGCCGTTCTCACGCGTACCTTCACGTGGGTTAATTATAAATTATCATATATAATTAATTATTTTTAATACTTCGAATTTTTATATTTTAAAAAATTGTATTAATTTTTTTACAATTACATAAGTAAAATATTTAATTTTATTTTTTCTTACACTGCCAATTCTACTGTTGAAAATATCATATATATATATATATATACTGAATGATAAATTGAAGTGAGATAAAGTTAGTATGTGTTTAATGGTAAATTCTATGATATTTTTATCAGTAAAATTAATATAGAATTAAATATTTTATTTAGATAAATATATAAATCGTAATATAAAATTTAAAATATAAATATCAAAAGATGGTATATAATTAGCCTTTTTCACGTGTCCTATCAAACTGCTGTGAGGTGGACGACGGCACGATCGAGAGAGACCGGCAAGCCGAACAGTGGCGATTCGGCGTTCCGCACGCGAAGCCCTCCCTCCCTCTCCCCCTCCTCCTGCATTCTTCCTACGAGCTTTATCTCCACGAACGCAGAGAGCGGAACAGCCTCGGGAACCAGAAGGTTCCACCCTGGTCGTCGTGTTCAACGACGGTCTCACCGTTTGCGATATGATATGGTTTTGTTTCCTTCTCCTCCTTGATCTCGGTATAACTCCAGTTGTTGGAATCGAGAATGGAGTCAGTGTCGGGGTTTGAGATTGGCCTTTGGGTTTGAGTCCAATCGAGGAAGGAAGAATGCATCCTTCGGTGCTGGTAAGATTATTCATGAGGCCTCATTTATAGGGTACAACCCAAACCAAATTAATGTTCCAAGTCCAAGCCTAACTTAGTATCTGACATTATAATTATCCCAATGAAATAATTATCCTCAATAAGTTCTAAAAAATTAATCCAGAATCAAAAACCTGCCACTGTTTGCCATCTCTCAACTCTTTGCTGCCGACGGAACATTCATCAGTTCTCAGAGTCATTTCTTTGGCAAGTCCTTGATGATGAACATCTGAACATATATATGTGATGTACTTCCATTCCGAGTTAATTATAGATTATTTTTAAATTAATTATCCTTAATATTTTGATTTTTATATTTTTAAAAATTATATTAGGATTCTTATATTTATGAAAGTGAAATATTAAGATCCTTATACAGATAAAGCAACGAGTTAAATATTATATAAAGATCTTTATGTAATTTTTTAAAAATATAAGGATGAAAATATTAAAGATAACTAATTATAAATGATAAAATTAGTCCTACTAGTAATTGCAACTACAGAATAATAAGTCCTACGATTTGGGAGCTTTCATTAGGAGGATATCATAATCTGTAAAATATTTTGGATGGTGGAAACTTGTGTAATCATGTGTTGCAAATGCATCATTGCTGGTGGTGCACTCCAATACTTCAGAAGCCACTAGCAGAGGTGGATAGCTTGCACAATCCTTACTCATTGCTTGTATAGCTTTCAGGCAAGCATATTTCCATAGTGGCCTTATGCAATCATTGTATCTACATTAACAGGGTCCATCCAAAGCCTTTACTCGATGAGGTTTCATTATGTTAACTGAATGCACTCAATGATCAACTCATCTAACTTTCAAGCATTTGTTCCTCAACTATTTGCTACCTTGGTAACTTCATCAGACACACAGAGTGCAAAGTCAAAATGCCCGAGGTATGTTCAGTCAGAGAAGTGATTTAATGTTTTATACTCACTTTTACAGATAAATGGTGTCATAGTGATGATGGCTTGAGTTGATGACCATGTAAAAAACCACTGAATACTGCATGACAATGTCAACCTGGAAGATGATGGCTCTTTTTGCAGAGTTTCAGATGTAACACTTTTTTTAAGTAGTATGATCTTTAAGAGAATGGATAGCTTACTTTCAGTGTTCTTAAATCCATTGTGCCGCCTACTTTTTCTTTTATGAAAGAAGACATTAATATGTTGGAAGCATAGGGTAAGTTTTAATGCAAGCCTATCCCGAAACCCCACATAGTAAGTAGTCTCACATCTTACTCTGATGATTTAGCACATAACAGTGTGAGATGAAAGAGTTTTCAATCAATTGTAAAGCTTAAAACAGGCTTGCAATTAACATGACTGCAGAACAACAAAAAAGAAT
Source organism: Musa beccarii (assembly GCA_024322285.1). Taxonomy (NCBI): domain Eukaryota; kingdom Viridiplantae; phylum Streptophyta; class Magnoliopsida; order Zingiberales; family Musaceae; genus Musa; species Musa beccarii. The sequence goes on along the minus strand of CM044397.1, from coordinate 64,398,891 downwards.
GTTAATTTCCTTTGCTAACACTTGCAGTTTAAATCACAGTCTGCCATTCATCTCAGATATCAGAAACTTGTAACCATAAACATCAGCTGTTAATATATCTTATTGTTGCCCCACCAGAAAAAGAACAAAAAGAGAACCGATGCCGAGTTCCTTAAAATCATTGTATGCACTATCGGAAACATTGCAGAAGATTATTAAATTTATGCAAAAATAAAATTAAAGAGAAAAGATGGATTAGTGAATGCGCATGCAACAAGATGCAGACAAGTAGTGTACATGTGGTCCAACAATGTAAACACTAATTCTCTTCTGATTCTGCAAATTTCTTCATGCATGCTTTTCATCGGTGAACTCAGAGATCAACACACTTCATCATCCATGACATAACATAATAAAACTTCTAAAAGTTGAAAGCAGATATAATTGTCATTCGGCACTACATCAGTGCCTTGGCTCAGTCTTGTTTGTTTGGACACCTACAAGATGCTCGACGCATATACATGCACCGAATTTATATAACAAAAATGCAGCCTAAGTTGGCAACAGTTAACACAAACTCGATGGCCATATCTAATTTTTCCGTGCAATGTAGTATGCATTTTATCTGATGTTTCAACCATGGGTTCTCCATGGAAGTGCAGTTACAACTACAAAATGCATGAAATGGCACATCCTCGAACATCACAATACTTGCATTCACCTGTTGTGTCTTCACATTGATGCCCGATAGCTTGAAGATAACACCACAACAATGCAACAGGCACACCCATCATTGACCACTCAAACTGTGATTGCATAGAAATGCCTACCACATTACACAGCTTACTCAACAGAAATATCCAGTCATCGCCATCTAATTTAGTTTGAAAATTTCTACTAAGCAGATCAAGGTTTGAAGTTAAACCGAAATAAATAAAACCATAAAATAAGGGAAAAATAAACTCAAAGCATCCGGCTCAAAAAAGACTTCTGCTTCTGCTTTTGTAAGAAGCAAAACATAACACCAGAATGCGCATCTGAACTAGGTGCCGACATGCCGTTAAGATGTCTCAAATTGATCTGTTGCAAAGATACAAGCTCATTTCAGACTGAACTAATAACTAAACAGAAGTAAACTATTCCTCCTCAAGCTTAATGCGCCGGTATACAGCTCGAAATGTTTGACCGCCATTCCTGGCAACCTTCTGACCTTCTTCAGTCGCAGAAGACAACAACTTAACAACAGGATCGAGTTCGAGTTCTTCCTCAGGAACAGCTCCAAATAGAGGATGATCCTCCAGGCAAGATCTCATCCAATCTCCAAGTTCCTCCACATCCGTGATTGTGTATATGATACCCCCGACTTCAAGTGCATAAGCATACTCATCGAGCAGTTGAAGGCTGATCACTCTTCGTCGATGGTTCTTCTCTTTAAAGTGGGGATCAGGAAATAGAAAGAACATCTTTGATAGCTGCCCCTTCTCGAAGTAGTTAGGTAAGTATTTCATTGAATTGGTTCGAACCACAGAGATGTTCTCATAATGCCCTGGGTTCGAGGCTCTTAATGCCAAGATTCGCTCTTTCACGTACTCGGTTACCTGCACAGAATTTCCAAACCCTTTTGATTTGTTCTATATCGTAGTTCTCGATTTAAGTTTGCGTACACAAAGGAGTAACATTTCTTACCTTATCTCTGAGCTCCATCCCTAGCATTAGAGTATCTGGAAAGAGAGGCGAGAGGCCAACGAGCAATCCACCAAACCCACAACCAATATCAGCAAACCTGACTTTGCGGGGAGGTGCATCCCCATCGCTACGACCCCCACTCCCGGGAGCGAAAAAGTAAGGGTAGTGATGGCAGTAATCAAAATCCGCAGGACTTATGGGGATTGGAAAGTGCGAGTCGCTGAGAGGATTGCTGTGTGCCCGTGCTCGATAGAACCGCTTTCTGGGAAGGCGGCCCGATCGGCTTTTTGCTTGTGCAGTGTCTGCATTACTCGACATTGCCACAGTGGATCTAGGACGATTTTGCGATGCAGTTGTCAAAGCAGAGCTCAGACTGTGGTTTCCAGGGTGCCTATCAACATTTCAACAAACACGTCACAGGCATCGACTCTCCCATCTAATGAGCAACGCATCAATGTTATGTCAAAGCCACAAGATGCTAGCTTGAATTCGTAGCCACATCAACCATCATCGTCAACTGTATGAATCGAACAAAAGATACACCACAAGACCATGGAACGAAGATACCACAGAAGATTTTTACAACCAACGAGAAATCAAGATCAGAAACAAAACCTGCAAACTCAAAGACAAATGAATTCGTGAATCATCAGAAGAAGACACCTTCTTGGAATACCTCTGGCGACTCTGCCTCGATCGGGAACGGGGAGGAAGGAAACCCTACCAAGGGTGGGAGGCGGCTTCGACGCCGAGCTGGAGCGGTTCGGTTCGTATAGAATACCATTAAAAAAAAAAAAGGGGGCAAAATGGCGGCCGAATCGAGCCGGTTCAGCATTGGACCGGTCTCTTGGGTTCGCAAATGCGAGCGTTGCGTGCAGTGGCATCCTCTCGCGGAGTCTGCAGTTTGTTCCTTTTCAGATGAAGCTTTGCAAGAGCTTCTTTTACTTTTACTGCAAGCTGACAACAAAACACAGGCCTTTCTTCTTCCCCGTGCCCAACTCCCGAGCCTCTCCCATCCAGGCACAAGCTCCTAACGCTCAAGCCAGTTTGACCGGCGGTCAACACGGCATCCCAAGCGCCATCTCATTTGAGCTGCTGGTGGAGTCTCCCCACTGGCCACCACGGGGCTGTGGTGAATGGCTACAGCGGAAAGTTACCACCTAACTCTGCAACTTAAAAGCATCAGAGGAGGAGGGTGGCGACGGAGTAAAGAGACCTCACATGGTTGAGAGGAGAGCCACCTAAGTCCTCCTGCGCATGTCTTCCTTCCCGCTGGCCACTTCATCCGTTCTACTGCCATTACCGATGCTAATTGGAAGATGCCAGAGGATCGCATTGATTGCAAACTACGCAATAAATCTTTCTGTTCTTTGTGACGTTCTGCTCATCTCAAACTTAGAAACAAAAGTGCTGTAGCAATGCGATGGATAGATATCGAGTTGTGATCGCAAACTGGTTTTGTACACAGCTATAGTTGTGTTTGGTTTGCATCACCACAATGTATTTGCAGCCCTAAATGGCGATGTAGTTGTTTCCAGGAGTTGGATTCACGAAGAACATAACTGGTTCAAATACATATAGATACCTGAAATGCTATATATATTATCCATATCTTGAAAGAGGGTGTGGCTGCTATGTATGAGAAATGGAGGGGGAAATATGTTATCTTCAAGCATTGAGGGGATAGATATGTAAAACCACTGAAATAGATTAGTGTGCCGTACCAATGAGTGATTCAAAACAATGTCAAGACTTCAAACCTCTTCTGACAACATTGAATGCCCACTACAAATAAAATTGAGCTCCAATGTGAGGAATTCAAAAAGTCCACAAGAAGCCAAAGGCATGGAGTGCAGTCTATGATGTCAGACCCATGTAAGGAGTTCACCAGTTGCCAACTTCTCCCTTCCTATCGATACACAATATATTAATATTATATCTATTTACATTGTACTTCACATTACAGAGTGTTGATTCAGCCATGCTACAGAAAAATATATGAACTGAAGCATTTTTAAATCATTGATTTAAGATCAACATTAGTTGTAAATCAGTATCATATTAAATTGAATCATGATATTAGAGTTGACAAATTATTGTATAAAGAAATATGATATCAAGTGAAAAGCTAAAAAGCAAAGACACTGCTTATACTACTACTACTACTACTACTACTGCTGCTCACCCTTCTCATTTCTCCCCTCCCATCCCCCACCCATCTTACCATATTATATAGCAACAAACAAACCTCATGGACACCACTCCATTCCTTCTCTCCTCCCAACTCCCATTCTCACCTCTCTCCACCACCACGCTCTCTTCCTCCCTTCCTCATCTCCTTTTCCATCTCCCACTCTATCCCTGTCTGTGTGTGTCTCCACCAGTAGCTCTATCTCTCCCGGTGGGTTCTGGTGCTGCGCGGTGATGGGAAGGCAATGAGGAGGCCATGCCGCTCACGCTGTCAGACCACGGCTCGTGCTGGGACCTCCTGTGCGGCGAGGACGTCAGCGAGCTGGCCGATGACTCGCCGGGCGGCGCCGGGGAGCCGGCCGAGTTCCCCGACGACTCGGACGAGTCCATCGCCGGGTTCATAGAGGGGGAGGCCGATTCCTCGCCCCGGTTCGACTACCCGGACCGGTTCCAGTCCAAGTCGCTCGACCCGGCCGCGCGCCAAGAAGCCGTCACCTGGATCCTCAAGGTGAGTTCCCCCAGCCGGCGCACGTTACGCCGCGATCTGCTGCCGTCAGCCGGATCCCATCACCGTCCACCCCCCCACCTTGACGGACGTCAAGTGTCTTGACCGTCTCCTTGTTTTCCGTTTTCAGGTGCACGAGTACTATTGTTTTCGCCCGCTGACGGCGTGTCTTGCCGTGAACTACTTGGATCGGTTCCTCTCTCGTCACTGTTTACCGGTGAGTTTAATCCTAATGTTACCGACTCACATACAAAGGCCCTGCCCTTCGCATAATTTACAGTAAAGTATCATACAAAGGAATTTGTTCTTGATATACCTTCAATAGTCAATCATATTGGTGTCATTCAATAAACCAAAAAGAAAAAAAAAGAAAAAAAAATGGTGATAGAGTAAAAACAAAATATATGTGCTATAGCAAGAGATACCTACTATTTCAATTTTGATTAAAATAATTAGATGAAAAAAGGGACGGATTCAATGCATGAGATTCCTACCAATATAGTGCATTTGAGGTGAATCAAAGTACAAAATCTTAAGTGTTATTTTTATATTCTCCTATGTCGTAAATGAACAATCTTATCTTTTATCAAGATCAGTCCTCACCGGATAAAAAAGAAAGTCATGAGATTGCGTTATTTAAGGTATGAAAAGGCCATTTTTTGCATGAAAAATATTGACAAGGAAAGTATGGAGTACTTGAGATGTATACATAAAAATAAGTATTAGTCTTCTCCTCAATAAAGTTGCACATTCACATGTAAATCTTTTGTAGTTGATTTGAGGATGACAACAGTACTGGTCACATCCACACACAAAAATAAGGACGGTAAGGTATTGCAATAGTAGCACAAAACTGTTCTATCATTTGTTTTGTATAGAGGTATGGGTAAATCTCAAACATGCTGGGTCTACTACTTGCAGCAAAATGAATGGGCATTGCAGCTTCTGTCAGTGGCATGCCTCTCCCTAGCTGCAAAGATGGAGGAGACACTGCTGCCATCCCTATTAGATTTGCAGGTGAAAGAACTCGAACCACAATATATTGTCATAAGAAGCATCCGCTAAGCTTAATCGGAATGTGCTTAGGTTGAGGGTGCAAAGTTCATTTTCGAACCTCGCACGGTCCTCAGAATGGAGCTCCTCGTGCTCAATGCATTGAATTGGAGGCTTCGATCCGTGACGCCTTTCACTTTCATCGATTTCTTTGTTCACAAGATCGACCCTGTAGGAAAATATGCGCGAACTTTGGTTTCATTGGCCACTGAAATTACGTTGGCGACAACAAAAGGTCATGTAGTTTTGGTTGTTGTTGCAACATGTAAAGTAAATGCATTCTTGATTCGAGCTGATACCTTTGGTTTTACAGATGTAAGGTTCCTGAGTCACTGCCCATCATCACTTGCTGCAGCTGCCATAATCTGTGCCACTGATGAGATTAAGGATCTAGCTTTTGTTGATCCTGGAATTGCAGCCTCATGGTGCATTGGATTGACAGAGGTAAGGAAGAAATTTCATTGTCTTGTAGGAACTGCAACATGACAGTCTAGCTCAGGAAATTGCATTGCATTGCATTGCATTTTGTGCATTTTGTAGGAGGGGATTGCAGGTTGCTATCGATCAATGAAGCAAGTTATCCTCAATAGAACGAGGAGAGTGAGCACCTCAGTGGACTTGGAGCCAAGTGTGTCATCATCTTATTCTTCTCCACCTAGCAAAAGAAGGAAGCTGAACGACAATTGCTTATGGGTGGACAATGACCAGGAGAGCTCATAGGAAACCTAATAAGTTCCTTTTTCTTTTTCCCTTCCTTTATTTGTTTTCTTATCTGATTGTGGGTTTAGAGTCTCTCCGGTGAGTAGGCAACATCTTTTTGGGATATGCAGATTCCTCATTATTTTTCAGAGGATTTGGGGAATAGGATGCTGGTTTATGACTGTGTGTCTGACCAGGACTTAGGCTGGGAGCCTCATTAATTTCTTTTGTTCTTTTCTTCTTGAAGTTCTTTAATTTGTGGGGCTTTGCTATGATAGCAAAGCGTTGCAGATTCTCAAGGGAGGGGAATCTGCCATTGTTTTTGGGTGTGATGATAAGTGTGTGAAGGACATGGTCTTTGCTTGCGGAGGGTGTGGGGGCTATTACAATCACAGGCAGCACTTATTGCTGAATGAATGGAGCATATCATCAGAGTGGGTCTTTTTACAGCCATGGTAGAAAGGAGATGTCACTCCACTTTGCTGGTAAACTGGTAGCTGAGCAACCTTCATTCACCAAATGGCAGTTTGGTTGGCCAGTCAATCCTCCTCCTCAGCCTCACCAGCATTTGTTGTATTTCCTCTCTCTCTCTCTCTCTCTCTCTATATATATATATATATATATATATATATATATATATATATATATTGGTGAAACTTTGTGTGATTGTGAGGTTGATGCATGTCAACCTGGAGAGGATGTATGTTCATCCACCTTCAGGCTGTGCAGCCTGTGGTCAAGGCTGCTAATTCTCTACATCAATAAAAATAATGATACATCTATTTTGTTGGCACAGATGCATGTTTCTGATTTCCTTTGCTGCTGGATATCACACAGCTGCTTTCTAGACAGTGAGAGGACTTGTTATAGAAAAGTGCAGATCTCCACCGAAGGAAGGCTTACTGGGAGACAGCTCTCATCCAACTCCAAATGTTCTATGAGACAAGGAATCCAAACAATGCACATTCTTATATGCTCACCATCCGAGAGTCAACAGTTGCAGTATGGGCAGTGCCACTCTTTTTGGCCACCATGGTGACATGACATGACCGAATAATTTGCTGCACTAGTCAAGCTGGGCCGAGTGACAGCAACCTCTCAATCCATCCATGCAAACATGGATTCCTGTTGTCCTCAACGTTTGAATGCAAACTGAGTTTAATGATCTGAAACAGTATCTATCGCGGCATCGGCGGTAGATTCTGCACTGTTTAGCAGGGGAAAGCGCGCGCGCGCGCACACACGGGCACCGCTCACGTGCCAAACGAACGGACATTTCCACGAGCACTTTAAAGGCAGAGAGACAGCAGCTTTAGTCTCTTTTGTGCTGTTGCCTGCTTTGGCCTTCACCGAAGTGACTCATCTTCCGTGAGTAGGATACATCACAGGAAAGAGAGAGGGGGGAGAGTAATGGAATGATGGAATGGACGTGGACATGGCACCAGATCGGGTTGGAACACATCCGGCCAACGTAGCTCAATGAGTGAGAGGTACGGAAAAATAGCAGCTCATCTTGTTTCCCGCCCTGCTACTTCTGCTGCTGCTGCTGCTGCTAACGAACTCGTGGCCATGGCCAAAAGGAGATCACAAGCTTCTTCTCTTAACATCCTCTCTGGATCAAGCAATATCAGACTCCTGTTCTTCGTATGCTGAGAGGAGGAAGAAAAGAAGCTTGGTGATGTTGCTTCTGCTCATGGAAGACTGCTGTGCATGTCTCAAACCACTGCCGAAATCATACAATAGCAGCAGTTAATCCTTCAAAAGCTAAAATAAACCGAAAAGTTTCGCTCAATCCAGCATCAAGAATGCACAAGACAAAAATTATTTCTGTCTCTTGAATCATAAAGTATCAATTTAGATAGATTTCTTCTGAAATCAGATTCATATGCAGAGGCACAATTGTCATCTACTTCCAGATTAACTCTTATTTAAACTTGATTCCTCTCAATCCACACTTTATTCATACAACACTCAGACACATGAGCTGAACTTTAAGAGTATTAGTGTCATCTTATTCTAGCTTTCTTCTTGTCCTTCTCTCAGAATCTTACACCAATCAAGGAGAATATATGATGGGCACTTCTTAGCATTCCCTTAACTTCATGGAGCAAGAAAGTTTGATGTCTTGCCAATCAAATGCCATAAGCAACAACCAATTACAGACAAGGAAATAGCACATTCAAGATCAAAGCTTAAGCTGTCAACTTCCTCTCTCATCTTCAAATATTCCACATAAAACTGCTGAACTAGCATTTTCAGAGAAATTTTATCAAGTAAAAATCAAGTGTAAGCTGCAGTTAAGTTGTTAAAGTCGATGATTAAACAAGAAGAAATACATTTTATTTTTCAATGAGAAAAACTGTAAATTAATAAGTCTGATACAAACAGTTTCCAAAAGATCAGAGCTTAAAAGACAAGAAAGCTTTGATGGCAAATAATCATTCCAAGAAGAATGGTTCGTGTCGGATGTGGCAAGGTTTGCTTGCGGATCGACAACCATATTTCCTTCATGATAAACATGTTTGATAGTATACAGATGAAACAGAGACAAAATGTTGAAAAAGAAATGTTTTTTTGATTTCAGGGTGCTGTATGTGCATTTGCAATCATGTGAGCTGTTCAATGGTGATCTTCTCATGTTGTCAAAGAAATAAAAAGGAAGTGTCTGTGGTACTAAGTGCTGCATGCATATATGCTGCAGTCTTAAACTAAAACACACACACACACACAAACACACTTAGAACTGTGTCAACAGAAAGAAGCATCTATAAGTGCTTTTCTATTCTCCTCTTTATCAGGCTCAAGTCAAGAAGCAGAGGCTGCTTTCTTATCATCCACTATTCCCAGCACTCACTCTGCTTTTCCTCTCCAAGTGAGGAATCCTATGAATAAGCCCGAAAGCCTCTAACTCTTTACCTCCCACACTCAAAGGCAAAAAGAGTGCTGGGAGCCAAGTCTCATGTCTTTACCACATTTTCTTTCTTAAAAGGATGCTTAGCAAAGGTGGCCATGGGCTGATAAAGAGAGAGAGAGTTCCAGCTTTTGGCCCTGGCTCTTTTGGTTTCAAGAGCTATCTATGTAGCTCATGGTGTCCCTGCAGGACACTGGATGCATGATGATGGAGTCAAAAGTTAGCATCATCACAGAATATTTGGGCATGGTGGTGTTCTTTTTAGCACATTGGAAGCAGTACCACTTGCATGCCTGGGAGGGGCTTGGTGTCTCTGCCTTGGGGGCACTGTTCACCATTTAGGAATGTGCCCCATCATTCACTGACCACCCAATCTTCCTTCTCCTACTAACAAACTCAAAAGAGCCAGTCCAATATCCACCTCCTATATCCAGAACAAGCTGGTTGTCTTAAAAGGAAAACAAATTCTGACCAATTAAAGTTTTTTTTTTTTTTGGCATGAGAAGAAGGATCTAATGGCACACTGATCCATTTTTGTTAACATCTAAAAAATGGGCACAAATCTACATGTACTATTAGTGCTTATGGGGGCAGAAATGAGCTGTAAAGACATCATGTTATCCAGAAATCTTTGCTCTAAAATTCTTCTACCTACTTCTCCATTAAATGGATTGAGCTAAAGGTCCTCTGTTCAATCATCAGAAGCCACCATCTAGTTGTGAAACCCATGATCTCCCCTTTTATTCTGCTTTTCCTCCTTTGGGTTCCTGCCATCATGATATGCAAATGCAAAAGAGACTCTGATGGCTGTGGGGAGGAGGCAGGCCAGTAAAAGTGGTCATGATACCTATAACCCCATGGTTGGAGAGGAAAAGCACCTCAAACCAATTCCTCTGGAATTGAGAGTTCCATTAGAGGATGAACCTTTAGGCTACCTGTTTATTAGCTTAAGAATATGTTCTAGACCTAAATATTAATTGGTCCACGAGCAACTTTGTTGACAAGGAGAGAACTAACTCATAGTAACATAACACTCTTACTGTATGTTAAAAGTCAACTAGCTGAAACAGAGATTGGGATTCATAACAACGCACTTTGTCAATCACAGAGAGCATGATATAACTATTTCATCAAGAAACACATAATTTGGCCTAATCTTGGGCTGATATTTAGCCAAATCTAAGAACAAAACCCACATCGCAGATTTAGTGGCATAAATAGAGAGCTAATGCATTAACACCAACAAATATCCAATCAAATATTGCCTTCAATTCAGAGACTTGTTATGGTCCAGCTAGATCAATGATTTAAACTGAACTCCATATGATAACATAGTATGTTAACACTGCCTATTACTGGTTTCTTTGAACACAATAAATATCACAGCATGCAAGAACCAAACATAATGATATCTTATTGACAGGTATAAATGCTAATTACCAGAATTATATAGTGCTGTACCACTCAAATAACAAAGAGGGAAGTATTTCTTTGATTCTTACTTGTCATGAGAGTTTAGTTGGATAGAGTTTATTGGAGAAATAAAAAAGAAAATTCAGATATCCGACAGGTCTAAACTAAGTTATAGTTGTCATAGAAAATTATTTTCTTCCTCCTGTATAAAGTATGTTTCTACTATCTTTTATACACTGAGGAACAAGAATTCTGCTTCTGCTCCGATATCAGGTTTCTAATATCTGGTACTAGCAAATATCAATCAAACTATTTCCAATGCCCCAAAATGCCATTTCATGTATAGATCAAATATTTTCACCATTGCAAGTGAAACTGAGACTTGTATCAGAATACCTTAATCCACAAAAGACTTTTTATTTATGCTTTTCTTTGTTTTAGCAAACTCATAACAGCTAAAGAAAGAAGTTCTAATTTTAAGTGCATCACCTAAAAGGAAGAGAACAGGAATATGAATTGTAGGGGATGCATCAAATACCGATAGAAGAGGAATTACTTTCCTAATTCACTCATAAAGCCAATCTTGTCTATGAATGAAACATCTTAGTCTGTAAAACTGGATTTTTCTCTGATACTAAAAATATTATGAGAAATTCTGAATAATGCCTTGGAAAGAATTTATTAAGATAAGCGATAAGGGGGAGATTTCCTCACATTAGTATTGATCTTGAGTGACTGAAAGTTGTCTCATAGATGATCTCTCATATTCTATAGTGTTTTGTCACAGCACAGGTAACACCCAAGAATAATTCCCTGAAGCCTGCAACATATGACTTTGCACATTGATTAAACCATTACACTTAAAATGGAGGAAAACAGTTGTGGATGTCCAGGACCAAAATCTGTGCTTGTTGCAGCTACCAACACACCAATCTTGTTCAACATTCTGAAGTGAACCAGATAAACCCCCACATAGAGAATCCAGCAATGAACTTAGAGCACAAAAGCTCTTAGGATTGCATAATGGAGAGCAGAAGAGACCAGCAGCATATTTTCACAAACAGAAACACAACTTAATTAGCTGAGAAACCAGGTTAACTAGAGCTTCAAGAAGCATTACTAGTGGTTTATGTACCTCAACACATACAAGGAAAATGAATCTGATGCAAGAGTGGATGCAAAACAGCTCCAAATTTTCCTAGATTGGCACACGCGAAAATTATCAGTCCACTCAACTTAGTTAATTGAGCCATATGAAGGTGTAAATGAATTTTCATTGTGTCTAATGTTTTGTGTAACTTGTCTCATAATCAAATTGGTGACAATGATTCATGAACATGGACAAAAGAACAAAAGAATACCAAGATGTAGTTGACCATACAGATCAGTAATTTTGTTTAAGTCCAACCCATTGTTATGGAGTGCACATCCCATGGACCTCCTCTCACAAACTACCAAACAGAGAGTCTGACTCCAGGAAGGAATCACTACTCTGGAAGAGGAAGGAGGTTAGGTGACCCTATTTCCAAACAGTAACAGGTTAATTAGCCTACTCATTTGGTTGACAACCCTTCTGTTTTGTTCTTTTTATATTCTTTTGACAGAGAGTTATATTTGAGCACTATTAGCCTACATAAGCATGAAGTTATACACTTAAGGTATAAGATGTGGCCTCTATTCAATACAATGCACTAGCTTATCATCATCTTTGTTCTTCTTTCTCTCTTCCCCACATTTACATCTAGTTTATAGTGAAGAGTGCTGAGGGTGATCTGAATTGTGAGGAAGATATTAGATTTTGTGGCCCGTTATAATCGGATAAGATATATGATATAACTAATTGGATTACGATAACAAATGCGGCCAGAAAAGTCCATATTTTGGAGGATACCTTAGGGGATGCCTCACTATGGAAGGAACTCCCCAATAACTTATCCTGATCTGCTCTACATAAATGAAGCCTCAGAGTTAAAGTGTTAGAAGCACAAAAGATCAAGAGTTGCAAAGATTAGCAACACAGTTCAGGTTATAGAAATTTTGCTGAAACAGAGAGTGATTACTTTTCCTCAAATTCCTGAGCCATCAATTATAGAGGTCTGTGAAAGGATAGGAAGAGAGGAGAAGGAGCCTAGCTCTTCTTGCAGATCGACTTTAGCGTTGGATCAAAGGAAGATATTGAATCAAGATCTTTCCTCTTCCGCATACGGATGGCATCAAAAGGCGCATCGTAGAAAATAGCGAGATCTATTCATACTTTATTTTTGATTTCGATCCTAGGATTAAAGTTTTCTTACTGAGTGATTAAAGTTATTTTATGCTTCAATTAGTATCGAGCCTGTGGTTCTTGAAATCAAAAATTTTAGATATGCTATTGTTCTGATTCGATGTTTGATCCAAATTTTAGATCTGCTATTCCTATCAATTTTAGTTTATTATCGATCGCTTTGTGGTGATATTAAGGAAACAGCGACCGATCGTTGTGCAAGCACCACTGCCAACACCGCTGTGTTCGGCCGTAAGGGTCGCCGGTGACCGCATCGCAGCAACCAGGCTGCAGATTGGCCGCACGAGGACGGCAACCCCGTGCGGGACGCGGTCACACCGGCGGCAGTCGCGAGCGGCAGCCGCGCGAGAACAGGCGGCAGTCGCGCGAGCACCAGCCGCGCGAGCACTGACCGCGCGTGCACAGGCCGCACCGACGGCAATCGCGCGAGCACAGGCCGCTCCGGCGGCAGCCGCGCGAGCACAGGCCGCTCCGGCGGCAGCCGCGCGGGCGCAGGCCGCCGTGCGCGTAACCGCAGCCGGCCGTTTCGGCGGCACCCGCGCGTAACCGCGGCCGGCCGTTTCGGCGGCAGCCGCGCGTAACCGCGGGCGACCGTTTCGGCGGTAGCCGCGCGCACCGCGGGCGGCCGTTACGGTGGCAGCCGCGCGCATCGCGGGCGGCCGCTTCGGCGGCAGTTGCGCAGGAGGGAAGAGGGAAAATTTTCGGCAAAATTACAGTTTTGCCATTAGGGTTTCCTAAAAGCAAAATTACAGTTTTGCCATTAGGGTTTCCTAAAAGCAAAAATTACAGTTTTTGCCATAAAAAAAACTATAAATTATTGTTCGTTTTATAGTTTTTCTCATATGACTTATTGATTACATGTGATAAATTAAAATCCAATTATTGTTCTTGGTTATTCACATGTATATAATTGAAATTGTGAAATAATGTTTATCTTTCACATAAAGGCATGATTTATATGTCATCATGATTATCATATGAGTTTTTCTTTTTGCTAATTAATGTTCAATAATTATTATGGTTATTGTTTTATTATTGAACTGTTTAGCATGAAATGAATTAGATTAATTTGTTGAATATTATTTGTAATTTATCTCCTTAAGTTTTATCTGACCAGTAGCTGCCAAAGTGGCCTGGGATGGTAGACTTTTGGAATGTGAATTACAATAACATGTTGTCATTTATAGGACATTTTAAGTTACATTTTATATTATAGTATTGGTCTTGTAGCCACCAAAGTGACCTAGACCAATAACTTATAAAATGATATTAAAGAATTAGTCCCAAATGACATTAAGGAAATAATATTCAAAAATGGCATACATAATTAGGAGATTTAGATAATCCCAAAGGAGTATCTGCTAAATAATTATGTGATGGGGTAGGATGACAAGTTTGGATATTCTTGCAGTTTAGGGTTTGTATACCCAAAGGTAACAACACTATTCCACAATGATGGTGTCGGTCCTCCATAAATGTTTTGAGTGAACACTAGATATGTCAATATTTCACCCAAAGGTGAAATGTAGATGATATCAATAGTTCATCATATTTTGGAACTCAAAGCATTAATGTTATTTTATATTTTACGATGGTACTTAGTCCATGCATTCTTATGCTTCTAGTGTCCCTGTACTCTCTAGATCAAATTATTCGAATGGTTAGAGCATGTGCAATTCACCTTTGGGCGTATTAGATCTTGATTTGGCATTGCTTGTTGAAAAGCTGCAGACTTGGTGATAATAGTCTTGTGGAACAAGTCAATGAAATGAAAGCTTGCGAAAGATCGATAGGCTCAGTTTAATGTTCATAAGAATGCGATTGTAAATAACATAAAGACTTCATTCTGATTGCAAATAGCGCCGCAGGAATATTTAAAGATTATTGAGGACAGATTTAAATCTGTGATAAGTCATTAGCCAAGACACATTAATGAAAGAAGTACTCTGATTTCGATCGATGGCACTTTTCGAGGAATTCAGGATCATATCCTCAATATGGTGATAAAGCCGCAAAATGAAAACATTGGGTATGAATGTTGATGAGTCTTTTCTCGTCTGATTTATTCTTAATTCACTTCCTTCTCGATTTGGCCCATTCAAGATCCACTATAACACAAATAAGGATAAGTGGGATTTGAATGAGTTAACTAGTATGTGTGTTCAAGAAGAATTAAGATTAAGGCGGAAAGTTCATTCATGTCATGACTACTACTCGAGAGTTGGTAGCAAGAAAAGGAAGCGTCATCCATCCAAGAAATTTGCAAGTGCGAAATGCTACGGACTAATCAAAGGAAAGCTTTTACAAGAAAGTGCTTCTTTTGTGGCAAGAAAGGACATATGAAGAAGGATTGCATTAAGCATTGAAAACTTGGTTCGAAAAGAAAGGTATAAATATGACCTTTGTATGTTTTGAATCAAATATTACAAGTTCCTTCTAACACATGGTGGATTGATTACGGTGCTTCAACTCATGTTACCAATAATATGTAGGATTTCTTTCAATCCGAAACCAAAGGAACATGAAAGATTCATCATTATGGGAAATCGTCTCAAAGCAAAGTGGTATCGGTGGGAACTTATCGCTACGCCTAGAGACTCGGGTCATTCGATGGATCTTATTGAGACATGTTATGTACCTACTATTTCTAGAAATTTGGTTTCTTTATCTAGAATTGATGAGTTAGGATATTGTCTTTCTTTTGGTAATGGTAAACTCAGATATTTTATGATTCAATAAAAGTTGGTTCTGGAATTCTGTGATGGCTTGTATGCAAAATTAATTTGAATCTGAGTTTGCAAAGACATTATTGACCACTGCAATCAATCGTTGGATTGAAACATAGTTTCATAATGAAAGATCTTCTACACTTGTGGCATAGACGATTGGGGCATATCTCGAGGAAAGAATTGAAAGATTAGTGAAGAATAATATTTTGGAAGATTTAGACTTCATCGATTTTGATGTTTGTATAGATTGCATTAAGGAAAGCAAACTAAACATACAAAGAAATATGCCACAAGAAGTAAAGAACTCCTTGAGATTATTCATATTGATATCTGCGGACTACTCCATATTCCTTGTTTTAGTGAAGAAAGGTATTTCATCACATTTATAGATGATCTGTCCAGATATGGCTATATTTATCTAATACATGAAAAGTCTCAAGCCGTTAATACTCTTGAAGTATACATAAATGAGGTCGAGAGACAATTAGATAGAAAAGTTAAAATTGTCGGATCGATTGGTGAATTTTATGGCGATATGATGAATCCGGTCGAATATTGGTCCTTTGCCGATTCCTAGAACAACGAGGTATTTGTGCTCAATATGCCTTACCGGTGTGCACAATGAGAATGGTGTTCTTTGAAAGGCAAAATCGTACTCTTATGGATATGGTTAGGAGCATGATGAGTTATTCATCTATACCGATTCAATGTGGGGTGAAGCTCTTAGACAATACATACATCTTGAGCAGGGTTCCTAGTAAGTCGAGCCCATCAACTCCATTTGAGTTATGGACCGGTAGGAAGCTTGATCGAGACATTTACATATTTGGGGATGTTCTGCAGAGATAAGAGTGTTCAATCCACATGAAAAGAAATTGGATCAAGGACTATTTACGGATATTTTATTGGTTATCCGAAAAATCCAAGGCATACAAATTTTATTGCCCTAATCATAGTATGAGGATAGTAGAATCTGCAGTAATGCAAGATTCCTAGAAAATGGCGAAATCAGTGGGAGTGAAAAAAATCTCGAAGGATTAATTTTGATATTGAAGAGATTCGGGTAATTCTCCTATATCATCTCCTATTCGAGAAATTGTTGTTCCTCAAATCAATGAGAGAATTGATGAGGGTGAACAACAAAATAACATTGATGAACTCTCACATGCTGTTGATGTCGCCGCTGATGGTCTTGTAGAACAATCACAATTGGCAGCTTTGAGAAAGTCTCAAAGGAAGAGGAAATATGCCATTTCGATGATTATGTGGTATATCTACAAGAATCGATTATGATATAGGAATAAAGGAGACCCTTATCATTTTCACAAGCCATAGAAGGTAATGATTCGAAAAGTGGTATGATGCAATGAAAGAAGAGATAAAATCAATGGACGAGAATGGTGTTTGGGAACTCGTCGAATTGCACGATAATTGTAAAAGAGTCGGTTGTAAATGGGTCTTTAAGACAAAACGTGACTCAACGAGCAATATCGAACGATATAAAGCTAGACTTGTGGCCAAAGGTTTTTCTCGTAAAGAAGGCATCGACTATAACTATGAGACTTTCTCTCCGGTTTCGAAAGGACTCGTTAAGAATCGGATTATGGCTCTAGTAGCTCATTATGATCTTGAGTTACATCGATGGATGTGAAAACGCATTTCGAATGGGGATCGGATGAGGAAATCTATATGGAACAACCTTTGATTTTGGGCTTGTAAACTTAAGAAATCCATTTATGGCCTTAAACAAGCTTCCAGATAATGGTATATAAAGTTTCATAATACCATTACATCCTTCGGATTTAAGGAGAACGTTGTTGATCAGTGCATATATCTGAAGATAAGTGGGAGCAAGTTTATTATATTGGTCTTATATGTGGATGATATTTTACTTGCCGATGTAATCTTGGTTTATTGCACGAAACCAAGATATTTCTCAACAAGAACTTTAAGATGGTTGATATGAATGAGGCAGCTTATGTTATTGGCATTGAGATATTCAGGGATAGATCTCAAGGATTATTGGGACTGTCTCAGAAAGGATATATTAATCGTATCTTGGAGAGATTTAATATGCAGCTTTGCTCAGCCAATGATACACCTATTACTAGAGGTGAAAAGTTTAGCCAAAACCAGTGCCCGAAAAATGACTTAGAAAGGAATCAAATGAAAGATATTCCTTACGGATGCGTAATAGGAAGTCTATTATATGCTCAAACCTGTACAAGACCAAATATCAGTTTTGCAGTTTCAATGCTGGGTAGATATAAGAGTAACCCAGGAATGGAACATTGGAAAGCTGCAAAGAAAGTAATGAGATATCTGCAGGGGACAAAAGATTATATGCTCACATATAAGAGATCGATCACCAAGTAACAGGATATTCAGAGATCTTTGATTTTGCAAATTGCCTCGACAGATGGGAAGTCCACTTCAGGATCTATATTCATGTTAGCCGGTGGGGCAATTTCTTGAAAAGTGCAAAGCAATCGCTTATTGCATCATCTACAATGGAAGCTGAATTTGTGGCATGCTTTGAGGCCACAAATCAAGCATTATGGCTGCGGAATTTCATCTCGGGACTTGGTGTGGTCGACTCAATTGCCAAGCCGCTGAAGATATTTTATGATAATACCGCAGCAGTTTTCTTCTCTAAGAATGGCAAGTACTCTAGTGGTTTCAAGCACATTGAGATAAAGTACTTGGTGGTTAGAGAAAGAGTCCAGAAACAACATGTGTCAATTGAAAATCTGAGCACCACTATGATGATTGCTGATCCATTTACTAAACCCTTACAGTGTAAAATATTTAAAGAATATGTTCTTAGAATGGGGCTTGTGAGCAAGCCATAAAAGATATGGTGATGCATGTTTTAGTGGGTGCTATAATTGACATTTTTCCTTGCATAATTAAAGTTATTTGTTTCTGTTATCCTGTTTACATCTATGTTTATGCATATTATGGTTGAATGTAATAACATGATTGTCTTGACAAGACAAATTACAGGGGTCATTATGAACTATATTAGGAAAGACTAACGGTGTTGTAGTACATAGAAGGGAGTATGACATTGTTGACATACAACCGCTATGACTCGCATTGATGGTTGGACTTAATATAGTATTATTGTATTTATTGGACTTATTGGCTTGTTTTTAAAAATTCATGGCCATGTATAAAATTTTTGTTTCAAAATTTCAGAATCCAATTAGGTAAAAATTATTTTCTAAACAAACTTTTGTTTTATTTATTTTTGATGTATTTTATATCTTATCAATTAATGGGCCAAGTGGGAGAATGTTAGATTTTGTGGCCCGTTATAATCGGATAAGATATATGATATAACTAATTGGATTACGATACTGATATCGACCAATAGAAAAGAAGTCCATATTTTGGAGGATACCTTAGGGATGCCCTTGATGGAAGGAACTCCCTAATAACTTATCCTAGACTCTCGGCTCTACCTATAAATAGACAGGACCTCAGGAGAGTTAAAGTGTTAGAAGCAACACAGAAGCATCTAAGAGTTGCGTAAAGATTAGCAACACAGATGCGTCTAAGGGTTGCGTAAAAGAAATTTTACAGAAACACCGTTTGAGAGTGATTACGGTTTTCCTCTCAAATTCCCCTGAGCCATCAATTATAGAGGTCCTGTGAAAGGATAGGAAGAGAGGAGAAGGAGCCTAGCTCTTCTTGCAGATCGACGGAAGCGTTGGATCAAAGGAAGATATTCAGATCAAGATCTTTCCTCTTCCGCACGGATGGCATCAAAAGGTACGCATCGTAGAAAATAGCAGATCTATTCATGCTTTATTTTTGATTTCGATCCTAGGATTAAAGTTTTCCGCAATTACAGAAGCATGATTAAAGTTATTTTATGCTTACAAAAGAAACACTCTCAGCACCTCTTGGAGATCAAAGCAGAGTTTTAACCAGGTAACATCCATCTACAGAAGCTCAAACACAAATGATCACATACCGTTCAGGTTATAGCAGACTTTCCTCAGCCACATTTTGGTAGAATTTTACGAGAATGAAAAGATCACCATAAAGGGAATATAGTTAGTGTTTCTTTATTCTTTGTGTAGTGTATATATACATATACACATTTGTCTTAGAGTTGGTAGCGATTCTCTCAAAGATAAGCTTACTTTAGAGGAAGAAATGAGCATTAAGAGACTTTTAGTTGGTACACCTGACTGATGTTTTTTGTAATAGCAGATTGGAGCTCTGTGATCAATGCCATGTCCATATCAACAGTGTTAAACTTCAACAATGGTATCTCTTGCCAGTTTTATGAATAAAAGCAGCAAGTTGGAAGCTTGAAAGGCACATGGATAAAAAATAAGGAAGAATTTTTGTACATGAATAAATAACCACAACATATTGAAATTAAATGAAAATCATAATCAAATATGACATCAAGATTTATATAGAAAACCCCTCCAGCGTGAAGGGTAAAAACTACTGGGCAAACCAGAAAAAATCCACTATAAAATAATGAATGTATAATTCTCTAAGTCTCTTGCCTAAAACTCAAAGAACAATCATAAGAGAATAACTGGGATATAAGGATTTCGTCGCTATGCATAATATCCAAAACCTCCCCAAGTAATTACAGTAAAAATTCATAACAAATCTGATTTAACCTAAGATGAGAATACTGTTTGGATAAATGAGAATAGTCTCTACATTTTCTTGTCTTATTATATTTCTTTTTCTCTTGTTTTTCTACCATTTTCTCCTCTTTTTGAATCATCTTGCTGTTGTAAAATTTTTGTCCTTTTGCTACAGTTTTTCTCTAATTTTTGTAGCCACCACAGCTCCATAATTAAACTTAGGGTTTAAGTTAAGGAGAGATAGACTGTTGGTTGTTAAAGCCCACTATGGATTGAATTGGGCCATCTACCCAATAACCTCCCCCTTTAGCCCATAAGGGAGGTTGTCTCATAACTCCTCAGTGTGAAGTTATGTCGACCAACAGTCGGCACATCTCCTGCCTCTCTTTCGATAAGGTCTTTATCAACATGGCTGCTCCATTATCATCTGTATGAATTTTCTGAAGTTGCAATTACTTTTCGTCAAGTATATTTCGAATCCAATGATATCTGATATCTATATATTTTGGCTTAAAATAAAAAGTTGGGTTCTTACACAAATGGATGGCACTCTAACTGTCATAATGCACCATATAGTTTTTCTATTTCAACCCCAATTCTTATAATAATTCTTTCATCCATAATATTTCTTTGCAAACCTTTATAGTAGCAATATATTCTGCCTCTGTGGTGGAGAGAACAATACACCTTTACAATCTGGATTGTCATGATGCAGCTCCAATTACAAAAGTAAGTACAAAACCTGATTTGAATTTTCTCGTATCAATATTTCTAGCCATATCTGTATCTGTGTAACCCATTAGCACAGATGGTCCACCTTCAAAGCTTAAACAAACCTTAGAGCTTCCTCTGAGATATCTTAAGATCCACTTCACTGCTGCTCAGTGCTCTTTGCTTAGATTTGCAAAAAATCTACTAGTAACATGCTAGTTACAGGTGTCCTATAAGCCAATCACGTGAGTAATGACACTTGTAACACGTTATGTCAATCTCTTTGCTTATGATTATTGGTATTTTTCCATATCATCTGGATGTATATTGTGATGTCCTTTGATCTGTGCAATGGGAATCGAATCGTGATGAGATCATGATAATGAGACCGATTCACCTTTAAACACATACCCTAAATAATTTCGGTCATATGTTATTCGAGAGGGACATTGAGATAACCGGACAAACTGGTGTGCTGTATGCCCATCCATATGATGGAGGTAGCTAGTCTTATAGCTACTCATGTGGGGACACTAAGGGTACAGTATAGGTGCTCATTGGAGAATGAGTTCATTGATTGATCCGCTTATGGAATGCTGGATGATTATTGATATCTCATGTCAGATAGCGATTCCATAGTCCCAGTAGTGTATCTGGTCCTTAGACTTGAGACACCAAGGATGTCCTATATGAATACTCTACTCTTTGATACCAGACTTATAGGTTTGGAAGTTTCAGATATAGTACAACTGGTTATTGGGAGTGGCAACCAACCTTACGAGAGCTATTGAGTGTCAATAGAGGATCATATACTCTCGGTATCATGAGAGGAATATCCCATATGTTCTTACTCAAGTAAATCATTGCCCAGGGTCATTCGGATTGAGAGAGAAAGAGTTCTCCGGGGGAATCCGATTAGAGTGAGACTCGATTAGAAACCATATGGGCCTGACAGCACCATGCCCGATATATGATCTCTGGGATATTAGATGGTGAGGGATTATAAGTATATGGTAATTGAGGGTAGATAGGTCCAAAGGATTAGATTCCCTTGTATCGTCTGGGGACTGTGGCGTAGTGGCCTAGTACATCCGCAGTTAATAAGTCGAGTGAATTATTATGAAGATAATAATTCATTGAGTCATTAGGAGTTCTGACGGTATGACTCACGACCAGCTCGATATTAGGTCTAGAGGGTCACACACATATGGTAGGTATTATGACGAATAGAGGTTCGGATATGAGATATCCACCGGAGCCCCTACCTTATTGGATATCCAATAAGCCCCTGTATTATTGGATCCCATGGATGAGATCCAATAAGAGCTAGATTATTGGGTAAAGACTTATTAATCTAAGAGCCTTAGGTAATTGGATGGAGTTACAATACCCAATAAGGCAAGATCCATTAGGGTTTACAAGGGGCCTCTATAAAGAGGAGGGAACCAAAGGTCCATTGGTTGAGGTTTTTCATGATAGCTACCTTTTACTCTCCTCTCCCCAAGAGAGGAGCATCGTTGCAGTCTCTACCGTGTGGATACCACTAGAGAGGAGGATGCTTGACCTCCTTCATCCTCCCCCATAGATCTACAAGAACTCGTGGATATACGATCTCCCTAGGTACTATCGTTCTTTTCATACACGTAGTTTTTCGGATTCGCGGATTTATTTATTTTTCACACGGATCTTCACACGACGACGAAACCTTTCGTGAAAATCTAGGATGTTTTATTTTTATGTTCTTCTACTGTGCATGATGTCGCCCCCTAGATTTTCCAACAGTGGTATCAGAGCCAGGTTGTTAGTGCGAAAATTGGATTTTAACTACGTATGTTGTGTTTTGGATGTGCTTTTGACGTCAAAATTATTGACGCAATAGCAAGAAAGGGGCAGCAATTGTTGCTGCCCTCGTAGGACGTCCAAAGGCTGCTTGCAGCCTTGGCTGCCACCGGCGGTCTACATGCAATTGGCCGGTGGGCTATGGGCCGCAAGCAGGCAGCCTACGCAAGCGGCCAGTCTGCGCGCAAGCACTACGCCCGCCCTATTATTATTTGGATAAAAGGTTGTCTGTCCACATCATACATCACCTTGCGTAGGCACTACGCTCGCAGTGCAAGTAAAGCTGGGGATTAGGGTTTTCGGCCAAAAGATAATTTTGTCCCTCGAAATTTTAGAAATTCTAGTTTTTGTCCCTTCTGGCCGAATGACCACAATACCCTTCAGAATTCAAAAAATTTCTTACATAACCCTGCTTTCAAAAAAAATATTTATTAATTAAAAGGTTTAATTAACTATTATTATTTATTTAGTAGTCCTATATAATAACATATATATGTGATGTATGATGTGGATAAATAATCATGGATCGTATGATGCGATGTGTGTGCATGTGATTATTATTATGGGGCCTGTGAGCTTTTATTTTTCTCGTTTATTATCAGGCTTGTGTGCTTGTAATTATATTGTAATTACATGAGGAGGTGCCGGAGGAGCGAGACCCACGAGGTCGAGACAAACGATCCGACGTATGGATATGCGTTGAGATATCGATGGAACCGACGAAGCAAGATAGACGATCACAAGACATGAAGATGCATCGAGGAACACATAGATCTTGATGTGAGCGATTGGGCCCATTGGCTCGGGCTCGATCACATTAGGATGTGGTCCATGATCATCTAGGGTGATTGCTCATATGATGTGTGATTGGTTATATGTCTATTAGATATGTATATATATTTGCATGCGACGTAGATATATATTAAATATATATGCGCGACACATTATATTATGAGACCGAATAAAAAATCCCCTTTCTCGATAATATTAAGTCGGTAAACGTGAGGCAATTAGATTGACCCACGTGGCCTTCCATCGTTATAGGTAGAAACCGATTCCCGGTGTATGTTGAGTTGGTCGAGTCCCTCAAGACTCACCTATATCGCGATTCGCTATCTTATCTACGACATAGAGATGTCACCGGTGACCTGAGGATATGATATGTTTGGTCGAATCCCTCGAGGGTATATTATCGAATTAGACTCATCTTGTAACGATGGTGATGACTTAACCAAACATTATGGTTGGTCGAGTCTCTCGGGACCATAGTGGTTCATAGGCCAAACAAGATGAGAATCACAAGGAGTTGTGATCGATAAGAGTTGCCTACCTTTAGGGCTTAGTGTGATTGGTCGAGTCCCTCGAGATTACACTAAGATATCAATTGGATCCCGATCTCCACTAGAAGTCTGCTGGAGACTTCCGTTTCACATGCTAAGGGTGTTGCGTGGCTCGCTAGAAAAATAAGTGGGAGCATATCAAGATAGAAGTCCATATCTTGATTATTTATATTTCTGTAAAATTTGTATATTATTTATTTATTCTTACATCTTTCTTTTTTAAAAAAATATCGCTATTAGACTCTCTATGTGGCATATTTGATGCCAACCGCCTTATTGGTTCAAATTATATGGATTGGCTCCGTAAGCTCAGAATCATTCTCATGACGAAAAAAATCATGTATGTCCTTGATATAGTGATGTCTATGCGCAAGGAAGAGGCAAGAGAGGATGAGATCACCCACTACGTGAAGTATGCAGATGACTCAACTCCTGCTCAGTATTATATGTTGGGCTCCATGACTCTCGAGTTACAAAGACAACATAAAAAGTTGGATAATAAATTCATACTTCTGCATCTCCACAAATTGTTTAAGGAACAAGGAAGAACTCAACGGTATGAGATAGCGAAGAGTCTCTTCCGTGTTAGGATGATTGAGAGGACACCAGTTCAGAACCATGTCCTTAAGATGATTAAGTAGATAGAGAAACTCACAAGTCTAGGAATGGTCCTAGAGGATAACCTATGTGTGGATCTTATGCTTCAGTCTTTTTTAGATTTTTTTTCACAGTTTTCTATGCTAGTAAAATCAGAAAGAAAAAGAAGATAGAAAAGTCCCTTGAGAAGGGCAAGGGCAAGGGCAGATCGGGTAAAGCAAAGGTTGCTACGAAGGAACCAGCAAAGGACAAAAGCCAGTGCTTCCACTGCTACAAAGACGAGCATTAGAAGAGGAATTGCAAAGAGTACATTGCAGAAAAGGTGAAACAAAAGCTTAGAGAAGCTTCAAATATGCATTCATGATTAGTCTCTATTTGTCAAACTCATATGATAACACATAAGCATTAGATACTGGTAATGTTTATCATATCTGCAATTCGTTGCAGGTTATGGTAAGACCTAGGAGATTGATGAAAGGCAAGATGGACCTCAAGATGGGCAATGAAGTAAGAGTTGCTACTATTGCTATTAGCGAGATTACCCTACATTTGCATGGTGGAGCTACTATTACATTAGATGCATGCTATTTTGTTCCCTTTATTATTAAAAACCTTATTTCCATTTCATGTTTGACATTGAATGGTTATAAAGTAGTTTTGAGAACAATAGTTGTTCAACTATTAAGGATGATAAAATCATCACGAGAGAAACATTGCATAATGATTTGATTATGCTAGATACTACTCTACATATCATGAATATAAGTGTGTCCAAGAGGAAATGAGTACCTATGACATTATAGGCTAGGTTATATCCATGAGGGAATGATTCAAAAGTTGCTGACAAATGGATACCTAGATCCATTTGACTATGAGTCATATGCAACTTGCGAACCTTGCTTTCATGAAAAGATGATCAACTCTCTATTTAGTGGAATCGGAGAGAAAGCCATTGAGTTGTTGGTACTCATACATAGTGATGTATATGGTCCTATGTCAACTCAGGCTATCAGTGGTTATTCCTACTTCATTATTTTCACTGATGATTTCTCTAGGTACGGACATGTGTACTTGATGAAGTACAAGTTTGAAGCCTTCGAGAAATTCAGGGAGTATAAAAATGAAGTGGAGGTTCAGACTGAAAAGAGTATTAAGACTTTTTGATCAGATTGAGGAGGTGAGTACTTGAGTATAGAGTTCACCCAATTCCTCAAGGACTAGGGAATTCTATCCTAATAGACACCTCCTTATACACCCTAGGTTAATGGTGTCTTCGAAAGGAAGAATCACACACTGTTAGACATGGTGCGGTCCATGATGAGTTTCGTCGACTTGCCCGTCTCATTCTGGGGATATGCCCTAGAGTCCATAGCTTACATTCTGAACAAAGTTACAACTAAGTCGGTAGTATCTACACCATATGAGATATGAAAAACAAAGTCTGATCTTAAGATTGTTAAGATTTGGGGCTGTCTTACTCACTTTAAAAGACACAAGCCCGACAAGTTGGAATCCAGAATGGAACGGTGCAAGTTCATGGGATACCCCAAGGAAACTTGTGGGTATTATTTCTATCACCCTAAGGACCGAAAGGTCTTTGTAGCCAAGAGAGTAGTGTTCCTTGAGAAGGAACACATTCTTGGTAGAAACAGTGGGAGCATGATAGAGTTAAGCGAGGTTGGAGAACCCAACTTAAGTACCATTCCATAGCTTGAATCTATTCAGGTACCTAGCACACAAGTTTTGACTTTACGTAAGTATAATAGAGTATCCCATCCTCCTAAGAGTGTGTGGGACATATCAGAGGAGCGGGTGTTGAAGATATTGATCCTTAGACCTACGAGGAGACTATTACGAGTATAGACTCCGAGAACTGACAAGAAGCCATGAATTCAAAAATGGATTCCATGAATCTAGTTGATGCGCCTGAAGGCATCGTACCCATTAGCTGCAAGTGGATCTTTAAGTAGAAGATCGGAGTAAATGAAAAGGTAGAAACCTATAAAGCAAGGCTAGTAGCTAAGGGTTTTCGTCAAAGCCAAGGTGTTGACCATGACGAAACCTTCTCATCTATAGCCATGCTAAAATCCATTCGAACTATATTGGCTATTGTAGCACACCTTGATTATGAGATCTGACAGACGGACATGAAAATTGTGCTCCTCAACAGTAATCTCGAGGAGAAGGTATATATGATACAACCTAAGAGATTCATGTCCAAGGACAGTCCAGATAAGGCATGCAGGTTGCTTAGGTCCATCTATAGACTAAAGCAAGCTTCCTAAAGTTGGAACATAAGATTTGATGAGGCGATCAGATCTTATGAGTTCGTTAAGAACGAAGATGAGCCTTGTGTGTACATGAATGTAAGTAGGAGCACTATTACCTTTTTGGTACTATATGTGGATGATATCCTAATCATTAAGAATGATGCTCTAGACGTTAAAGACTTGGCTATCTAGACACTTCTCTATGAAGGACTTAGGGAAAGTATCCTACTTATTGAGGGTTCAGATCTATAGAGATAGATCAAAGTAGATACTTGGCTTGTCCTAATCCAGGTACATAGACACCATTATCAAAAGGTTTGATATGAAAAATTTCAAGAGAGGTCTCATACTGATGAGACATAGGCTATCACTTTCTAAGAATATGTCCCCAAAGACTCATGAAGAAAGGATATGCATGGATGGAATACCTTGTGTCTTAGCAATAGGGTCTATCATGTATGCTATACTATGTACCAGGCTTGATATAGCACATGCTCTGAGTGTCAGAGTAGGTATCAGGTGAATCCAGGCTTGGAGCATTGGAAAGCAGTAAAGTATATCCTTAGGTACTTGAGAAGGACTAAGGATCTTTTACTAGTATATGAAGAAAGTAACTTCAAAGTTGAGGGCTACACGGACTCGAGCTTCTAGTCCAATATCGATGATAGCAAGTCTAATTCAGGGTATGTATTCATTCTAAATGGAGGAGCAGTATGCTGGAAGAGTTCTAAGTAAGACACTACTGTTGACTCGACCACATAGAGGTAGAGTATATTGCTGAAATAGATGAAGTAAAGGAGGGAGTCTAGATGAAGTAGTTCATCATAGATTTGGGAGTTGTGCCGAGTAACGAGGAACTGATTCCCTTATATTGCGACACTACGGGGTGATTGCTCAAATAAGAGAACTCAGGTCTCATCAAAAGTGTTCTGAAGGGGTTCCAACTTATTAGAGAGATCGTGACCTGAAGAGATGTAGTAGTGGAAAGAGTTTCATTTGAAGATAACATTGCAGATCTACTGACAATGCCATTAACTCAGATTGTCTTTAAGTGTCACAGAGGTCTGATGGGGATCAGACACATGGGTGATTGGCTTTAGGTAAAGTGAGAGATTGCTAGTTAGAGATGCCCTACAAGCCAATCACATGAGTGATGACACCTGTAACATGTTACGTCAATCTCTTTACTTATGATTATTGGCATTTTCATACATTATCTGGATGTATATTGTAATGTCCTTAGATCTGTGCAATGATAATCGGATCGTGATGAGATCACGATAATGAGATCGATTCATCTTTAAACATAGATCTTAAATAATCTTGGTCATAGGTTATTCGATAGGGACATCGAGATAACCGGATAGATTGGTGTGCTGTATACCCGTCCATATGATAGAGGTGGCTGGTCTCATAGCTACTCATATGGGGACACTAAGGGTATAGTATAGGTGCTTATTGGAGAATGAGTTCACTGATTAATCCACTTATGGAATGCTGGATGGTTATTGACACCTCACGTCAGATAGCGATTCCATAGCCCCAGTAGTGTATCTGGTCCTTAGACTTGAGATACCAAGGATGTCTGTATGAGTACTCTACTCTCTGATACTGAACTTATAGGTTTGGAAGTTCTAGATCTATTACAACCGGTTATTGGGAGTGACAACTAACCTTACGAGGGCTATTGAGTATAAATAGAGGATCATCCACTCTCGGTATCATAAGAAGAATATCCCATGTGTTCTTGCTCAAGCAAATCCCTGGCCAGGGTCATTCAGATTAAGAGAGAAAGAGTTTTCTGGGAGAATCCGATTAAAGCGAGACTCGATTGGAAACCGTATGGGCCTAACAACATCATGCCTGATATACGGTCTTTGGGATATTAGTTGGATGAGGGACTGTAGGTATATAGTAACTGAGGGTAAATAGGTCCAAAGGATTGAATTCCTCTGTATCGTTTGTGGACTGCGACGTAATGGCCTAGTATGTTCACAGTCGATAAGTCGAGTGAATTATTATGGAGATACTAATTTATTGAGTCAGAAGGAGTTCTGACAGGTATGTCTCATGGCCAGCTCGATATTGGGCCTAGATGGTCACACATATATGGTAGGTATTATGACGAGTAGAAATTCAGATATGAGATATCCGTAGGAGCTCATATCTTATTGGATATCCAATAAGCCCCTATATTATTGGATCCCATGGATGAGATCCAATAAGAGCTATATTATTGGGTAGAGACCTATTAATCTAAGAGTCTTGAGTAATTGGATGGAGATCCAATATCCAATAGGGCAGGATCTATTAGGGTTTACAGAAGGCCTCTATAAATAGGAGGGAACCAAAGGTCTATAAGCTGGGGTTTTCTTGGTAGCCACCTTCTATTCTTCTCTCCCCAAGAGAGGAGCATCTTTACAATCTCTACCGAATAGATACCGCTAGAGACGAGGATGCTTGACCTCCTTCATCCTCCCATATGGATCTATAGGAACTCAGGGATATATGATCTCCCTATATACTGTCATTTTTTTCATACATGTAGTTTTTCGGATTCGCGGATTTATTTTTTTCGTATTGATCTTCGCACGATGATGAAACCTTTCATGAAAATCTAGGATGTTTTGTTTTTATGTTCTTCCACTGCGCATGAGATGTTACCCCCTGGATTTCCCAACATAACACTCACTGCATATGCGATGTCCGACCTCATATATACCATTGCATACATTAAACGTCTGATTGCTAAAACATAAGAAACCTTTTGCATTTTCTCCTTCTCCTCATCACTTAACGGACTCTGCTCTAAGCACAACTTGAAGTAACCCGAAAGAGGAGAACCAACTGACTTTACATTGCTCATACTGAACCTTTCTAATACATTCTCGATATATTTCTCCTGTGATAACCAAATCTTCTTATTTTTCCTGTCATGAGAAATCTGCATACCTAGTATTTGCTTTAGCAGCCCCATGTCCTTCATTGTAAAGGACTCACTCAGTTCCTTCTTCAACATATCAATTATACATATATCTTTTCCAAGGATAAGCATATCATCAACATAAAGTAGAGAATAATAAAATCCTTACCAAACCGTTTGATGTACATATAATAATCTGAAGCCGTTCTTTTGTATCCATTTTCAGTCATAAATGAATCAAATTTTATGTACCATTGTCTTAAAGCTTCAACCCATACAAACTCTTTCTTAACTTACAAATAAAATTTTCTTTACCTTTGACTTTGAAACCTTCTGGTTGCTTCATATAAATTTCCTCCTCCAAATCACCATGAAGGAAAGCTATATTTACATCTAATTGCTCAACCTCCAAGTCCTGGCTAGTAGTAATACCAAGAGTAACACGAATAGAAGATATTTTAACAATATGAGAGAAAATCTCTTCAAAGTCAATGTCTTTCTTTTTACCAAAGTCTTTTCACAATCAATCTAGCATTGTACTTTGATTCAGAATAATATTCTTGAGCCTTCAACCTGAAAACCCACTTGTTCTTCAATGCCTTCATTCTCTGT
This sequence comes from Musa beccarii, assembly GCA_024322285.1. Lineage (NCBI taxonomy): Eukaryota > Viridiplantae > Streptophyta > Magnoliopsida > Zingiberales > Musaceae > Musa > Musa beccarii. The sequence continues at coordinate 64,368,528 of CM044397.1, read as the reverse complement.
GGTAATTACACTAAATCATATGTGTGGTTCTTCTGCAGAGCATCCATCTCTTCCTGCATAGTAACTAACCACTTCCTTTTCTTCTCACTTTCAATTGTTTCCTGGTAACTCTCTGATTTTCCTACATCATTAAGCATCACATACTCATCTGTAGAGTATCTTCTAGAAGGCTGATGATGTCTAGAAGATCTTCTCAATTGAGGTTCTGCGAGAAGCTACTCCTCAACTTCTTCTTGCTGTACATGTCCTACAGGTAGATTAACATATGACTCTACACCAACTTCTTGCATATCTCCCCTATCACCATGATATATTAGAGGAGTAACTAGGTCATAATTTGCTAATCCTTCTACATAAGTCTTGGCTAGTGCCTCCTTCTTCAAATCCTCAAGGGTTTGATCCTCAAAGAAGACCACATCTCTGCTTCTAAACACCTTATACTTTTTTGGATCCCAAAGCCTATAACCAAATTGATCATGTAAGTAGCCAAGAAAAATATATTTTTTTACCTTACCATCCAGCTTGGACCTCTTATTGTCTGGAACATATGCAAATCTTAATGGGAAATCCAAGGGGCGACATCTCATGTGCAGCGGAAGAACAAAAAATAAAACACCCTAGATTTCCATAAAAGGTTCCATAGTCCTGCAAAGATCAGTGCATCAAAACAAATCTATGAATCCGAAAACTATGTGTAAGAAGAACGATAGTACCTAGGGAAATCGTATATCCCTGAGTTCCTATAGATCCTTGGGGGAGGATGAAAGAGGTCAAGCATCATCCTCTCTAGCGGTATCCACATGGAATGACTGGAACGATGCTCCTCTCTTGGGGAGAGGAGAACAGGAGGTAGTCACTAAGAAAAACCCCAACCTATGGGCTTTTGGTTCCCTCCTATTTATAGAGGCTCCATATCAACCATAATAGATGCAGCCCTATTGGGTATTGGATCTCTATCCAATTACCCAAGCCTCTTTGATCAATGGGTCTCTACCCAATAATCTAGCTCTTATTGGATCTCATCCATGAGATCCAATAATACAGGGGCTTATTGGATATCCAATAAGATAGAGGCTCCGACGGATATCTCATATCTGAACCTCTACTCGTCGTAACACCTACCATATATGTATGACCCTCTAGGCCTAATATCGAGCTGGTCGTGAGTCATATATATCAGAACTCCTTCTGACTCAATGAATTATTATCTTTATAATAATTATCTCGACTTATCGACTACGGACGTACTATGCCACTACGCCGTAGTCCTTAGACAATATAGGAGAATCTAATCTTTTGAACCTATCTGTCCTCAGTTATAATGTACCTATAGTCCCTCATCCATCTAATATCCCAAAGACCATATATCGGGTATAGCGATGTTAGGCCCATACGATTTCCAATCGAGTCTCGCTCCAATTGGATTCTCTTGGAGAACTCTTTCTCTCTCAATTCGAATGACCCTGGTCAGGGATTTACCTGAGCAAGAACATATAGAATATTCCTTTCATGATATCGAGAGTAGATAATCCTTTATTGACACTCAATTATCCTCGTAAGGTTGGCTGCCACTCCCAATAACTGATTGTACTAGATCTAGAACTTTCAAACATATAAGTCTAGTATCAAAGAGTGGAGTACTCATACAAGATATCCTTTGTGTCTTAAGTCTAAGGACCAGATACACTACTAGGACTACGGAATCATTGTTCGACGTGAGATATCAATAACCATCTAACATTTTGTAAGCGGATCAATCAGTGAACTCATTCTCCAATAAGCACCTATACTGTATCCTTAGTGTCCCCACACGAGTAGCTATGAGACCAACCACCTCTATTATATGGACGGGCATACAACACACTAATATATCCGGTTATCTCGATGTCCTTCTCGAGTAACATATGATTGAGATTATTTAGGGTATGTGTTTAAAAGTGAATCAGTCTCATTATCGTGATCTCATCATGATCCGATTCCCATTGCACTGATCCAATGACATCATAATATACATCGAGATAATGTGAGAAAAATACTAATAATCATAAGCAAAATGATTGATGCAGCGTGTTACAAATGTCATCACTCACGTGATTGACTTGTAGAGCACCTATAACTAGCAAATGCATAATAACCAAACACTCTCAAATGCCTGTATAAAATATTTTTTTTCTGACTATACATGCTCTACAACATCACCATCTAGGGTTATACATGAAGATAAGTTGATCATATCAACTGCAATCCTCAAAGCCTCATCCTAGAACTTTTTGGGTAGCTTTGCCTGTGAAAGCATACATCTGATCTTTTCCATGATGATGTAATTCATCTTCTCTATAATTGTATTATGTTGAGGTGTACCAAGAACTATCATCTATGTTGGATACTGTGTGACCTACAATAATTATTAAATAATCCTATATACTCACCACCATTATTTGATCTTATGCATTTCAGTTGTCTTTCTGTCTCTCTTTCAACTCTGGTATAAAACTCTTTAAATACATCAATAACCCGATCCTTGGTCTTTAAAGCATAGGCTTAAACTTTTCTGAAAAAGTTATCTATAAAAGTAACAAAATAAAGTACACCATTGATATTAGGAACATTAATAGAACCACTAGGAGTTTTTGTCCTCAAAGGACCACATACATCTGTATAAACATGGTCTAATACATGCATTTTTCTAGACAAAGCAGGACTATTAAAGGAAACTCTGTGTTGTTTACTAGCCAAACAATCAATACAAGGGTTCAAACGTGTACCTCTGAGGTCTAATAATACCTTTCTCTTGGAAAGAGCTTATAGTCCATTCTCACTCATGTGTCTCAGTCGCCTATGCCATAACTTCATACTGAAGTCTTTCTCTGTAGCATTTAATTGTTTACCATAAGCTCTAGCTTACAACCTGTATAAAGTATGATACTTCTTTCTACTAGCTATAACATGAGAACCCTTACTGAGCTTTCATTGCCCTCTGTGAAACCTTCTATCGTAGCCTTCATCATCTAGTCTTTCAACTGAAATTATATTCAACCTCAAGTTAACCATATGCTTCACATCCTTAAGCACCAACTTATATCCATGGTTAGTCTTTATGTGGATGTCACCCATGCCAATGATGTCTGCCGTGTCATAGTTGTCCATCTTGGCAACACCAAAATTTCTAGACTTGTAGGTAGTAAAGAACTCCCTCTGTAGTGTAGCATGATAAGATGCTCCTGTGCCAATTATCCACTCGAGATCTTGACATACACAAGAGAAAATATCATCAGAAGGGGACAAAATCAAATAATCACCATCCTGCACTGTAGCCGTGGTATTCTCTTTTGACTTTATAGACTCCACTTCTTTTTCTTTTTTCTTGCTCTTCTTAGGTTGCTTATATTGATTCTTATAATGTCCTTTCTCACCACAGTTATAGCAAACAATATCTTTCCTTGATCTTAACTTACTTATACTCATACATGAATTGCTTCTATCTTTAGGTTTTCACCTTCCTCTGTTCTCTGAGATAAGTGCATATGAATCAATCTGAGATGTTGTTGAGTTCTTTCTTCTCAACTCTTCATTCAACAAACTGCTTGTTACTTGACTCATGGTGACAATACCATTTAGTATAGAATTATTGAAGGAAACCACCAGTGTCTCCCAACTTTATAGCAATGAACTGAGAAGTAATAATGCACGTAACTCATAATTAAGAGACATTTTTATAGAGGATAATTGGTTAGTAATACTCTGTATTTCATTCAAATGCTCAGCAATAGAAGCACATTCTTTATAATTTCAAGTTTACAAGTTTTCTAATCAAAAAAACTTTATTGCCAGTTATTTTTCTTTCATAGAGACATTCCAACTTTTTCCAAAGAGAATATGCAGAACTTTCAATAGAAATATGGTGAAAGACATTGTCATCGAGCCACTGTCGAATCAACTCGATCGTTTTTTGGCCTAACCTTTTCCGCTCATCATCCGTCATAGTTGTGGATTTTGCATTATTCCTTTGCAAAGATCTATATAAATATTTGCAATACAAGAGATTTTTCATTCTTGGTTTTCATATCATCCAATTGTTTCTGTTCAAGCTAATCATGCGAGAAACACTACCGACCTCCATGTTCAAACATAAAAAATTAAATCACTAAACCTTGCTCTGATACGAGTTGATGAGATAAGAAAACAAGGAAAAACTTTTGTATATAAATAAATACTAGCAGATCGTAACACAACAAAATTAAATAAAAATCACAATCAAATATGACACCAAGATTTACATGGAAAACCCATCCAACGTAAAGGGTAAAAACCATGGGGCAAACCAGAGAAAATCTACTATAAAATAATGAATGTAGAATTCTCCAAGTCTCTTACCCAAAACCCAAGCAACAATCATAAGAGAATAACTAGGATACAAGGATTTCGTTACTATGCACAATATCCAAAACCTCCCCAAGTAATTATAGTAAAAATTCACTATAGATCTGATCTAACTTGAGATGAGAATACTATTTGGATAAATGAGAATAGTCTACGTGTTTTCCTTATCTTCTTCCCTTTTTTTTCTTTTATTTTTTTTGCCATTTTCTTCTCTTTTTAAATCATCTTACTACTACTGTAAAATTTCAACCCTTTTGCTGTAGTTTTTCTCTAATTTTCACAGCCACTACAACCCCATAATTAAATTTAAAGTTTAGGTTAAGGAGAGATGGGCTGTGGGTTGTTAAAACCCACTATGAACTAAATTAAGCTATCTGCCCAATAACATCAACCAACCACCACCCTAGTTTTTGGTTTTGTTATGCACCAGGAAGAGTCACTCCCCAAATTTGCATAGCTTTGTTTAGGTCCATTTAGATTCCAAACAAAGCCTCCTCCCAACCAGCACACCAACCTTGATATTTAAACTAGCATCAGGTATGTTTTCACTAACAGCTGAGCCAACAATGTAAGATTAAAGGTGATTAAACCACTCAAAATGAGAGAGGCTAAGCCAACCAACCCTTCTTATACCCTCACATTACTTGGCTCTTATACCATGTTTAACAAGATGGTTCCTGCTCTCTCTCCCTCCATACCAAAGCTCCACTATAGTTTGGAGTGTTAGCATAAAATCTGTAATCATGCTATCTATAATGCGAAATAACTTTAATGTCAAAATCTGAAATCAAATAATAATGGATCTAAATAATGTTACGATGCATACCTTTCGTTGTTGTTCAAAGAAATAAACTTTATCTGATCCACAAGCATATTATCGTCAGATCTGAAATATCAATCTATAAGGAGAACTAGACTCACATTCTCTTCTCTTCCTATCTTTTCACAGGACTACCTAGATTGATGGATAGGGAGATTGAGAAAGAAACTATAATAGAGAGATTGAGAGAAAAACTATAATCTCTCAACTCTCTTATTTCTTCTCCTCATATTCTTATGTGTTCCTCTTATTTTACATCCCTAGAGGTCCTATCTATTTATAGGCGAGAGCAGAGGATATAAGATAAGATATTAGAAAAGGACATCCCCTGAAGAATCCTACTTTAATTGGACTTTCTTTTTATTAGCCAATTACCATAATCAAAATTCAATCATATCTTTAATATATCATATCTAATTAAATAGGGCCATATAATCTAACATTCTCCCACTTGGCCCATTAATTAAAAAATATAAAAGATATTCAAAATCAAAATAAACAAACAAAATTTATTTGAAAATAATTTTGCATAATTGGATTCTAAAATTTTAAAAACTATTTACATGCGTGCAAATTTTAAAAATAGGCTAATAAGTCTAATGAATATAATAATACTACATTAAGTCTGACTAGCAATGTGAGTCAGTGGTTATATATCATTAATGTAACACTTCCTTCTATATACCACAACACTGTTAGCCTTTCCTAATGTAGTCTAAAATGACCCTTGTAATTTGTCTTGTCAAGACAATCATATCATTACATTCAACCATAATATGTACATACATAACTATGAACAAGATAGCAGAAACAAATACCTTTAAGTAC